>CACRXP010000481.1:322898-342864 GCA_902702965.1 Spirometra erinaceieuropaei | reverse complement strand
CACCACCACCACTGATATTGTGGTAGGGAGCTGGGGCTGGTTGACACGCACGCTTTCAGAATTGTGCTGCCACTTTTTTCTGCTCTACATTCACATGTGCTGCACGATCTCGAGGAGACGACAGCTGCATCTCTGGCAGGCTGTATCTTCAGCCACAGATAAATATGAGGAAATTCCCAACAAATGAAACGCTGCATTAATTAATCTGCAAATATAACTTGCGTTCTTTCCAGGTGGAAGTAGACGTTTTCTGCTTGGACGTAACAGACAAGTTCCCTGTGGCTCAGTGAATGACTGCGGACGTTGCAGTGAGGTCTTCTCTCTCCCACGGTAATCTTCACTGTTGATTTAATGTATATGCCATTATCCTGCCGTTTCTCATGGTACAAGCGTTTAATCCGGCTGATAAGACTCTGCACAACATCCTCTATTATGATATGTCCATCAGTCGTTGGACATTTCCTCATCGCTGGGCGATGGGGGCGGGAGTCTGAAAGGAAGGATCATGGGTCAGCGTGTACAAAAAGGGCAGTATCAACTGCAAAGAGAGACTGTAAAAAAAGAAAGACAGGATAACAGCCTAGGCCTACAAGAGGTTGTCCGAAATTTTGAAAAGCAGCATGAAACTGCTGTCGCACAGACTAGCAGGACCAGCACTGAAGAATGCATTTCCTTGACCGTCTCGTAGTTCTCTCTCTCTCTCTGACAAATTCCGTTGAATTTATCGGCGACGTTAGCCAATGACGCGTTCTAGACTCCGTGGAGTCTGTCACGGGCTTTCTCATTCGCCGATCTGCAAGACAAACCATGAGATGAACGATCGCAGCTGACAGTCTGAAGGCGCAATTTGGTAAATTATCTCCAGTGGTTTTGCATTGGGCACTTTATCGTACAAAGTCGCCACCAAAAATGCGAAGGAGTCATTAGATGTCGATTGCTTTGTAGAAGTGGCTCCTTCGTACATCCGTCGCATCAACAATTCCTATGTTTTAATGTTGCGAATTAGAAGTAAATGCAATTACCTAAACGATAGCCGACGTTTTCGGGCTCATAAGGGAACAGTTCTTCGGAGAGCATGATGGTGCCAAGACAGTCTGAGCGTTTGGACTATAGATGGAAGTTCAGCATGCATACAGACTGTCTGAGTGTTGGTGGGATTACTTGCAGCAATACTGGCCTTGTGTAGGGGAATATTTCTTAGAAGCAAGTTCACTGATGTTTTAAATGACGGCTGCGTTCTACTGACGTAGACTTTGCATTGCACAATATGACTTCGATGAGATCTTAATTCAAAGTCTCTAATCGCATAAGTATACATGAAACAACTGCATGATCAGAGGAAGAAGATGAGGTCGCTGGAACAGGAATTTTATTGGCCGGACGTTTCGGATTCCGACTCGAACTCATCATCAGCGAGAGTCAAAGATTTGCCTTTCCGCACTGCAGATATTTGCGCAGTGGCCATTAAGCAATTGCTCGTCAGAAAGAAAGTGTTGGTTAGTTGTTCTGAAGACGAAAGACGGTAAGGAGGTTGATGCATGTGATTATAAACGGAAGTATTCTTGGCGCCGCCATTCTTAAAGGTCGCCTTGCGTTCGATTTTAGACGGCACCTACTGCCTGTCCTAATCCTAACCCCGAATCTAACCACAGATGCCTGGAATTTGGCGCGATGCCACCTGTAATGCGTGGGGTGTCTAATCTCATGTCCTAAGAACCTGCATAACACTGACAAGAACTGCTAGAGCTAAAGCAGGACGGTTTTTTGCGCAAAAGAGATGGATAATATGCGGTTATACAGCCGCACTTTGGGAACGTAATTGTGTTAGTGCTAAGGGTCGGGGATTAGGGTTAAGGGCTAGGGTTAGGGGTCTTTGATGCAACCCAAAGACATACTCCCACCCACTGAAAGCTCGGCAGTTGTCTATCAAATACGTTGTAACGATGAAGACTGCAACTACGTTGGGGAAACCTAACGGAAATTGCAGACCGCCTACATGAGCATTAACTGGCAACTCGGAGATTAAACCCAAACTCACAGCTTGCGGATCACATCGGAGAAACTGGTCACAGTTTTGATTTTCAAGGAGCAGCCGTCTTAGGCAGGGACACTTCAAGGATAGAGCGTCTCACACTTTGGGCTTGGTACTCAGATGCCAACTCCATCAACAGACATTTAGACCTTCCTTCGGCCTATAAAGTCCTACGTCATTACATACGGCGTGACGAAGACAAGACAGTAATACGGAGCCTAAGACTACTGAGCAAACACGGCCTGTCCACCAATTCACCCAAAGGAGGACGCAAACGCAACTAATTCCAATTGAGATGACGACACACAATACGGGAGGCCACCCACACTCACAGACGACGGCCAGTAGGCCAAGGTAGTGAACGAAAGAAAAAATCGATCAGCCTAAGGCCAACTAATCCGGCTGTCTATATTCAAAATTCTGATCGATTTTTTCGCTAGACGCTTCGAGAATGGAAAGCCGCCCCAGCTCTCCGAAACGTCAGTCAACCAAGTCCCTCGATCCGGTGAGAACTTCATTTTCCTCAGATTATCGACCCGAATCTCCTACTTTTGCCAACCTGATCTGTCATTGTGTTTTGCACATGTTCTATCAGCCTATTTCGAGTCCATGAGCCATGGTAAACTTGCTGATGACGTGCTTCACTTGTGCTGCTTCTCCTCAGTACAACTATTGGGTCGTCCTAAGAAGCAGTCGAATTTTAACTGTGTCACGACTTTTGTTTGGTGGAAAGCTTATAGGACTTACATTGGACCGTCAGTGGTATTGTATATCGCCTTCTCCGTAAGACATGGGGCCTGAGAGGACTGGAGGAAACTAATCCAGGGGCTACCGGATGTGGAGATACGGAGGCGTACTGGATAAATTCGTCTTGTTTAGCTCGTCGGTAAAGACGATTACCGGGATGTATCCATCAAGCCGAGCCGATCGATGTTGAGACCATGTGAATTTCAGCATAAAAAAGTACTATATTTTGGAGCCGATGGGCCAATATAAGCCAATAGGCCATATTCCAATATTCGTTACTGTTTTAATATTTAGCTATTCAAAATCTGTAAGCTTATCTGACGATGACCCTGTCCTTAGTCAAAGATTCAGAATGGCAGCCATTGTCATCTACATACTCTAGGAGGTCGGGCGTCAATAGACGTAGTATAGACATCGCGGAGTCTGAGGTGTGCGGGAAAAAACCCCAGATCGGGCAGAGGAGAGCAAAACACACATCAGCCTTTTGGACTTGAACTGACAAAGGTTAAGGGGCCTAATGTCTGGTCTCACTCATTTCACCCTGGCCCGCACTGTTAAACTCGTGTTGGCTTGGATAACTGATAAAGAAAAGAGACTGTCAGTGCCAGTGCTGCAGAATTTTGCAAATATTATCACAACAGTGTCGGGACAAGGCCTCAAAGTAAGTCCTGATGAGTGTATTATAGGGTTTGAAGTGTTTGCCCTGTTTTCTTCAATACCACATGACCTGACGATCGAGAGTGTAACCCGACGCCTGCCAGATAATTCCACCACCATGCCAATACAACATATTTCAGAAGTGCTTAGACTCTGTCTCAAGAACTACTGCCAGTTCGATGGAAAGATTTATCAACTGGTTAAGGGTACACTAGTGGGCTCGCCAATATCAGGTGAACTGCCTGAACCGGTAATACAACAACTAGAAGAGGAAGAAGTTATGCGAACCCTTAAGCCAAAAATTAGGCTCCGATAGGATGATGATACATTGGTTATCATGAGAGCCTGAGCAGCGGAACAATTACATCAGAGTCTGATAGCGTCTTCCCAGCTATCCAGTTTACTCGCGAAGAGGCAACAGGAGGCATTTACCCGTTTCTAGACGCTAGTATCTAAACTCTCGGTGATGGCGGCCTTGCAACAAGCGTCTACCGAAAAGACTCAAATGCTGACATCATTCCTGATTATGAATGCAGCCATCCTGCGTCTCATAAAAGGAGCTGTGTCCGAACCCTATTCTACCGGGACTATCGTTACTGCAGCAGCGACGACCTACACGAGAAAGAAGCCACTTTCTTGTATCGGTTATTGTGGCTCAACGGATAGCCGGTCGGCTTTGTGAAAAACGGTTTTAGATGTCAGAGACTACCACATGGCGCTGTTTCTTATGAGGGACCAGAAATACGGAAATTCTACTCTCTACCCTACATGCAGGGCATTTCCGAGGCGATCGCCCGATTGGGAAGGAAATGAAGTTGTTCCTATGGCAAGCACCAGGCAGACTGAAGAATTTTTCCAAGCATGAAACTCTAGCACAACAAGCATCAATCGACATGTTCATCTGGATGCTCACTAGCAGGGTCTGCGTGCTCGTTTCACCGACTGTCGCTCATGACCTAGCAACAGCCGCATATCAATATTGGGCCGCGTAGAATCTCACAATCTCGCTACCCCCTACCCCAGACACAGCGAACAGACATTAACTGCCCTGTAGCGCCAACTAATTTAATTTGCCAATTTCATTTCCTCCGCAGTTTATTTCGCCTCACGACGGGTTGGTGACACCAGCTCGAGTACAACACGATTTTCTCTGAAGAGCCTTCTATCTTCTTCTTCATAGAAGGCGTTCTTTGGGAAAAGACTCTTTATTGCGTGAATTTTCGATGCTGGTTCCCCAGGTCGTCGTCAGACGCAGACTGAGAGTAAATGTGCCGGCAACAGTTAACATCTGGCAACGCACAAAAAAATCGATAATCGTACGCGTTTGCGCCCGTGAGCGGCCTCTATTTGCGTCAATCCGTCCCGATTGGCTCTCGTTTCTTCCATTTCTCCTTGAGACTTTTGTACGCGGCGTCCAACTCGATATGGCGGTTGATGCATGATTCATCCGAGTGCATGACCTCAAGGAACTCTCGGCCTTTCTTGAAGGGGCAGGCACCGACAATCCGTGTTCTCTCCCAAGCAAACGTATGCCCTGTGTCCAGGGTATGCATGGCTACTTGAGACAGGTGGTCTCGCCTCTTTACTGCAAGTTGGTGTTCGTGAATGCGTGCAGAGGCGGATTTTCCTGTTTGACCACAATAAACTGTATCACAGGCCTCACATGGGATCTTGTAGACTACTTCCTTTCTATCCAATGGTCTGTAACCTGATCGGTGAGCGCCCATCTGTCATAATTGATATTCCCGATCACAACCGACAGGACAACGGGCCCGTGGCTCAATGGTAGAGCGTTAAACTCCATGACCAAAGATACCGGGTTCGAATCTCAAGTGATCCACACTTGGGGTTGGGTATGACTGGCTGATGACGGCTAATAAGCCAGAAATGGCCATTCCGGTCTCCCTTGTCTTTGTCGGTATCACCTTATCATATATATATATATATATATATATGTATATATATATATCAACATGAGTGAAGATTCGAGGTCCAGATAGATTATCACGTTCATCATCCCCAAAAGAAGACGAAGAAGATGATGGAATCGAGGAAGATTCCGAAACGTCAGCACCAATACAGTGTGGTCCATGGCATCGCCTCTTTTTCTTCTTCGTCTTCTTTTGGGGATGATGAACGTGATATATATATATATATATATATATATATATATATATATATATGGATACAGGCGAAAATGCCGACCCCAGGTGTTGAGATGGAAGAAGGTAAAGAGATCTCTGGGGAGGATGATTTATTCATCTGACGTTTCACACTCATACTTGAGCGCATCATCGGAGATAGATTAAAAGTGGGAATACAAGGTTTAAATAGGTCTTTCTTACTCACTACTGATAGGTCCATTGTCCTCTCTTCCCATTGGTCCTCCCTTCCTGCTCAAGTGGTGTCTGACGGCCTCATATGGCCCCGGTAGGTCGATTCTACGGTCGATCCAGTTGGCGTTGGATTGCCAGGTTTCGATTACCTCTCTCGCCATTTTGCTTTCGGCTCGGCCGATTACTTCTGACGTGTCGAAGCCGAATTTATGGTCATTTTCGAGGCTATGCATAGCAACATGTGATCGTACATCTTTTCGCTTTACAGCTAGAGAATGCTCATGCATGCGCGACCTTAATCGTTTGTCGGTCATGCCACAATAATTGGTCGGACAGTCTAGACAGTTGACGCGGTAAACAATATGTATATTCCATTCATTATCCCCAAAAGAAGACGAAAGAAGAAAAAGAGGCGATGCGATGGACCAAATTGTATTGGTGCTGACGATTCGGAAACTTCATCGTTTCCATCATCTGAGTAGTGGTAGGGTGTTTGTTCCTGCTAGCTGAGAGTTGTTCTGTCTCGTCGCCTGTCTCGTGTTATAGGCATGCCTGATACACGAACTTTGACTTGTTTGCTGGCGGGGGATTGGCTTAGGTCTCTCCGTGGCCGACCGCTGGGGCGCTGGTCTGACCTCTGTCCCCTGCCCGGTCGCTGTTGTTGCTCCTAAGTCCGTGTGCCCGTGGGCCCTCCCCCATAAGCTGACCGGCTGATCAGCTGCCGTTGCATTTGGGAATCGTGGTCGGCTGTTTGGGCGCAACTGACACCCGGCTGGCTCTCTCTACCTGCTGTGAAGGTGACAACTGTTGAGGGAGCCGTAATTTGTTCGCCAATGCCTTCGGCCCCGTCTGAACTGACTGGAGCCTCGTACGAAGTGCCTGGTAGGCCAGATGAATATCAATGGCTCTGTTGATTATGTCAACTAAGGACCAAATTTCGAGAACAAGTCTGGCCATTTTGTCGCTGGCTCGGCCGATGACGTTTGCCTCCTCAAAGGTGAAAATGTGCTTCTCCTGTTGTATGCGGCCATATAGCATTGACAGTCTATCCTCGCGGTTGACTGCAAGCTGGTGCTCATGCAATCTTGTGCAGAGGCGTTTGCCCGTTTCACCAACATAACTTGTACTGCAATCTTGGCAAGGTATGCTGTAGGTCAATGTTGATTTTCCGTTGCGGGTAGTTGATCTTTGGGCCTCATTATCTGCTGCCTGATAGTGGATTCCGGTTTATAAGTCACCCCAATCCCAAAAGGACTCGGGAGTGAATAATGAGAGGTGAAATCGTCACACTGCTTGTTGAGGACGCAAACAGAGAGATAAGCAGACGACCTTGCGAGGGGAAGGTGTGAATCGTGTCGTGATATGTGCCGGATGTGAGGGCAGGTGTTTCGGGTCCCGGCTGTGGTTCACCTTGTTGAGGGAGAGGAGAGTAGGGAGGGAGGAAGGAATGGCGTGTCGGCGAGATCATTCATGTTGAGGCACGCATTAGATGTTGCTGTTCTTAAGGTGGGCGCCAGTCAGTCCACCATGATCAGAGACCCTCGTTGTGGACAACTAGGTCAACATGGCGGTTAATGCTAACAGCACCGGAGTGCCAAACTCATGAAATGCAAACCGAAATCCCGAAATGAGTTTCCGTTTCGAAAAGACTGATTAAGTAGGGCTGTATAACTAAGCATCTTGCAGCATAATTCTACAATAATTCAGTCACCTCAGGATGCTGGCTTTCAAATGACCTTCTTTTCGGCTGCATGCGAAAACCACACTCTGTAAAAATGAATACTTATATAGCATGCATTTTTCTCAGTGATTTTCGATGCCCTTAAAAATTCAATTATATTTAATGGAATACATGCATAAAAATATTAAGTCTTGCTCATTTCGTAGAAAATTATCTCTTTTTTCCAATTTTATATACGAGAGGAGTGTATAACTGGCCTTCAAAAACTTTGCCGATTCCGGAATGATTTTGAACCCCGACCTGTGGTTACACTTGCGTTAAGGGTTTACAAACTACAAGCTGCATCTTCTTCGTGTTCGGAAAACGATACATTTCTCTACAGTATTAAGAGTAGACCATATGGAGTTCATAAAATTTAGCAGAAGATTTGAGCCATGTTAACTTTACAAGGCACATTGGTAAATGCAAAGACATGACGTTTAATGAACGGACGTTTCAAGGTATTAACAAATCTCACACTTAAAGACTTTTGAAAACGAAAGGCAGATGAAGAAAGGATGTCATGGAAGGTTTAGTCAATGCCAACACAAGCCTATATCTTCGAGATATCTACTGCTGTACGAGTCGTACATTACTTCCATTGGGCATTGTCCTGAATGTGAAAAAACCCGAATGCCAAAATACTTCTCATAAGAAGATGCTGGTTAATGGAAACACGCCGTGTCTGCCAAATATTCTCATGAGCATTCGGCATACACCACCGCATCAATGTTTGCGTAAGGACTCAGATTTTTCCTCGACAGAAAAACATGTACAAATGTTACTAATTGATCAAATAGGTTGATTACGTCTGGAGAGTTTCAGTCCAGTTTAGTTTATTGAGGGAAATAGGCGTAAGCCTTTGAGTACCCTATTTGCAACGTAAAAAATGTGTGGTGTACAGATAGATGTTCTGGGCTGAAATAGTTCGAACACGCCCATAATGGTGGGACAAAATGAGAAGGAGTTACAGGGAGTAAGCTCGACTTCTCATCTTTCTTGGTCATTTCGGAACATAAATATGTCCAGATTCTTCTTAAAACTTTGTATAGATGGTGACATCGCAACATCTGCGGGAAGCTCATTCCATGGTTTGACCACCCGAACCGAGAAGGAGAACTTCCGCATATCCAGCCGTGCCTGCTGAGTGCGCAGTTTTAACGGGTGACCTCGGAGGTTGGTCGTGGTAGCAAATTCAAAAAAGTCCTCGAAGGCCAGACTGCAATCCAACCCCTTTACAATGCTGAAGGCTTGCAAGAGATCTCTGCGAAGTTGCCTGTCACTCAAAGGAAAGAGGTTCAGATTTACTAGGTGGGTTGCATAAGGAAAGGAGCTTTGACCCCTAACCATCTTCGTGGCTCTCCCATGGACTCTTTCGAGACAGTTTTGATCCACAACAGCCCACGGCCTCCGAACTTGTATGCCGTATTCTAAATGCTGCCGGACGAATGTCTTAGAGAAAGCTTCTTCGTCAAAGTCCATAAACGCACGCTCGATGGCGTACAGTACGGACATTGCGCTTTTTGCCATCCTCGAACAGTGGGCGGATGGTTTAAGGGAACTCGTCGTCAGCACACCGAGGTCCCTTTGGGCTTCGAACTCTTGTAGGGCTGCACCGCCCAGAAAGTAGCCTCTTGTGCTGGCGGATCTGGCTGTGTTGCCTAGGATAAGTATGCTACATTTGGCAACGTTGAACCGCAGGAGCCAACGGTTTGACCACTCCTCACACCGATTCAGGTTCATCTGCAGTCTGCCTTCATCGGCAACCCCGAATTACACTCCATATCTTCATGTCATCCGCAAACATTGCTACTTCACAGTCTAAATCTCTTGCGGCATCGTCCACGTAGATAAGGAACAAAATGGGTCCCAGTACTGAACCCTGGGGGACACCACTATCGACCATAGCCGGATCTGATTTTCCCCGACAGACGCACACAACTTGGTGTCGACTCACAAGAAAGTTTTCGATCCATTTAAGGAAGTTGCCACCGATCCCTATTTTTTTCAGCTTATGTAAGAGCCTTTGGTGTGGCACAGTGTCGAACGCCTTCTGGAATTCGATGAAGGCTATGTGGACCGCGTGCCTGTCGTCGAGAGCTCGGGTCCAGCTCTGCAGAGATTGCAGCAGGTTTGTCGTGCAGGATCTTCCTTTCCGGAACCCATGTTGGCATTTCGATAGCAGGCCGTGAACTTCCAGGAATTGCATCAGTTCAGTCTTTATGATCCTTTCCATAACTTTGCAGAGAATGCATGTCAAGCTTATGGGCCGGTAATTTGTCGTCGCTGCCCTGTTACCTCCTTTGTGTAGAGGAGTAATATGCGCCAGCTTCCAATCGACAGGAAGTGTGCCAGTGTCAAATGACGTTTGAAAGAGCATCGACAAAGGCACAGAGAGCTCACTGGCAAGTTCCTTAAGAAGCTTGGGTGGAACCTCGTCTGGTCCTGGCGATTTCGATTCGTTCAATGCCTCTAATTCTCTTCGGACAATGCCTTCTGAGAATAGTATATCACTGACGCTTGGAGTCGGCAGTTCTTCTGTGGAGGGAGGAAGGAACCTTGCCTCGTTTGTGTAGACTGATTGGAAAAACCGTGAAAAATACGCAGCTTTATCCCTACTATCAGCGATCTCAACGCCATCAATAGTCTTTATCAAGGGGATTTGATGCCTGTTCCTTGTAGTTCGTCGGAGGTAGCCGTAGAGCAATTTTGGGTTCTGCGTTGCTTTTTGTAGCAAGTTCTCTCGAATTCCCGCCGCGTCTGCATTATCAGCTTCCTCAGTTTGTTCCTCTGTGTCTTGTAGGTGTTGAAGAATTCAGCTTGTCTAGTGACGCAGTATTTTCTCCACAGTTTGTGCTTCTTGTTGATTTCGTCTTGAGGTTGCTATTTAGCCACCCAGGGCCTTTGTTCAGTCTTACACTAGTCAGTGGGCAGTGGTTGTTGATGAGCTGCTGAAGGACATTCTTGAACAGCTTCCAGTCATCCTTGGCACTTCCCGTAAACAATGGGCCCCAGTCAAGACCGGATAAGTCTGCCCTCATCTGATTGAAGTCGCCCCGCCAAACATTACGCCTTTTGTGGTCTGGATTATGTAAAATGGAGAATAACGAACAATCCCACATAAGCACTACGTGGTCACTTCGGCCAAGGGGCGGCATGGAGGCGATCTCGTCTATACTGTCTAGTGTTTTCGTAAAGACCGGATCCAGACAGTTAGCCTTCACTGCGTTAATGCTTCCTTGGACAGATATTCAGCAGAATATCGTTGACAATGTAGCGATGTGCTCCCTCACTATCCCCCTTCATCTTAATTGGTTGGATTTGCCTTGGATACTTGTACCGATGTAAACTATTGATTAGCGGCTAACTTAAGTTGGTTTACACTTCGAATGTTTCTTATTGTATACTTTTTAAATTTACTGCCTAGCTTTCTTTGCTGTATGTAGGGGTGTTATAAGTTCTAAATCACACTTTGAGATACTTGATTCATTCTCTTTAATTTTTGGCATTTAACATCACCTCTAGATACTCCGTCCGTTAGACCCCTATTGTCACCATTCCCGGAAGACAGGCCGCTGTAGCTAGTTGGTGATACTTGATAACCTTCAGTAGATCCTTACCAAAAAGGCGTGTCTGACAACACCTTCCTACTGCTCTTAAACTGCTCAAACCAAACTTGATGGACGCAACTATTCCCCACGGAGAATCTTGTTGAACTTCACTGGATACTTTGAAATTATTATTGGTTCATGACGTTTAAGTGCGTATAGAACAGCTATGTGTTCGTTAATCATAAGTGTCCATTGTGTTACAGAAGCTTTGCGGAACTGATGAACAGTGTCTACAAATTTCCCTTTAAGCCGGTCGACGTCGTCGTCGGCGGATCTGGGTGATAGGCCAGCTGGCTAGAATTCAAGTCTTTAAATTGGGCCGAAAATTCAGTTGTTTTATCCTACTGTTCAGAACACCAAAGAAAAGTCCTAGTGACAAGGCCCTCGATTGAAGCGTATTAGGTTTAGTGTCCGATAGATTGAGAATAATCTCTTCTGAATTCGGAGGAAAGTAATAACCTATGGACTTCTTTCATAATGGTTTCCTTAACTTAAACCGGTGTGAGTCTCTTGTCTTCTTTGCATGATATACGCATGCTTCATAGAAATTAACTAAAAGACGAGACTTATTTTGGCGAGAATATGTTTTATTGCTTCTAAGCGAGATTTTTAAGTGTTGACAACCTTAACAGACTCCTCAATTTTTGATTGCCAACGATAGTCCAGATTCTGCACTGTTGGACTCAATTTTCCCAGACGAAGGATCTGGTAAAACTCCCCTGTATAGTCCTCGATGTTTATGTGGTTTTGTGTGTGTGTGAATTTCTTTCCTTATTCTAAATCGTAATTGTAAAAGTTTATGCAGGGACTTAATTATATCCTAGGGAAGGTGCTGTTTGAGAAATCTGAAGAATATAGCGTCGTCCACATCCGTTCCAACAGTTCCTTAGGCCATATGGTATTTTCGCAATGAACTAAAGGAATGCATTGGTTTCCCTGCACGGAAAGTGTACAATCTGAAGACTTAAAACCCTAAACGTACTTGCAACGGCAGATCGATTTCAAGGTTACTCAGGAGTAAGAAGAGTTTGTAATTAAGTTTAATTCTGCAACTCCACTCGATTGATACCGTATGGTTAGCTTACTAAAACAATATTAGTTAGAATACCTGACACAGCCACTCGCTGGATTAGGAAGAGAAAGAGGGCGATTTGGTATAAATCAGCTGAGGCTGCAGGATCAAACCTCGATAATATGTGTTTGGCGGTTCCTTTCTCTGTGGTGACTGGGATGTTTTTTGTCAAAAGACTGAACGTTAACGTTCTTTGGCAAAAATCCGGATCCAAGGCGCTTCGGGATGGTTTGTCAAAGCTTACATACTTGACAGCCGGTTGAGTTGGTGCTCCGCATGGTGTCGTCTTTCGGTAGGACTAACGAAGAAGCACGTGGCGGAATTCAGAGCAGCTCAGCCTAGTATTGGCTAGATTCACCTCTATATACAGCAACAAATGCCAAAACAGCGCAGCGACCTCCCTCTCCCCTTCCCCTTCCCTGCCGAAGACTTCAGTTGCCGGAGCGTTTCGGGAGCGTGAGTGTAATAATAGTTTTGGAGGGGTCCCATGCACGCTACTGACAGCCCATTCGTCTGGCAGTGTGAGGCTCTGCGCGGTGTTCGGCCAATCAGTGCAGCCATCCAGGCTGGCCAATCAGCTGTAAGGCTGGCGCAAACGCCCAGACACTCGAACGCCTACCGGAGCTGTTGTCTCGAGCAACAGTGGCCATAGACTAGGCGGAGGTTTTTAGGTCGTGCCTGAGCGAGTGAGAGGTAGAGGGTGAGATGAATGGTGGAAACTGTGTTTGTAGGTTTGTGGGGAACAAGCTCAGGTGTTTTTCAGTTGGTTTGGCGCCTACGCCGAGGCGTGGTGTCCCAAAGCGGCGAATGGACAGCTGCCACTGTGTACGTGTGTCCGAGCCGGCGTCGACCGAGTGACTGCAGGTCAGCGCGTCCGGAACCGTCCGCTGCGAATGCGAATGACCTTGAGGTAGCGGGACCCGAACAAGGACATCATACATGACAATAATGACTGTCAGCAAGAAAAGCAACGGCTAAGCACTACGTATCCTCTAGGGCTCACAGGACTCCCCGACACAAACCTAGATATCTTTCGAAATTAGCGTATTTTACAAAGCTGCACTTATTACGACGAGCTGATTCACAAATTGTCATCTCGATCAAGAGTTTTGTATTCATAAGGCAATAGCTGCAGAAATTATGATCTTGATAAGGGTAGTCAAGGACCGTTGTCAATGTGTTGGAGTATCTTACCGGAAACTAACTAAACACTGCCCCGTTTAAGTCATGCAAAAGTCCTTTTGTCTACCTTGTATTTATAATTGGTCACTCGTGGATTTTTAACTGTAGAATTGTAGAATTTAACCGTAGAATTGACTAAAAAGCATTCACGACAACTTATAAAGTGCACTAACTTATAAGCATTTTTCTTGAAATAAATCTCGAGATTTTCAGTCTTGCGAGCTTTTCGTGACTCCTGATTATCTGACAGATGAGGAGGTTGGTTTATGCCTTTCACAGAGCCTATTTTCTGCATCACTGACCTGCCATCGTCTTAGACATGCCTCACTGGAGACAACACCGTAAGAGGTGAAGCTGTCGTGGGAGTCAGTTCGGCACAGTCAGTGAAGCGACAGCAAACTTCTCGCACTGAAGACTTTGCCACTCACGTCTGCCGACCTGTGTGCGGTTGCAGCGTGTCCTTTTATTGTCCTGGCAGGTTATGGCATCTGGCATACAGGGGGTGCAGAGAACAAACTCCGAGCTCCACTGCTCTGCGGCTGTCGCGCGTACTAACATGTGCGTGCCAGTGGCAGACTGTTTTTTGACCAATCACTGTCATGCAAACCGGCCAATCATATTCAGGGCTTACCAAACCCTGCCCTCGACCATGGAGTCTTGACACCTGCCTCACTATTAACCGGGTCGTGTGCCCTCGTCCGGCTGCAAACTCCCTACAACCTATTTTCCAGTTATTCTGCATGGAGAACAATGTTCTATCTACTGTCGTCCAACTTCTCCTGGGTCTGTTCGGGACATGGAGGTCGTAGAGCTTGGTGTACGCCCATGACCGCCGCTACGCACCTGAATTGGATGGCCCAAGTCAAACAGTCTCCGTCCTGTCAGGTAATCCCAGAACGTATAGCTTGGTCCTCGCACTGCATGCCCAATCCTCAAAACAGGATTTACATATGCGGCCCTCTGGTGCAGCCCTCTTGGAGCTAATGGAGAGGCTACAATTCTGACGAAATTGGCAGTTCACGCATCGTGTCCCTCACAGAGTGCGCCCTATCGACGCTCTTGGCGGACCCCTCTGTGTTCGCCATCCATTAGTAGTCTGGTCGCATCTTCCTTGCCCCCTCCTCGTCTGACTGTAACCGATCGAATCTGGGTCCTTATCGCCTCCAGACGGGTTTTCTATTCGCAACTTTGACATGAACGGCCCCATCCGGCATATGAATCCTGTCTTGATGATGGCCGTTTCGAACCTTTTACTCTATATCACATGCATGTAATTTCTGCCTGACCAGCCTTCCCAACCCTTCATGAAATCCGTTATACACTGCCACACACAGGCGGGTCCTGCCTGCTTTTTAAACATTTAGGATCGACAGTTTTTTCTCCTATAGTGTTAATCCAGTCATACTTGTTTTGTCTATACTCGTTCATCATTCTTCATAACCTACTACTTGTTCATTTACTATAAATTAAGTATTGTATAGTTTCTGTATATGTGTTATAAAATTCTAAAATTCATGCAAAATGTATTCGTACCTGCTATAAACGGACCCTCCACGGGTCTTGAATAAAAATTATTATTATTAATAGTAGGTGTCAGAAACTCCAGCCGGCAATTAATTTATCTAAAACCTATGTGGGTAGATGATTCCGTCCACTTAGAGTTGATAAGCTTCTCAGAAAAAAACATACGAATACTACGTAATACTTGATATTATAAAAGACATACTGGTCTTCATGAATGTCAAACACTGTAATAATGGGGACGCTGCGAAGGGCTGTTGCGTACCCGAGATTACGTGGCTCTAGAATGTCCGCAAATCAAGAAATTCCGCCTAGACAAGATTTCTGTTTGGAGAGGCATCCCAGTCTTTGTCCTGGCCAAGTCATCAAATCAACACTTAAGGTTTCGAGCCTCGATTGGCTCAGAACAAATGTCCACTCAGCTGGGGAATGCATGTAAAGGCGGCAAACTGTTGGACGCGCGAATGATGAGGTGACGTTGACTTTATTTTGACATTTCTTCTCATCTCGACCTCCGGCATGTTGGGGTTGAAACCATACAAACCCTGATGGATGTGGAGTACAACGAGAAGGGCAAAAAATCCCAAAGTAAGGCCCCATACTGACCTCTTCAACCGTCGATGAGACGGTACTAAAAACAAGCCTACGGTCTGTATTGAGTTGAAAAAACAAACGTTTTGTTTTCGTGTGCCAAGTAACACCCACTTACGCAACCACCCGGTGAGCCGTTGCTTCCTCGTTTGACCGACGTTTACAGCTCAGGGATATTAATACTTCTTAGCGAGAAATGTGTCCATGCACTCTCCACACTGGGGAATCACGTCATGTTAGTATCCCTATGATGTCCCTTGCGGCGACATCCAGCAAAATCCTCTCTGTCTTATTGAACTGCATCTGAATCAATGCTAAGACATATAAAATACAAGAATTCTTAGAACACAGTTTTGAAATCTACATTGAGAATGTAGATCGTTATCGAACAGCCGTACCCGACGTCACAAAATCCCTAAAATATACTTAGATGCAAGTTTCACTCAAGGACATTATTCTGTTTGCGCTGTCATATTTAGTTTTTTCGTGAACATCCCTTCTGTGAATCGAAAACTGAAGTTTTCTAATTTACGACTGTTAATGACATCCTCCAAATTTTCCACTCGTCTCGAAAATTTGGTATTTCTCAACAATTTTATACTACCCTTAATATTTTGTTATGTTTCCAATGCCCTTAGAGTTATTCTCTAGTAAAATAAATATTAGGTCATGCACTGATGTCGGCTTGCGAGTGATTAGCAATTATTTGCAAATTTTGGCGCCTTTTAACTGTTAGGTCACGTGCTGTACATGCAAGATGCCCATTTCCAATTCCCATCTCGAATATAACCATGGATAAAAGTGTTCGCGCTCTCATGGAACGCTGGATCTCCCTAACGTTCACCACCCAAGGCCAAGTATTTAAAGCCGGACCCTTTAATGACCTTCCTGACCCCCACAGACAATCTCGTGTGCGCGCCTAGAGGTCCACACTGGTGCTTCCTCCGTCAAATCAAAGTTTCGCCGATAGAAACGAACAGCTGGGTTCCAGGAAGCTGTTCAGAAGAAGAGGAAGATGCGATCATTAGAGTAAGATCTTTATTGGCCTGACGTTTCAGATTCTCACTCGAAACTATCATTAAAAACGCTCGATGAAAAAGATACTGGAAGCACAAGGACTTCGGTAGTTGTAGTACAATGCTGCCGTTGGGCCACATGCGATCACTGCTGGAATTCGTAATTAAGGCGATGATGGCTAGTCAGTCCGCGTTTGAGTCGTTAATTGCCTCAATTTCATCATCCCTGTTGGATGTTGATGTAATGACGATTCGTCAATTTGGCCCGCCGTCATCGGGATAATTGATTGTCCGCGCCCTCCCCGTATGACTGATTCCCCTGCTCAGGGAATGTCTGAGCATCGAATATGGTAACGTCAGGTCATTGCGTTTATTGATAGGTTGCAGACCAAACAATCATGGTTAGAGCAGATCGCGACTCCCCTATGAATACCCGAGGACTTCTTTAGGCTGCGTCAGACATGAACCGATGTGGATGCGAGCCCCTCTAACCCGCATTCTTTGGCAATCCGGCGTTAAAATGTCATCGAGCTAGGGAGTCCCATGACCTGTCGACTGTTCACTGCCACTGGCCGTTTTACGCAACGACAAATCCAAACGCTTCTGTCAAGCATCCCTGCAGATATTGCCTCCCGGCCATTTGTGGACCACTGGAAATGTCATTGCGGCGTTCTCATGACTATCACCTTCGACCGGGGTCTGAAGTTTCAGTCTGGACTATTTACTAGCCTTACTGACCTTCTCGGACGTTTGCGAATACACAGGACTGTTCGACATTCCTCATCCAACGATCTAGTCGAGCATTTCTCTCGTCAGGTCAGCTCTTATTGGAGTCAGTTCCCGACCTTGATCATGCTTGGTATACGTACCGCTCACAAACTGGACTTGGAGAGCCCTTCTTCCGTTCTTATTAGTGGCAATGCCCTACAGATATCTGGGGCTTTTTTCGATCTGACGCTACTGATTATGCCCAAAGTTTGCGTCATACAGAGATTAATCTCCGAGCCATTCCCTCTATGCGCTCCATCGTGCCCGCATCGATGTCATTCAGGAGTCGATACAACCGGTCTATGACGGGCCCCTCCGCGTTGACTCGCGTGCAATGCAGCATTGCACAAACTTCACTCGGCAATCGCGTTGATGTAGCTCTAATTGACCGTTTGAGGGTGGCTGACACCCAACTTCCCTTCACCCACGCATGAAGGCCGGTCTTCTACGTCCGCCACAGTGCGTCTTTTGATCTCCCGACTCCCGTTTACACCTGAGAACCTTGCATATTCGCCTACCCGTCCACGTAACCGCACCTCCAGCGCGCAGTGGCTCTCGTGTACTTCTTCTCGGATCATACCTAATTTGTGCATTACGCCTAGTAATTTTTTCAGTTTTCATTGCCATCTTGTCTTTTGAGATCCATTTTTTACAGGAGGGGCAGTACTGCAGTGACATAAAGACTTTTGTTTAAGTGGGATAAATGGCCTTTGAGCCTTGACACCATTTCGATTAAGCTCCCACCCCCGCCCTCCCCCACGCCACACCTCGCCTCGTGACTCGCTTCTCCATTGAACTGTCGTCAATGCCCTTCCCCCCCACACGGAACCGGGCAGAAGTTGCAAACTCGCCTACAGGAACACAAAGCGGCCACTCGGATGTTAGACCCTAACTCTCAACTAGCAACACACGTTGGAGAAACAGGGCATACTTTTGACCTCCAGAGGGCTACCATCTTAGGCCTAGGCAACACAAAAACAGAACGGCTAACTATCGAGGCGTGGTTCTCCGATGCCCACTCTATCAACAGGCATCTGGATCTTCCTGCAGCTTGCAAAGTCCTACGTCATCACAATCGTAAAGCTCAGGACCAAACAACCATACCGGACTTAAGAAGGCCGCACGGAGATAGCCCGACTCTGAGTTTACTCGGTGAGGAAGAAGAAGAACCGCCAGACCAACCGCCCGACTAAAGTCCGATCAGTTCCCCTCGACGGAGTGGTGACTCACAAAGCACACAGGCAAAACGCCCGTCAACCATCTCCCGAGAGGCCGAGGCAGCGAGCGGAGGGAAAAATCGATCAGAATGAGGCCGGTCAACACGACTGCCACTTTAAATTAAATTTCTGATCGATAAAGTGCATTTTACGCTTTGACAATGAAGAGCCGACCCAGCTCTTTGAAACGTCAGCACTTAAATAAACCTCTCCCGGAGAGCCTGTCTTCGTCTCCAGTTAATCAACCCGGATATCTCAACTTTGCCAATCTGAATAACCATATATGCATATCGTGTGATGTTTCCGTGTAAATGCTACACACTCCTAGGTTATTATTTTTATGGACCTGGGAATAAATGCGTGGTGAAGAGACTGGCACACTCAGTGGAAGATTCTGCAGAGTGACATGTCCAATGTTTCTTTAGTCGTCCTGGCCAATTAAGCCGTCTTTATAAGCGGCACATTCCCACGAGTGATATCGAACTCCCCACACAACTAGCATGACGTTGGTTTAGTAAATAGATATGCCGTAAATGATATAATGTGAAAATGAGCTCTCCGGTAACAATTAGCTGATTGATTTGGAGAGTATTTTTCCGAGGTGAGCCTGATGTCTGTAGACATTCCACATGAGCAGCTATTCTATGCATGTAGACATGAAAGTACATTTGGGGAGACCATATATCTACTGCTTGCCGTATCCATGACAAACAATTGTGGAATGCTTGACTTAAAGTACAAAGTTGACTGTCGAACAAGCACTCTTGAATGAGCATTGAAATTTAGAAAAAGCATTTATACGAACAATGGCTCAAGCACGTCAACAGATATCATCAGGTCAAAACTTATGGGGTTTGTTTGATAAGAGGCTCCACTTCGGGTAGTGTCAACTGGGGAATTACTCTTCCTGCTCTATCCGACATTGCACTGGTCCTCTACTGACAAGCGCCTTCCTGTAAATAATGTTGATATACCCCAGAACATCCAGCTGCCATGGCGTCGTGGGGTCTTGACCAATGAGATGTGGCGTGACGGCTTCAGTCTCTGTCGTGATATTCCGAATGCTCAGTTTAGTAAGATTTACTATGTGCGATGAAGAACTAGATAGCCTCCAGTACGGTTCATGTATCATTGCTTCAAGTGTGACGGCTGGGAGAGTAATCTGGGAACTTCCCTGCCGTATTCGATCGCTTATATTCACCTCTAGTGGCCCCCTGAAATATAGGAGAATTACGTGAATTGTCGGTCAAGAAGAAGGCAACTGCATTGCTTACGACTTGTAATTTTGACTACAGATAGATATACAAATAGTTCTTCACAATCGACAGATAGTGTGGATGAATGAGAAAATTTTTTGAAATTTTTTATGAATCATTGTGGCAGGCTGGTTCCCGCTGCTTATCGATATTTTGCGCGTTTATTTGCAACCTTCATGTGACCGACTCGCAAATAGTGCACAGGCCGCACCTTATTCACCACCACCACCACCACCACCA
>CACRXP010000481.1:200138-322044 GCA_902702965.1 Spirometra erinaceieuropaei | reverse complement strand
ACCACCACCGACCACTCCTCATTATGTGGACGGTGCTTTCGAAGTTTTCGGCAATTATCGCCTATGATCTTCCGGCGTTATCAGCTTTGCGTACCAACTGTTATCCTTTTATTGCTTAAGAACTTTAGCATGATAATTTACAAATAATGCGTTTATCTCTCTCTATCCAATAAAGAGTCTGCTATATATTTGTAATTTGGCTACGTAAGCCGCGGAGCACACCTATGAGGCCAGTAAACTGTTTCATTTTAAGCAGCCCCTCATGCCAAAGCCGGCATTCTGCATGACTGAAATTGCTGTGGTGCACGGCCTCGAGAAGACGACAGCTGCATCTCTTGCAGGCTCTATTCTCAGTCACAGATAAATATGAGCAAATCCCCAACAAACAAAGCCCTGCATTAATTAATCTGCAATTATAACTTGCGGTCTTTCCAGGTGGAAGTAGACGTTTTCTGCTTGGACGTAACAGGCGAGTTCCCTGTGGGTCAGTGAATGTTCAAGAACGTTGCAGTGAGGTCTCTTATTTCCCATGGAAATATTCACTGATGATTTCATGTACATGCCATCGTCCTGCAGTTTTACATGGTACAAGCGTTTAATCCGGCTGATAAGACTCTGGACAACATCTGCAATTATGATATGTCCGTCAGTCGTTGGACACTTCCGTATCGCTGGACGGGAGTCTGAATGGAAGGATCATGGGTCAGCGTGTACAAAAATGGCAGCTTCAACTGTAAGGAGAGACTGAAAAAGACAGGATGACAGTTTAGGCCTACAAGTGGTTGTCCGAAATTTTGAAAAGCAGCATGAAACTGCCGTCGAGCAGACCAGCAGGACCAGCACTGAAGAATGCATTTCCTTCACTGTCTCGTAGTTCTCTCTCTCTCTGACATATTTCGTTGAATTTATCGGCGACGTTAGCCAATGACGCGTTCTGTACTTCGTGGAGTCTGTCACGGGCTTTCTCATTCGCCGATCTGCAAGACGACCCATGAGATGAACGATCGTAGCTGACAGTTTTTTAAGCGCAATTTGATAAAGTATCTCCAGCGATTTTGCACAAAGTCGTCGCCACCAGAGATGGGAGGGAGTCATTAGATGTTGATAAAGGATAAATCGCGGTGTGGAAATTGCTCTTCCGTACATTTGTCTCATGAAGTAATTCCTATGTTTTTCTGTTGCAAATTAGAAGTACATGAAATTAAGTGAACGATAGTCGGCGTTTTCGGGCGCATACGGGAACCCTTCTTTGGAGATCATGATGGTGCCAAGACCGTCAATGAGTTTGGACAATAGATGGACGTTCAGCATGCCTACAGACTGTCTGGGTGTTGATGGGATTATTTGCAGCCAGACTGGCCTTGTGTAGGAGAATATTTCTAAGAAGCAAGTTCCCTGATGTTTTAAATAACGAATGCGCTCTGATGACGTGGTCTGTGACCTGTACTAGATGACTTTGATGAGATCTTAATTCAAAATCACCATTAGCATCGGCACAAATTAAACAACTACATTATCAGAGGAAGAGGATTCGGGCGCTGGAACAGGAGTTCTATTGGCCGGACGTTTCGGATTCCGACTCGAACTCATCATCAGCGACAGTCGAAGATTTGCCTTTCCGCACTGCAGATATTTGCTCAGTGGCCATTAGGCAATTTCTCGTCAGACAGAAAGTGTTGGTTAGTTGTTCTGAAGACGGAAGACGGTAAGGACATCGAGGCATGTGATTATGAACTGAAGTATTCATGGCGCCGCCATTCTTCCAAATCGTCTTGCGTTCGATTTTAGACGGCACCTACTGCCTGTCCTAATCCTAACCCCGAATCTAACCACACATGCCTGGAATTTGGCGCGATGCCACCTGTAATGCGTGGGATGTTTACTCTCATGTCCTTCCAGCCTACATGGCAAAGACACCAACTATAAGAACTAAATCAGGACGGTTTCTTGCGCTAAAGAGATGCGTGAATTATGGTTATGCAGACGCACTTGGGGGGACACAATTCTGTTAGGGGTAAGGGTCAGATATTAGGGTGAGAGGATTGGAGTTGGAGATTAGGATGAGCGCTCAGAGTTAGGGCGGAGGGAACCATTTATTAACAATTAAAAGAACAACCGCGCATACCCAATAGCTTTTCTCCTGCATACAGTTACTTGACTTCGTTGCCTGTGCATTCCCCGGTCCCACCAGTAATAAGCTTGATTACCAGCGGTTCCGTGTTACAGGTGGTCGGGGTTTGATTACCTCAGGTCGGGCTACATAACCACATCTGACTAAGAGCTGTTGTGGCCATCTGTCATTGTGTTTTGCATGTTTTCCATCAGCCTATTTCGAGTTCATGAGCCACGGTCAGCTTATCGATGGCGGGTTTCGCCAGAAGTGCCACTCCTTATTAGAACTACTGGGTCATCCTGGGCAGCAGTTGAGTTTTGACTGTGTCATAACTTTTGTTTGGTGGGAAGCTTGTAGAACTTACATTGGACCGTCAGTGGTATTGTATATCGCCTTCTCCGTAAGACTTGGGGCCTGAGAGGGTTGGAGGAAACTAGTCCAGGGGCTACCGGATGTGGAGATACGGAGGCGTACTGAAGAACATCATCTTGTTTAGCCCGTCGGTGAAGACGATTACCGGGATGTATTCACGAAGCCGAGCCTATCGATGTTGAGACCATGTGAATTTCGGTATAAAAACAGTAATATCTTTTTGAGCCGATGCGTCGATATAAGCCAAATGGCCATATTCCAATATTCATTACTGTTTTAATATGCAGCTATTCAAAAACTGTAAGCTTGTCTAATGATGGCCCTCTCCCGAGTCAAACATTCACAAATACGGCCATCATCGTGTACGTACTCAAGGAGGTCGGACGTCAATAGACGTATTATTAGGACTCCGGAGTCTGAAGTCTGACAAAAACTGTATGCCAGACTCCGGGGGACCAGAAAGTAACCTTTTGAACCTGAGGACATAACGACTGGTTCCACCAACTTCGACTTGACCCCCTCAAATCCTATTTCGTATCAACGTGTCCATTGCAAAAGCTCATGTTGAGCTAGATCATACCGGAACCATTTAGCAGGAAATGCGCACCCTACCTTAATGTTAGTCGGTATTCATGAAACGCGCAGAGACGAACATGTTCAGGGCAGGCGTTTGACTTGAGTGTGCAGAGTGCTTGCCGTCTTGGTTAAGGTTACCAATGTCTCGCCACGGCTGTGTACTTATGACGTGGCAAAGTAGTTGGTCAATGACCTTAATCTGCCTACAGTTCAACGGTCAGATCACCTGTGCCCTTTCTGAAAGCTGAGTCTGGAGAAGGCGACATTTTGCCCTAATTCAGGTGATCCACTTAGTTTATAAACAGGTCTGCTGAAAAAAACCCCAGATCGGGCAGGGGAGAGCAAAACACAAATGAACCTTTTGGACTTGAATTGACAGAGGTTAAGGGGCCTGAAGTCTGTTCTCACTCACTTCACCCTGCCCACACTATTAAACTCATGTTGGCTTGGATTACTGATGAAATGAAGAGACTGTTGAATGCCATTGCTGCAGAATTTTGCTAATTTTATCACGACATTGTCAGGACAAGTCCCCAAAGTAGGTCCGGATGAGTGTATCCTACCGTTTGTTGTGGTTGTCCTGTTTTCTTCAATACCACACGACCTGACAATTGAGCGCGTAACCCGACGCCTGCAAGATATTCCCACCAGCATTCCAATACAACACGTTTAAGAAATGCTTAGAGTCTGTCTGAAGAACCACTGCCAATTCGATGGAAAGTTTTATCAGCAGATTAGTTGTACACCAATGGGCACGTCAAAATCAGGTTTACTGGCTGAACTGGTACTACAACAACTAGAAGAGGAAGTAATGCGAACCTTTAAACCAAAAATGCGGCTCCGATACGTAGATTATACGTTTTTTATCATGAAGACCTGTGAAATGTCAGGCGAATAAAGCTCTTGTCCCAACGGCCGCGTCCATTTCTTCATATATCTGATTATGTCGTAGGATTGCGGCAAGCAATGGCTTATCTCTATGCCATTCTCCCTACGCGCTTCAGCAAGGAAATCGTAGATTTGCCATAACTTTCTAACCTGCTCTTTTGTGTTTGCCCACATCGATGTCATTCACGAGCCATTTCAACCGGACTCTGACAGGCCTTTCCGCGTCGAGTTGTGTACAACGCAACATAGCCCAAACTTCCCCGGGCAATCGCGTTGATGTGGCTCTAATTGACCGTTTGAGGGCGTTTCACACCCAACTCCCCGTCACCCACGCCAGAAGGCCAGTCTTCTTCGTCCGCCATAGTGTCTCCTGTGACCTGCCGGCCCCCGTTTACACATTACACAAACTTGCATATTCTCCTACCCGTCCATGCAACTCCACCTCCTGCGTGCAGTGGCTCTCGTGTTCTTTTTCCCTGATCACACCTAATTTGTGCATTGAGCCTAGTAATTTTTCAGCGTTGATTACCGTTTTGGGTTTGTGAGATCAATTCTTGCAGGAGAGGCAGTATTGCGGCAACATAAGGACTTTTATTATAATTCACTTATGACTTTTGTTTATGTGGGGTAAATGACCTTTGAGCCTTGGTACGATTTCGATTAAGCACCCACCCACGCCCTCCCCCACGCCACGCTTCGCCTCGTGACTGGCCTGTCCTTTCTAATTGGACTGGCGTCAATGCCCCCCCCCCCCGGATAACTATATACGATTTTAGTGGGATAGGTCCGTGCTGGGACTTCCAATGTAAGATTCGGCAACGATATAGAGAAGGACCCTACTTAACTGTCAGTTGACTATGGATCGTGTCATTTTGGGTTTTCTCTAGGCGTACATTTGCAGGCTGTTGCAGAAATCACACCGGCAACAACGATTACTTCCCATGACCTCACGCCTTAACTCAAAATCCTTTAGTATTTGCAATTTACCTTTTGTTTATTGTTTCATTACTACTCTTATTTCCGTTGTCGTACAATAGCGTAGGAGAAGACTTTTGTCATAAATCCAAACAATCTTTGTGTCTTCTTTCATTTTGTCAGCTTTCTGTCTAGCGCCCTGCCCCACCCATAAAACGCCCTTTAACATAAATGACGTATGGCACGATCCACGGTCTACTGACTGTTAAGTGGGGTCCTTCTCTATACCGTTGCCGAAGATTCTGCAGAATGGGATGTACAATGTCGCATTATTTATCCTGGC
The DNA here is from genome assembly GCA_902702965.1 of Spirometra erinaceieuropaei. Taxonomy (NCBI): domain Eukaryota; kingdom Metazoa; phylum Platyhelminthes; class Cestoda; order Diphyllobothriidea; family Diphyllobothriidae; genus Spirometra; species Spirometra erinaceieuropaei. Next base: position 316,837 of record CACRXP010000481.1, on the reverse strand, counting down.
CAATTAAGCCGCCTTTGTAAACGGTACATTCTGGTCATTGATAGTGAACGTTCGTCGCAAATCTTCAACAAAACTTGACTCATTGATTAATAAAAAATTTATGAATAGCTCCATGTCTGAGAAAATTCGCATATAAGGCCGCATCGGCAGCGCTTGTTTACGCAGATAACTCATATATGAAGGCCTTTAACGACAGTTAATGAACGTGTATATATACATATATATGTACTGTGCCGGTGCCCAGTGCGTACAGTGCTTGGATGCATGAATTTGAACTCCAGTACCATCAATCACACAAAACACTCCTGACAAAATCCGCGAAACTACTCTTTCTGTTCTATCTGACATTGAACTCTTCCTCTGCTGATAAGGGCCTGCCTGTAAAGTCTGTCGATATCCTTCAGAACATCCAGCTGCCATGGCGTCGTTGGGTGTTGACCAATGAGAGGTTGCATGACGGCGTCAACCTCTGCCGTCATATTCTGAATGCCCAGTCGAGTAAGTTCTACTAAGTGCGGTGAAGAACTGGATAGCATCCAGTACGGCTCATGTACCACTGCTTGGAGCGTGACGACTGGAAGAGTAAAGCGGGAAATTTCCATCCGCTTCCGATCGCGAAAAGCCACATCTGTTTGCTTCCTGAAATAGTAAAGAAGTAATAGAAATGTCCTTTTATAAGACAGCCACTGCATAGTTTACAGGTTGCAATTTTGACTACGAACATTTATACGAGAAATCGCTAACAATCAACACGTTGTGTATCATGCACCGCTGTGCGGCTGCTGGTTGGGCTCCAGAGAGAGAGAGCCCGTAAGTCACAGCGGAACGAGTGAGTTCCGTAAGAACGATCGGTGAGCGCCCCTTACCATTAAATGAATACTGTTATTCACAGTCAGTGGCCTATCTCATGAAGTGTCAACCGAAATTCTGAAATTCATTTAGCGTTTGCAGTCTCAGAAGCCTTAAACTTTCCATTTAGCGAAAACCACAACTCCCCCGAAGCCGCTAAGAATATGCGGCATCGTACAAAAACGTTTGCAATCATTATGAGTAGCATAAATGAACTGGCAGATACGGTGTTATTTGGGAGGACATTTCACGGTCTTGAAAAGACTCATAATTACAAACTGTCTAAAACCGAAAGACGTCTCTTTTTTCCTGTATAGAGTTTCGAAAAAGCCGCAATTTACGTGGAATGATTAGGAGGAACATATTTTTGTATATAGTTTTTGTAAAATATATCTGAATTTCAATGCAGGGCGAAACCAAACCAAAAACGTTTATAGTACTTAGAGTACTGTTTTTGCGGAATGCGGTTTTTGCAGACGGCCTAGTGGAATTACGTTCGAAAGCTCGCATTCTGGGATTATGTTGAATGCTGAAAATTACTACAACTCCACCTTAGTAATCCTTCCTAATGGAAGACGCATTTCCGGATTTCGTTTACCACTTCACGAGATCCGTCAGCGACAATAACTTACGTTCTTTCCAGGCAAAAGGAGACGCCTTCTGTCCTAACAGTGCAGTAATGCACCGTGTTCAGCGTTAATTTCTCATAAATTTGGCAGTGTGGTCTTGTCTCCCCGAGGGCAATTCTCATAGAAAATTCCGTGTAGCTCTCACCGGCATACGGCTCCTCGTAGTATAAACTTCCAACCTCCCTGAGAAGACTCAGTGTAACATCCTCGATCGAGATTTGCCTATCTGTCGTCGGACACTTTTTTATCGCTGGGGAGAAGGCAGGGGAATTGAAAAGGCAGGTGTCAGTGTGTACAACAAAGCAATACCACCTGTGAAGAGGAAAAAAAGACGCGACAACGGATTATGCCTACCAGTTTCCTTCTTTGGTGCTGAAGAGCAGCACAAAGCTGCTGTCACGTAAACCAGCAGGACAGGTGTTAATGAAAGCATTTGCTTGGCGTTTTGACTGCCTTTGACATGTTGCCAGATTTATAGGCGATACCAGCCAATGGCCCGCTGTGCTGCTCGTGAACTCTGTCCCCTGCTTTTTCATTCGCTGATCTGAGAGATGACTCCTGAGAATGGCAAACACAGCGGACGCTCTGAAAGGTTAATAGGGTAAAGTAACCGCGAAGGTCGCATTAGGAGTGGGCCGTTGGAGCCTGACTCATGGGTCCACCAATCAGCGTGAAGTACTAACTCCCTGAGTTGACAACCCTCCAACACAGAACGATTGGTGAGCAGGTGTGCTATGGGGCGAGTTCTGCAGTGGCGGCATCATTTTCTCTCCCCTCTCTGGTTGACTGTTGGGGCCTGCCAGCCAGAGGAGGATTAGATTGGGCGTGTAGACACACACACATACACGACAGTTTGACCTTCGTGACGGACGATATCCACCGCAATATGGTGATAGGAGGGGCAGTGACATTCGCGTTAACGGTAAGTGGGCTAACTCATGAAATCTCAACAGAAGTTCCGAAATGCGTTTACGTTTCGAAAAGATTACTTTAAGTAGGGCTGTAAAATCAATCATCACACAGCATAATTCTATAATAATTCAGTTAGCCTAGGATGCTGGCTTTCGAAGGAACTTCCTTTCGGCTGCAGTAAAAACGACTGCTTAAGTAGCACGCATTTTTTCATTGGTTTTGGATGCCCCTAAACGAGTAAATTAATCGAATGGAAAAAATGCAAAAAATATTCATTATTTAACTTATTTGGTAGAAAACTACGTCTTCTTTTAATTTTATACTCGAAGGAAGGGTTTAATTTGGTTTTAAAAAGTTTGCAATTGTGAGATTTTTTAATACCGTGAAATGGCCCGTCATAAAACGTCATGTCTCTCCATTTACCACTATGGCTTGTAAAGTTAACAATGTGGTTCAAATCCACTGCTTCATTTTATGAACCCCATATGGTCTCCTCTAAATGCGGTAGACAAATGTATGGTTTTCCATAAGCGGAAATTATACGGCTTGTAGTTTGGGAAGCCTGAATGCAAGTGTAACGGCAGGTCGGGTTTAAAATTATCCGGGAATTAGAAAAGTTTTTGAAAACCGAATTATATCCTCCTTCGAGTATGAGATTTAAAGAAGGCGTCATTTTCTAACGAATGAGCAAAAGAATGAATATTTGCATGCATGTTTTCCATAAAATATAACTGAATCTTTAAGGGCATCGAAAATCAGTGAAGAAATGCATGCTTCTTATGTAGTCATTTTTTAAGGGGTATGGTTTCTGCATGCAGCCAGGAAGAAATTCATTCGAAAGCCGGCGTCCTGGGGTAACCGAATTACCATAGAATTATGCTGCGTGATGATTGATTTTACAACCCTACATAATCAGCCTTTTCGAAACGGAAACGCATTTTGTAATTTCTGTTGAGATTTCATGAGTTAGCCCACCTACTGTAGTGACAGAAGACTTGTGCACCATCTATCGCACTTTCTCCTCCTTCTCCACCTGGACCCGGTGTTAGGACAGAATCCAGAAAACAGGGTGCGGATGGTTGGTGTGGGGAAAGCTCGCATCTAGGTTTACCATTCCACACCCCTGGATGCGCAAAATACACTGACCAGGATTTTATACACCAAGGAGATGGGGGAAGGGGGGAGGGCGACCCGAGTCCCATTTGGTGCGGTGTCTGCCTGTGTCAGATTGTGCCACTGAACTAAAAATATAGGCATTTTTTGTGGGCGTGCACTCCAGAATACGCATTTCGGACTCCAACCGAGACCCTTGTTGGTCCAGCGCACGTACTGCGTAGCTCTTTCTAGAGGCAAACACCACACACACCGGATACCCTCATCTTGTTTGACCGCCGAAAGAAACGGTGAGCGGGTGCGGCGGCTTGTCGTAATATGACACCTAGTGTCACACATTTGGATCAAATTGAAATATTCAAAACCTGACAAGTACTTAAATTAAGAGATTAAACCTAGTACTAACTCTGGTGGATTCTAGGTGGATTGCTTAGGAAATCCTGCTTGGACAGTCAGTTTACTATCTCAAATATGGTGTATTCTGTACGGGTAACTTGACACAAATGTGGTTGGAATCCCTGCCCTCTGCTTATGCCTCGTAGCTCAGGCGGTTAGAGGATTGACTGTACTCAAGCTTCTCTTTTGCTAGCGTGCGTTTTAATCCCGCAGATGCCGCTGAGGTTTTCACAATTAGATAAATATGAAATAGTGTTTTGCTTTCCCTCCGGTACGATTGATTTACTTAACTTAGCGCTTTCGGAAAGTAAAAATGGAGACGGTTTACCCTTTGCAACGTCTTCCCAGTCAACCGTAGCTTACCGAGATTCCTAGTCAACCAGAATTTTATGCTCCACGCATTCTGGTCGGATGGGTCTAAACGCAGTGAAACTGTGTTGAGCAATTTCCTTCGCACTGGTAACAATTACGGCAGTATTGTGCGCTTGGCTGATGGATTTTGGCTTAAATATCCATATTAACTTTCGCACCGTGCATGAAAAGGGCTGTTCTGGAAAATTTGCACTTAGTTCGCCCACTACTTTCCTTAGAAATTAAACAAGGCAAGTTGGCTGAGGGGAGGGCAGACAGGAAGTCCACCTTTTAAACCTTTGCTTAAAGACCCTGCATTGCAGAATGCCTGCTTTCACTAACTGCACCCCCGCCCTTTAAAATGCCCTAAGAGTACATTTCTGCACTGCGCATTACGTGCTGGGCAAAATCTTGGACGAAGTGGGCTCCACCGGTAATTTTCACTTTAGCAGGAAAAGCGCTGTTTGCCCATGAGCTACTCAGATATGACCATGTTTGACCACTGCTTGTGAGAAAAATGTGGTATCGGTTAAATCGATTACTGTCTGGGCACCATTGGGCACTAATTAAATTATAGCCGAGCTAGCTACTGATCTCCATTTCGTTATCGTTCAAAGGGTTAGCTGATTTGCACCGTTTCTGGGGACGTTTCAGCTGTCGTCAATAAGAAGCGGTTATGGTGAAAGTTGATGTGCCACTCATTCCTCAGACACAGCAAGACGAGAACAATCGATAGACTGTATGATGGCCTGCTGACTGACATTTCGAAGTGTTGGTCAAAAGAAGAAGCGACCGTTGGAACAAGGGCTTTATTTGCCTGACGTTTCGGATTCTCACTTGAACCCATCATCAGAGACAGTGGCCACTCTCCCTGATGATGGGCTCAGGTGAGAAACCGAAACGTCAGACAAATAAAGCCCTTGTTTCAACGGTCGCTTCTTCTTCTGATCAACTTGGTCCTGGAACTCGCATCTTCGCTTGTATCGCAATTCTGATATATGCTTTCAATTCCGATGGTTACTTTAGTAGGGTTGCAACATTAATTATCATGTGGCATAGTGCCAAGATGTTTCAATTAAGTAAGTATACGGCTTTAGAATGAGTCCCTTATCGACTGTCTGCGTAGACTACTTGCCGTAAAAAATGTCCGCTTAAGTAGCCCGAATTTAAGCCATTGCTTTTGATACTTTTATATATTCAAATAAGTTTTATTGAAAACATGCAAGAATATCCTTTTTTACTTATTGGATAGAAAAGCACGTCTCCAAATCTCATGCTTAAAGTAAGAGTATCTTCTGGTTTTAAAAAAGCTACTATGCTCCCGAATAGTGTTTACTCAACCTGCTGTTAAACTTGCATTTGGGGTCCATGGACTAAAAAATACGCAAATCTTGCGTAAGAAAGGTCATATTTTTCTACACGTGACAAGAAAGATGTCACGTATAGCTAACTAAATGATCTATGAGTATAGACTATGTTGTACACGTTAGAAGCGGCAATTTTAAATGTGCCGATGCGAGGATGTTCGATTGAAAATTTCACGATGTTGAAATTCTCGTAATTAAAACTTTTAAAACCCAAAGATAATCATTCTTTTGGTTTAAAATTCGAAAGCGTAACCGGCTACATATCTAAAAAGAGAGAATATTTTTATGCACGTTTCCTATAAAATATAAATGAATTTACATGAGCATTGAAACCAATGGTAAAAGTTCTGATTACCTAAGTAGGCATTTTTACGGAAAGTGATGAATGAAGAAGGACACGAGATCGCTGGAAAAAGAGGTTTATTCGCCTGGCGTTTCGGATTCCTACCCGAACTCATCATCAGTGACAATAGAGACAGAGAGAGAGGAATGCGCTTTATTTTGAAATAATATTTTCAAATTTTCAACAAAAACGATGGGGGAGTAATAAGTTGCGAATCAATGTCACTATTAAGCCACGTCTCTTGAAGGCAAACAACTTCAGTTTTGCTGTGTTCTTTTTTCGACAAAAGTTGCTCCAAATCATGGGTTTTGTTGAAAATAGAACGACAGTTTGTCGATAAGAATGCAGGAATTGACAATTTGTGATTCGGCTGACGTTTGAATGCAAATTGCCAGCCACAACGGTGTTTTTTCCGACGCATAGGCCGTTGTTAACGAATATTTGATAAATTAAACACAGAACGATCACAAATACGACATATTGGTCGTAAAGTACAACAGTTTGCATCATGGTCGTTCGTAAGTGAAATTGACAATTTAATTCCGTTCAAAAGGGCGCTAGCGTACTGTAGAGACGACCTCATAATCTTAGCTCAGACAAACAGAGGATGCAAAACAGTTCAATATATCGAGGAGAAAAGGCACAATAATGTACAATTAGTAAAAATCCACACGTGAAAGGAGAGCTACAAAAATGGCGGCTCAAATTCAAAAGCCCGCCAGATATGGGTGGTTCACGCACAAGGCGCTGCGTAATTACGAGGTGCAGTCACCATGCTTAGGCATACCTATGAATATTCCCGGCTCTCCGCCTTCATCAGGCATCGTTGCACTCGTTGTGATGACTGTTTCATGGCCGACATTCGCATGGTTAAGCACTGTTATTTTATCACGGATGTTGGTGCGATGATTGCTCGACCATCTGTCCCACCGACACTGGCGTTGAAAATACTGCTCGCCTGTTCATTCCCCGAGCGGTTAAGTACTACGCATAGGCGAAGTCTCGTCGCCGGGTGTGGAAGGCGAAGATCATTGTATTTGTTAATAGACTAGAAGCCAGTAAAGCATAACTAAAGCTGCTCATGGCCCACGCAAGAATTTCGGAGCAATCTTCCGGGTTCTTCTGTCTTCTATCAAACCTTTGGCTTTTTGATTGTTGTCTGTCCTGCCCAGTACAACCATGGAAAGCCCTTTGCCCGCTGGCATGGTGGCGAGGTCTATGTCGGCCTTGAGGTCTTTAAGCGTGCCACGTTCGACCTTGGAAAGCACCTCCCGCTGCCTGTGGGTCACAAGGAGAAACGATACTTGGCGTTGGATGAGGCTCTTAGTTTCCACCGTCGTTTCCATCCGATACAATTTGCACAGGCGGTCGATAAGGGGCTCGTCCGAAAGCTGGCATCCTATGGGGATAGGAACACCTTGGTATTATACCACAGGATAACCACTATTACAACCATATGAAAGCGATCTTTCGGGATTTAAAACAAATTTTCCAATTCCAGTCAACACTTCATGAGATAGCACATCTGCGGCAATGTCATTACCAATCCAACGTTTTTTTCATTTGCGCCGTTTCTGGACGCACTTCGGCTGCTGACAGTTGGTGCGTCCTTGATCCCTTACAAAAAATTGGACATCTCACTTTACTTCAGACGACCGCCTTTGTACGTGAATAGATAGGCAGTTAAAAATAAAAGTGCCTGTAGAATATAGCAGTTTGATGGACATGCACTCAACATCACAATGTATTATGTCAGTTTAGATAATTTGTTTTATGGAAGAAGTTATATTTTTGTTGGCTTCATAAGTCCCTTTTAGGGGACTTGCTTCGAATCCCATAATAAGTGGATTTTGACAAAGTACATAAGATCTGGAACTTCGATTCTTGGATTGCACTGAGACCAATGTATTTAGGCGTAGAAAGGTCTGTTCTTTCTCGTAGTTCCCGGAGAACACGTCAAATGCTGTGATTTTAAATTAAAAGTTCATGCTATTTTACCGCATTCCAGTATTATACGATGATATGCCACAGCTTACATGATACGGACAGTACATATTTATCTGCCCTACCATGTATATTATAGAAAGCATAATCCATAAACCCTTTTCTAGTGCTTATTCTATAGCATTTTATATCACCCTTAAATTGTATCTTGTGGGAAGAGCATCTTTCGCTGTTTAAAAGCTCGATTCTACGATCTTGTTAAGGTCATGTAGTATTTTTCTAATAGTATCGTACTCGTCAAACGTACTATACGGTACGCCCGACATAGGTGTCAACTAAAAGCCCAGATGTTCTGCCGTTACGAGGGACTCGGCTCCTCAGCCTACCTTATGCGGTTCCTGGTACAGTGCGTGACCTATCTCATGATATGTTGGCTGAAATTCTGAAATGCGTTTTCGATTAGGAAGGATTACTTGGTCGCGGTTGTGATACTGATTATCTTAAGGCATACTCTTATAACATTTTGGACTCGGCAGGATGTCGGCTTTTAAATGCACTTTTATTCAATCTCCTGTAGAAAGCGTGCTCGGTAAAAAATGACCACATAAGTAACATGCATTTTTCCCATTGATTTTCGATGGTCTTTGAAATTCAAATATATTTTATAGAAACCACTAACAAAACTGTGCTTACTTTTAGTCAATCAATAGAGAATCACGTCTTCTTTATATTTTATACCTAAGGAAGAAGTATAAATAGGCTTTAAAAAAGTTTTCTAATTGCCGAAAAATTTGGGGCCTGATCATTCGTTGCATTAGCGCTAAGTGATTACACTCTACAAGGTGCATGCGTTCCGCGTAAAGAAAATCCCATATTTTTCTATGTCATAAAAGAGATATCATACAGGTTCCATAAAAGTTTGCAATGGATGCGGGCCATGTTGTACATTTCCAGAGGAGCAGTGGTAAACGGTCAGGTACGATGCTATGTGAATGGGCATATCGCGGTCTTAAAAAGTCTCATAATTAGAAACTTTTTTAAAACCTAATTATACTCCTTCCTTAAGGATAAAATATAAAGAAGACGTGATTCTCTATTGATTGACCAAAAGAAAGCACATTTTTGTTAGTGGTTTTTATAAAATATATTGGAATTTCAAAGACCATCGAAAATCAATGGGAATAATGCATGCTACTTAAGTAGTCATTTTTGCCGAGCACGCTTTCAACAGGGGGTTGAAAAAAAGTGCATTTAAAAGGCGACATCCTGCCGAGTCAAAAATGTTATAAGATTATTCCTTAAGATAATCAGTATCACAACCGCGACCAAGTAATCCTTCCTAATCGAAAACGCATTTCAGAATTTCAGCCAACATTACATGAGATAGGTCACGCACTGTACATAGACTCCCATGTCGGGTGTACATTACAATAGCTTGACAAATGCAATTCATTCTGCTCGTAACACTGTTTTTTTAGAATGGACATAACGCGCTCATTCCACAGTAATTGCCTGCCTTCGAATCAACTGTTAATTGGCATTTTAGGCCCGATCCTAAAATATCATGTCCCAGACACCTAAGTCCACGTCCTGCACTGAATACTTTTTGAAATTATTCGCTTGATTATCGTATTCGTACAGTTATTGGTGAACCTCATAAAGTGTGCAACATAGCTCACATCCGTTGCAGAATTTTGCGATCCATTTACGATATGCTCTTAAAGACATAAAGGCATATACGATTTTGCTTAGATGGAAAGTGTACAGCTTATAGACTGTAAATCCTAAACGCACGTGCGACGGCAGATCAACTTCAAAATCATTCGACAATAGCCCAGGGGCGTCCATTCTTCCGGTGCTATTGTGTTTTGCGGAGGGGAGAAGAGAAGGAGGAGGATATTCCCAGTGGGTACAATGCATACTACAAGTGAGCATCTATTGCCCACCGATGTTTCTAAATACAGTAGGTGGGCTAACTCATGAAATGTCAACCAATCTTCCGAAATGCGTTTTCGCGCTGAAAAGATTAATTAAGAAGCGTTGCAAAACTAATCAGCCTGCAAAATAATTCTGTAATATTTCAGTTACCCCAAAATGCCAGCTTTTGAACGAACTTTCTGCCGGCTGCATAAAAAATGGTACTTTTTAAAAATGTTTACTTAAGTGGCATGAATTTTTCTCATTGATTTTCGATTTCCCTAAAAGTACCATTATATTTCATGGAAAAAATGCGCCACAAATATCCATTCTTTTGCTTTTCTTCTTTCGCCTCTTCATTTAATTTTATACTCAAAGGATGGACATAAACCTGTTTTAAAAAGTTTCTTATCGTGGGACTCATAAATCCGTGAAATGGCCGCTGATAAATCGTCATGTCTCTGTATTTACCAATGTGGCTTGTAAAGTTAACAGTATGGGTCAAATCCGTTGCTTAATTTTATGAACCCTACATTGTCTTCCTTTATTACCGTATAGAAATGTGCAGTTTTCCCTACGCGGAAAATGTACGGTTTGTAGTTTGGAAACGCTGAATGCAAGTGTAACCGTAGAGTGGGTTCAAAATTATTCGGGAATTTGAAAAGTTTTTGAAAACCGAATATTACCCTTCCTTCGCGTATGGGGTTGGAAGAAGACGTAATTTTCTGCCAACTGAGCAAAAGAATGAATATTTTTATGCATGTTTTCTATTAAGTATAACTGGACATTTAGGGGCGTCGAAAATCAATGGGAAAAATTCATGTCACTTAAGCAGTCACTTTTTGATGAATATCGTCTTTTCATGCAGCTGGTAGGAAGTTCTTGCTTAAGCCGGCATCCTGACATAAGTGAAATATTATAGAATTATGTTGCAGGCTGATTATTTTTGCAACGCTGCTTAATTAATCGTCCAAAAATTACGCATTTAGGAAGTTAGGTGGACATTTCATGGGTTAGCCCACGTACTGTAATCAAGTTCACTTCATTGGTTGAGGGAAATTGAAATAGGCAGATCCTTGGAATCGTCGTTTTGCTATGCGTTCAAGTCTGCCTGTGAGTCGGGTAGTTCGGCTGGCCGACATGCTCTTGAGCCAACAGCTCCTGAATGATGGCTATCACGTGCATGGCACGGAGGACAGAACGCAGTGCGGGCATGCACAGGTCCTAGATTGGGTTAAGATCGCGGCCATTTCCGCTGAACAACGATGAGTCGGTCGCACTGGCTACAAAGAATCTAATGGTCCCCAATTCGTGGACGTTGCATTAGCCGCCGGTGTCGACATAAAACCTCTCAACGCCTTAATTCTATCTCATTGTCCCATTCTGACAACATCGATTTGTCGCGCTCTATCTTTAATTCTTCAGGAATTTTGACATTCTGCAAAACGAATCTCGTAGGGGAGAAATGTGTCCTGCCTGACATGATGAAAGATGTCCAGGTTTGTGCCTTCTTAGGTCTGAGTTGCCGTTGGGAATGTTGTCCGGCCACACAACAAGTCTCCACTCTGCACGTTCCTCAGCCTTGATGCATGCTTCAGTCGCGTTCATAGATCCCTACCTCTATTACGAAACATATCTCCTTACCTGCGTTGACGGGTTGGCCCAATGGGCTGAATTCCCTCCTTTGTGGAAAGCAGAGCTGGAAGCCATCGTTGAGGCCTTTGCCAGTTATTGGACCCGTGGTTAAGACCGATCGAGGCACTGAGTTCCACTCTTTTCACCTTTCTGAGCTTTTCGCGCATTCAGACGGCAGCCATCAAGAACATGCTTAGAAGCTTCCACCGTCAACTCAAGACTGTACTGCGCGCTGCAGAGAACTCATTTCCCCGACATGTCTTGTTATTCGGACGGCACTGGAGTCGACCTCTAACTGCAACGCAGCAATCCTCCTAATATCAGTAGAGATGTTCGTCCCGATATCTCATGGCACCGAGGACGGTCCCCGCAATTTCGCGAAGTGTTCACGTCAATTCATGCGCTCGCCACCACTGTTCCCTCCGCGAACAGCGCCTTATGCGAAGCAAGACTCAGTTGACTACATTTGTTCGGCGTGATCATGTGCGCAGCCCACTGGAATCATTCGTTAAGATCCACAAAGACGTTGGAGATCGTCAACGGAGGTGAAAAGGCGTCTTCAGACAGCATTTCTTCTGACCCATCGGATCCTTCAAAGCCACAAGGAGGGCATAGTCCGCGTCGACTGGAGAAAGGTACTTTTTCAAGTGTGGATACCGGATCGTTTCCAAGAACAAACACAACTGACTTCCTGATCCCCGTTCTCCCATGCTTACTGCTTTCAAACGCAGTCTCCTTTGACAGTTCAGAAGCCACTGCTGACTACGTACAAAATGTATTATGCAGGGGTTTGAGGGTAGGGGCGGTAGTGTGCACGTGATTTGGTCTGTAGTATGTTCTCATATTGAGTAAAAATTGTATCCACGTAATTTGTTTGCAATCAAAATGTTCGTAAATTTGGTCGAAAATGGACGTCGCAGTTGACTCGTGCATTTTTCTACGTTAATACCTGTTATGAACTTCGGTCGCCGATCTGAGCCGGTTTTTATTTGGAAGAAGAGTAATTTTCTCTAGAGAGTTTTAATAAACAGAGGTTGCCGGACCTGAGAATTAATTTTTGTCCGATGGTAACCGTGGTAATCAACGTCCAAAAACAAGTTATTATAAGAAAGCCTGGTCTTTTGTCGATTTATCGAATTCAGGATAGCAGAGCTGCACGATTTTGTGCCCTTGAGTGCAGTAATAGCTTACACAGGCAATCCTTCATTTAAATGAGTTACAATTGTTTTGCTGTTCGGAAAATCCTACGTGTTCTCACAGGACCGACCACTACCGAACATATTAAATATTACATTTTGTGCAGTCTAGCTTCTGCCCATACCTAATTCAGAAATGGAAAGAGCAAAACATTATCATCTTCAAACAAATATCAATGTATATGTAGCCACTCTGCCGTGAATTCATAATTGTAGGACGGATTCTAAAGTTGAGCAAAAACAATTTAAACGACCGCAACATTAAGAAAAACGCGTGTTCTTTCGTTTGGGGTCGAAACATATCAGTATCTCAATAGTAGTGAAAATCCGATTCCCAGGTGGCATATCAAAAGAAGAGGGGGCGTTCACCGGAAGGGGTTTATTTGAGATCCGACGTTTCGGGTAGTTTATTCGTCTACTCATCTTCAGGGACTGGGAGGTCCTGTGCACAGCACTCCTTATTATGGCGCCCTTTGTCCAATGCGTGATCCGCCAATGCCGCCTGTGTGGCTGCATCCAACCCGCATGTCACCGTGACCTGAATCGCCCCCGTCGGCCGCGGTGATGACTGACGGCCCCGATTGTCCCGCGCCGTGACTGTCCCCCGCTAAGAAGGTTCTCGTCAGATAAGGGGAAGGAAAATTGATGTGGCGGTTGACAGAGCGGTCGGTGGACATCCAGGCTTCTTGCACTTGCCTTGCTGTGTGATCGCTGCCCCGGCCCACAATCTCAACGGCGTCAAAGTTGAAGATGTGTCCCATTTGCGCGGCATGGGTTGCTACCTCCGACTTTGGGTCCAACCTTCGCACGGCCAACTTATGCTCGTGCATTCGCGTTTGCAGCAGTCGGCCGGTTTCCCCAACGTAGTTGCAACTTCCGCAGCTGCATTGAAGTCGGTAGACAACGGGCGCCCTAATAAGGAGTGCTGTGCACAGGACCTCCCAGTCCCTGAAAATGGGTAGACGAATAAACTACCCGAAACGTCGGATCTCAAATAAACCCCTCCCGGTGAACGCCCCCTCTTCTTTTGATATCAGTATCTTTTAGCAAAGTAAAAGAAACGGCCGAAAGCGTCAGTTTTTCCTTGGCCTCACTCTGTAAAAAATCTAAATACTTAGACATCCGTCAACGGGATGCAGTATCAAAGAACTCCTTCTAGATGTAATTTGTTAGAGAAAGTTTTCTAATTGATCTAAGGCATATGCATTGTTGACTTTGGGTGTCGACATCAGTTTTATTCGACGATGAGGGTTCCCGCTTGAGTGAGTCTTCAAATGTGACCGAGATGACGTTCTAAATGAAAAAGAAAGCCCGAACACCCGCTACTTCGGTAAATGTCTCGAAGAAGTAACTTATTCTAAAGTTTCTCGCACGCACATAATACAGAATCTGTCCTTATGGGCGATCGGATGAAAACACTGAAAAGTGTCAAATATTCATCGATAATTGAAGGCCGCTCTGGAACTCAGCGTAATCCTGAATGAACGAAAAGGGCAAATTAATCTAACGGAAGACAAGTTCCTTTTATAAACACAGAATGGTATGTTTACGGCTACACATGCCAATTCTATTTAAAGTTATTTGGCATTAATCAGAACGACAACATGCGACCATATGAAATCTTTTGCTCCTATGATGTGCCTGTCGGCAAAATCAGGCAATATCTTGTTTTTTTGTTGAACCGCATCTCACTTAATTCAAAAGACTAAAAGATACTACGAATCCACGGGAAAATGTTTTTGAATTTATACTCCGAACGTAGGCCGTCGGTAATGCGCCATACCTGGAATTACACTAATTCTTAAAGGACATGGAAATGTAAACTTCCCTAAATCGTAATTTGTGACTGTTGTTCTACTTGTGTCTTCATATGCACTCAGTTTTTGTTTCATGGGAAAACGTTTCAAAAATTTAAAAATGAAGTTTCCTAAATTGCAACCATTTTTGACGTTTTCAGGATTTTGCGCTTTCTAAAAAATTGACATTTCTAAACAATACAACGTTGTCTTTACTATTACTTTTGTGCCTTATATTTTCTTAATGCTGTGCTGTTTTAAAATTCATATTAAATGCACGGATTGGAGTCGGTTTGCGAGTGATTATGAAGCATTCACAAATTTCGACACCTTTCATGAGTTGGGTCACCCACTGTATTCATAAACGAAATTAACCATTCGAATCAAACCAAAATGTCTGATCTTCCATACTCTGTGTGAGGAATTAGGGAACATCAGGCGTCCAAGCAACGGCATCGGTAATAATTCACGGTCTTCGAGGCGTCTTCAGAGATTGTGCGGTCCAGCTAAGGAAATGAAGGTAGCAAACTGACCAATTTTTCACGTTATGATTGCACGATGGTGCCGAGATCTGAGAAGTTGAACCGATTCGGGAATGGCCTCTCATACTCAAGCTAAACCCCCAAAACGTTCATATCGCAGGAGTTTATGAACAACGGTTGTTCTTGAGGTAGTGCTGAAATGAAAATCTCTTGTTAAAAATCTGTCATGAGCTTCCAGCCGATTCATTTGTCTCCATTCCGGCTTGAAGGCGGGGTGTCTAACACATTACCGGGACATTTGGTACCTACAAACGTTGCATTCCACCTTGAGTCATAAAACGGGATTTCGAGCGTGTTGAAATACCTCACCCAAACCGCTATATAATGGTATATAGCATATACAGTAGTAGCATTTTCGTTAGGATAGAATACTCACGTGATCCGCTTGTTTGCACAGGTCAGTTTCTCTATGCTAAAACACCCACTTTCTACTGAAGCACTAGACATGATGAAATCACCTTCACAGCGACTGCATTGCTAGTCTGCGTTCTGTTTAATGTGTGCTCAGTTAAGACAGATTACGATGAATACACTTATTGACTGATCCCGTGAAATATTAGCTGAATGGGTACATGGAGGAATAGTTTTGTGCACGTTTTCTGTAAAATACATTTGAATCAATAAGCGCATCTTAAATAAATGGGGAACATTTATTCTACATAAGTAATTATTGTGCGATTTTTGAAGGCCGCTGGAGAGTCGCGCGTTCTAGGACTAACATCCTGGCGCAACTGAGATATCTTGAAATTATGCTGCTAGACAATCAACGTTACAATCCCATCCGAGTAATTCTTCCGAAGCGAAAGTACACTTCTGAATTTCAGTTAACATGTCATGTGAAAGATCAGCAACTGTATGCACTTTATGCTGAGTACAAGATGCGGGGGGCGCAGGTAACGAGACCAGACACTTTCCCTGCAGCATCTGTCAGTTTAAAAAGCTCGACTGCTGTTTTTCACACCCCCGCTCACGTAGACTTGTAGGATCAGCCGTGTGTACACGCTATGCCACGTCTTTAGACGCCAAGCGATCTACAGTGATTGACCGATCTCATGAATTATTGACTGAAATTCTGAGATGCGTTTTCGATTAGGAAGGATTACCCAAGTGAGGTTGCAATACAGATCAGCTTGCGGCAAAATCCGATAATATTTCGAAATTGCCGGGATGCCAGCTTTTGAAGGCAATTCTTTTCAATCGTCTCTGGCAAACCATAGTCTGCGAAAAATGACTAATTATGTAGCGCTAATTTTTCACACTAATTTTCGACGGTCTTTTGAAGCAGAATATATTTTATAGAAAACGGGAACGAGAATAGGCTTTCTTCCGGTCGTTATATACAGAATTACGTCATCTTTATATTTCACACCCAAATACGGAGTACAATTGGGTTTTAAAAATGTTTCCAATTATGAGATTTTTTTAAGACCGTGCAATGTCCATTCATACAGAATCGTACCTACCTGTTTACCAGTGCACTTCATGAAATGCACAACGAAGTCCGCATCCGTTGCAAAATTTTACAGACCCCATCTGACATCTTTTTAAAGGCATAAAAGAATATTCGATTTTCCTTACGAGGAAGACATGCACCTTGTAGACCGAAATCAATAAGGGCTAATGAAACGGCTGATCGGGCTCCGAATTCTTCGGGAATTACAAAACACTTTTAAAACATAATTATACTCCTTATTTGAGTATGAAATATGATGGCGACGTGATTCGATATGGAATCCGTGGAAGAAAGAAGACTTTTGGAAGTGGTTTCTATAAAGTATGTTTAACTTTTCAAGACCATTAAAAATCATTGTAAATGATGCATGCTACTTAAGTAGTCATTTTTCGTCGAGTACAGTTTCTACGGGAGGCCGAAAATTGGGGCATTCTTAAACGGAAATACTGTGGAGTTCCAAATAATATAGGATTTTGCCGTAAGATAATCAATCTTTCAATCCCACCTAGACAATCCTTCCTACTCGAAAACGCACTTCAGAATTTCCGCCAACATTTCATGAGATCGGCCACTTACTGGATACTCCATTTACTCACCCTTGAGCGATCCCAACCCTATCTCAGGTTTCACCTACAGAGCTTCCGTCATATACGCAAAAACGAACAAACGTGTATAAAGGACTTCCTCAGTGTCCGAGAGAAACCAAATATCGTTCGGGTGGTTTGGAATGAAACCCCTAACCACATCGCACTGTTTGGTCACTCTGCTGCTCAGGCAGGCCCAAGTGCTTGCCGAAGTGATGGTTCCACGAGCCTGCCTCCTGGCCTTAGTTTACTCCTCCGAGTATGTTTTCCTTTGACAGAAGAATAATTTAACATCGAGAGTCTTGCCAAACAGAACATTACGCACTTAAAAGTAATTTTTGTTAGACCTTAACCGTAGGAAGTAGTTTGCACACAAATGGGCTAATTTTAGAAGATTAGAATTACGATCAATTTCTTAAAGTCACATTTTCCCATCTGCTTGATGAAGCGCCCTTACCTGCAGCAATAACACCTACCGACAAGCCTTTGTTTAAACATGCCCCTGCTGTCTTGCCATGTGCTAATTTGCCAGGAGCAACCGTCAAAATGATCATCATCGAATGGTCATTTTAATTTCTGTACATATGGAAAGATGCTTCTGTTGCGTTTCATTTTTTGCTTATACGTGATTAAGAAACAGATAGGCAAAACAATAATAATTTCTGCAAGATGTCAGTATTTATGTAACCACGAGTCTGTGTATTCACAGTCATAGAAAAGGTTGGAATATTGCGGGAAAGACGAATTCTCCCGTTTACGTCGGAAGAAGTGAAAATAAAACGGCTAAAGGACCAAACCTTTTAGCTCTAGCATGTGAAAAGGTAACATGCGTGGACATCTGCCAATGAACAGCAATATTAAAGCTCCTCTTAAATAAGAAACCCATTTTAGAAGATTTTCAATCGTTAATTTGCGTTGTGGGCGTTTATTTTCCTCACACTACCAGACCTAACGTAACACTAATTTCTGGAGGATACATAATAAAACGTTTAACCTTTTTATCATTTTGCGCCCTCCTATATCTGTACAGACATGATGATGAACAATCAAAAGCCCACTTGATTTCTTAAAAATAAATTTCTTAACAGTACTATGCTGACACCGTCTTACTAAGTTTTTTTTACATGAGCAGGCATTACGAGTATCTTAATTTTATTTCCAGTCTTGTGGAACGAATTTGCACGTTTTCGACAATTGCAGTTTTCATTAAAAACTGTACTTTCTCATCAATGCCCTTTCACTAGTAAAGATGTATTTAAAAATTGTGAAAAGTGCTCAGCTTTTTCTGCATCCTCACTAATCTCTACGTCTCCGCTTGCCTTCAGAAGGGGGATTGGATCTCTATTTCGTGTGTTGCTTCTTACGTAGCTGTAAAATAATTTCGGATTTTCCATAGCACGATTTAATCGGTCTTGTTCAAAATTTTGCAGTGTCCTGAGGGTAAGTCGCTTGACTAAGGTCCATTGTGTTTTGTATGCGTTTATGGATACAGGATTCCCATCAGTAAGAGATTTCTGCCACAATCTCCGCTTTTTATTTATTTCCTTTTTCAACACCTGGGTCAGCCACCGGGGTCGATTGTTTAGCCCCCTCCGTGAAAGCAGTCAGTGGTTTGTCAGGAGAACATGCAATAATTCACTGAACCATTTCCAATCCTCTGGAAATATAGCGGAGGATTGGAAATGGTTCAGTGAATTATTGCATGTTCTCCTGACAAACCACTGACTGCTTTCACGGAGGGGGCTAAACAATCGACCCCGGTGGCTGACCCAGGTGTTGAAAAAGGAAATAAATAAAAAGCGGAGATTGTGGCAGAAATCTCCTGGCAAACCACTTCCTCATCAGTGAAATAGTAATTGTAATATTTGTTGTAGGTTTTGATTTAACTAGAGTATTTTGTTACGACTTTGATGTATTGGTGGACAAGTGCGGACGAAGCACATATTACTTGATGACTAAAAGCTATACCAGGAGACACATTAGCACACAAAAATTTACGAAAACACCGCAAATCGAAGAACGAGAAGGAATTCTAACAAGGCTGGCTAAATGACCGTAAGAAAGAATAAAAAGAAAAGTCAAGTCTAGTAAATAAAAGAAGAATGGTTTGTAAATAGCTATGCATATATATGTATTGGAAATAAGTCATGGAATATGACGTAGATTACAGGAAGAAAACAAAATCACCACTGGAATACTGAAGCGCAGAAAGTCAAGTTAGGCATGCAGCTCTAAATGCCGATATCTGTAAGTAGGTGGTAGTTTCAGTTGCAGAGGAATAGCGGTAAGCAATAAATTAATCCTTTTTTTAAACTCAAACCATCGTCCGAACAGACTGTAAGATGAAAAACTACTGGAGTCGTCTGCGTCATCCCAAGCTGTCTGGGCCTATGTAAGTTCACGAGAAACAATAATGTCTATTGTGTGGACTAAACACCGCCGGCCTAAAATAGGATTGGGAAACCATTCGTGTCCCATATCGGAGAGGCGTATCCTGTGAAGCAGAGGATCAATGGATGCCCCAGATGAAGCTGGTATGCAAAAGCCAATTTTCTAAGCCGCAAAGAAATTACATTAGTATAGAGTAATTTTAAAATACTCAGCCTCTAAAGTACAGCAGATTGCAGACAAAATTTTCGCATGATGTCTAGCACGTCCGGAATGAGGACCACAATAATAAGTATATATAGACATTCCTGCAACGTCTGGTCCTCCCGGCGGTTGTTGGCAAGGTCAGTAGAACAAGCCGGCAAAAAAAGTAGAACAAGCCAAAGTCAAGGCCTAAGTTGTACACGAGGAAACGTAATCGAATAACACCTACTTAAATAAGCGCAGTAGCGAGTCTTATAAATTATTAGGACAACCCCGGGCGCAAACCATATCCGTTCCGACGGTTGCGTTTGCCTAGATCGACGCTCAAATTGAGGTTATTATGGTAGTTGAATTGCAAATTTGGAAGATCACAGGTGTTTCTTCATTTTTATATGGGACTAATTACAATCGCAGTTATGACACTTCGTTTGCGTCAATCGATAGTAATATTTGTGATAAAATAAGCAACAACCATAGTCTCCTTGTTTAAAGCTATACGGTGCACAGTTTGCTGACATCTGATCTTTGTCGATTGAGCGCACTTCCTAAAGGCGCTGAATACACTAATTAATTACCTGACCCAGATCAATCTGTATGGGCACTATAGGCCCCAACGGAAGGATCAACTGATTGCCAGCCCGTAGCAGTCAAAATCGATCCTGAACGGCCGCTCCCACACGCCCTGCTTCCCTTCGGTTAGCTTGTGTTTTTACAGCCAAACGCGGCAAACTCCGAAAATCTGGATATACTAGACTTCATCAGACAGCACTACTGACTGCCCACCGCAGTTAGTCGGCATTGTAAAAACTTCTGGTTTACGAGTTCTGTCAGAACGTCACGCTTCGCTCACCCCAAAAGCCAACATATCCGTAACGCAAGAGTTCCCCGTTCCCGTAGGAATCGCTGTGATAGACTTGGTGATCAGTAATGGAACTAGATGCGGTGGAGAGGCCCGAGTGCTTGAAGATATCAGGATGGCTTCCATGCTGTGTTCGACAATGGGCTTTTATATGGTCAACATATTATGGGCGCTGTAATCCAGAGAAAACAAGTGGTTCTTTCACAAGATAATGCTGTAAAAACCGAAGCCAGTTGAAATTATCCATTTAATATAAATAACGTTGGAAGCTTTTAAGAGGCATCCGAGGAGGCAACTGTCCTCCGACTAACGAAACCGGTCCTCTGCGTGTTGAAAAGCATTCTTAAGGACTTTCGTCTATCGACGCGTGCCCAATATGTTATCTGAAAATAAAAAAACTTCCCTTGCCTCATAAGCTCCCATTTTCGTTCAGAAGTGGCCTGAACGCAGGTACCAGACGTCTGCGTCATTCGTTTGCGGCGACTAATATTCCTCGTCCATCCAGCCCACTTCGTCCGACAGGCATCCCATATCCCTTAGTTGTCAATGCCTGATATATTTCCCTTCCACTTTGTGCACAGACGCATTGGACTGCTGCATTATTTTCTGGAAAAATTTGTTTGCCGAACTATCTTTCTACTGGAAAGCGACAAGCAACTGCATCAACTCTCTTGTCATATAAAGTTTTGCAGTTACTACACTTGCTAGTGGTCGTAATTTTCGTAATGCGTGCAGTCAACTCCTCACTGGAGATGTATTCCATTCATTTGTGAAGATCAAAGTCTTTGAAAAGCGCAGGGTAAAAAGCGGCGACGGCAACGGCAATTTCTCTATCATGTGAATGCACTTCAAACGACCAAATGTGCGTGTTTGAGGGTAGGTTTGAAATCTGGATTTCGGGAAAGCCGAAAAACTGTGCAAAACTTCAGCCGTGTCGACTCCAAGTGAACGATGATACGGTCGTAATACTTCTGTGGGCGAACCACACAATATTTCCCGACGGTTAAATACTAAAAAAGATAACCTACTCCGACAGAAGCCGTGTAACAGCTTAAGGTGGAAGCCTGAAGGCAAATAGTCCGACAGCTATAATCCACGTTTGGGGAATACAATAACCACAAACACCTCACTACTCAAAAGTATCAGTACACATTTAACTTGCCTTTATACCAAGCAGCCAGTCCACCATTCACCGCCCTGGGCTGGGGATCGAATCTTTCTCCAGTAAACGGGCTAGTGCTTTACTACTTCGAGGTAACCGGAGAGACGAAAAAATTTGGAATATGTGAATTAGGGGCATAAAAACCGGCGGAAAACAGGTAATCCAAGGTTGTTGGTTAAAGAATATCAGATAAGGTACAACGATATGTGGCAAGCAAACTTAACCCTAACCCTAATCTCAGCCCTCAAGTCAACCATGGCTCTTTCCTGACCTTTAACTTTGACCCAATTCTAACCTTAAACCCAACTCTAACACAAAACATAAATTCCAACCCCAAATGGCAACTGTAACGGAGGAGTCCGAGCCTCAACCCGAAATCTAAATACTGACTAAAATACATTACCACGAATAAACCCTTACAGTGCATGTCTACCTGCATCACATAAATGGGTTCCTTATAGCAATAAAAGAAGGCCCACGAATAAACCCATACAGTGCAGGGCTACCTGCATCATATAAGAGGGTTCCTTATAGTAATAAAAGAAGGCGTATATACTCAGTCATTACCTAAAAACCAGCTTATCGTCTTACAATTTACCATCTTGAAATGACAAGCGTCCGGATAACGCTAATCGCTCTTGCTGAGGACGAATTAATTGGCGCGAGTTTCGCTAGCATGATACTGACAAACCAATTTACCATTGCTGATTAGCTGCCGTCCTGCGTAAAATTTAACACGCTGAAGGGGAACCCTATTGATAACTCACAGGCCAGTCTACCCTTTCAAAAGCAACGATGCTCGGACTTTGTTGTTCGGACATCACTAAAAGCTGGTGCTTTGATGCTATTAATGAAACAAGTACAGTAACTGACTTGGCATTCAGAAAGGCGTGTGATGAAATTTAACTCGCCGGAGACTAAGAACTGCGTGCATTTACAATAGAAAATTATCATAGTGCACCCCATCATTTTATGGCCAGTCAAAGCGGCTGGAGCTTTCAGTCGTTTTTCACTGTTTATCAAGAAGAATTGAAAACCTTGCAGCAAGTCCCCAGCTCTGACAAAAGTGGACATTCTACTCAAAGTGGAAACGGTTTGGGTAAAGGTTAAGGCTAAAAAAACAGAATAAAACGCGCCGAATCCACCGAAACATGTTTTTTGGTTGTCTGGTGGGGAAGATGTCATTGTGTTTATTGGTAGAATGGGATCCCGTGAACCATGACTCAAGCAACTCGCGACTCGCGCGATTATCACCTCTCGCAAGAATATTGGCCTTATAGAACTTGAACGTGTGGTCGGGTCTCGTCGAATGGACCGCGACCTGAGAGTTGGCGTCATTTCTCCGCACCGCTGCAGCGTGTTCATCGATTCGAGTCTGGAGCAGTCTTCCTGCCAAACAGCCCACGAAATTAGTTGTACAGGTTGCATGATGGATGCCTATCATGGATAAGTAGACTGCCAGCTAATGTTCGTGTATGCCTGTAAGGACAGATTTCGAAGATTGGCCACAGTAAACCGCATGGCAGGCATCACATGGTATCTCATGCACGACTTCCTTCTTATATAAATAGCCAACACTATCTTTAGGGTGTACAGACTGGTTACGAAGTGCAGTCGTCGGTTTGTGCGTCACGTGTATTTGGTGCATCCTCAGATGTTTTTCAACTCGTTCGGGAGTGATTGCCATTTTTGCTTTGGGAGCCTAATCGAAAGAATCTAGTTCCTTGTCTTCTTCTCCTTCTTTTAACTTACACAGTCTCATACATCAATGTACAAGATCCCTAAGATTCCCATTCTGAGAAAAAAGTTTAAACAAATAATTCAGTTCTGCCTACTAAGTCTCGTTGTCTGGGCAATGGGTTTTTGCTCGATTAAGAAAACTGTTCATGACACACCGTTTGTGATAGAGCAGGTGATTGCTGTCGTAATGTAAAGGAACTTCCGCAAAATGTTTCGTGTGTGAAACTTCCCGTCGCTCTTTGTCTGTACGAGGACATCAGGAAATGAGAGTTTGTTGTCGACCTCCTTCTCGAGTGTGAATGCAATTCCTGGTAGAGTTGAGTTAATAATGTTGTGATCATTTAAACTTCATCTCTTTTTACAACAATAAAAGTGTCGTCAGCATTACGCACCCACAGCCTAAGGTTAACTAATGGTAAGGCGATACTTTCTAACATTTGCATTGCGATTTCTGCAAGAAAACCAGAGACGGGTGATCCCATAGGGTTCCCCTCAACTATTGGTAGTATTCCTGGGCAAATGAATAGTTAGTTTTTAGACATAGGTCTAAGATTTTTAGCAAAACCGATGAAGGACTATCCCTGTTGTAGGACTTGAAACGTTCCTCTGCACATTGTCTTGCTAAATGCAGTGGTATTGTTATAAACAGAGGGATAAATTCAAAGAATATCATTATCTCATATGTTGCGATTTTCAGTCCTTGTAATTAGTCCAGAAACTTTACTGAATTACCGATTAGTGTTTCACGATCTTTAGTCAGCGGATGGAGTTTGTGGAATAGCTAATCAGAAATCTTGTAATTTGGTGTACCGATTAACGATACTGTCGGTTGCAGTGATACTTAAAGTCTGTGACCTTGGGCAGTCCATGCATTTTAGCGATATTCTGTACAGTTTGTAGCAGAGATTTAACCCTATCTCCTAATATTTGTTTTTTCCCTGTAAAACGTTTTAAGAGTTCTTCAATAGCTGTATTGTGCGCTTTGGTAGGCTCCGCGCCAAGAGGTTTATAGGCTGATCTATCCTCTAATAATGACAACATGTTTTCATTTTAATCAGCCTCTTTCAAAATGGCAGTCGAGCCGCCGTTGTCCGCTGCAGGTATGACCATAGTTTTGTCAGTTTCTAGTGCTTTTTAATGCCGCCCATTCTTCGTGTGATACTATTGATATCTGTGTGTGCTTGCACAACGGGCGACGCTAAGGGATGCGTCGAACTAAGACAGGGGCTGAATTGGCAGGGACTGCATACGCTGACTAGACTGCACTGAGCCCATGCATCCCACAACAGGGGAGAAGATCCAGGGACACACCTGGGTGCAGGCTGCAGCCGACGCCAGCCGCTAACACCCCATTCCATTGTTAGATACAGAAGGTGGGCTAACTCATGAAACGTCAGCCGAAATTCCGAAATGCGTTTTCGTTTCGAATGCTTAATTAAGTAGGGTTGTCAAAATAATCAGTCTGCAGTATTATTCTATAATAATTCAGTTACCTCAGGATGCTGGCCTTAGAATGAAATCCCTGCCGCCCGCATGAAAAAACCACACTTTGTAAAAAATGACTACTAATGCAGCATGCAATTTTTTCACTGATTGTCGATGCCCTTAAAAATTCCTTCGTATTTCACGGAAAACATGCATAAAAATATTCGTTTTATACTCATTTGGTAGAAAATTAAGTTCTCTTTGAATTTTATGCTCGCGGAAAGGGCATGATTCTGTTTTCAAAAACCTTCCCAACTTCCGAATAATTTCGGACCGGAACTGCCGAATAATTTCGCACCCGACCTGTTGTTACACTTGGATTCAGGCTTTCCAAACTGCCAGCTGTATAGTTTCTCTACGGTATTAAGAGCAGACCATAATCGGGTTCATAAAATGTTGGCAGTGGATTTGAGCTATATTGTTAGCTTTACAAGTCACATTGGTAAATGCAGAAACACGACGTTTTATAAACGGCCATTTCACGGTATTAAAAACTCTCACAATTGTATATTTTTTTGAAACCGTATTATACTCCTCCTTCGAATATAAACTTGAGTGAGGACCTAATTTCCTACCTAATGAGCAAAATAATGAATATTTTTATGCATGTTTACCATGAAATATGATGAAATCTTTAAGGACATCAAAAATCAATGAAACGAATGCGTGCTACATAAAGAATGATTTTTCACAAAGTTTAGTTTTTGCGTGCAATCGCAAAGACGTTCATTCGAAAGTTTGCATCCCGAGGTAACTGAATTATTATTGAATTATGCTACAAAATGATAAATTTAACAACTCTAATTAATTAATCCTTTTGAAACGAAAAAAACATTTCGGAATTTCGATTAACATTTCATGAGTTAGCCAACCTACTGAACATAACTAACCAACTCGTACGTTCAAATAGTGCGTGAGGCAAGGTCAACATTGCGGGGCCCGTTGTCATGGCGCTTTACCGTATTCGTCATTATAG
This sequence comes from Spirometra erinaceieuropaei, assembly GCA_902702965.1. Taxonomy (NCBI): domain Eukaryota; kingdom Metazoa; phylum Platyhelminthes; class Cestoda; order Diphyllobothriidea; family Diphyllobothriidae; genus Spirometra; species Spirometra erinaceieuropaei. Next base: position 290,996 of record CACRXP010000481.1, on the reverse strand, counting down.
TACATCTGACGTTCAAAAGGTCGTGTCTCGGAAGGCTGCCCTCTGAGTGGATCAGTCGGTACTCTCAGAACGGAGACATTCCCATTGGTTCATCCTCTGTCTCTACATTTATCAATATTGCTTGTAAAGTCCACAGTATAGTCCAGTTCCACCGCTACATCTTGTGAGCCACATATTGTCTTCTCTTAATAGCGTATAGGGATGTATGATTTGAAGTGCACCGAAGATAAAGAGCATGCAGTTTGCAAACCTCGAATGCAAATGTAACTGCCGGTCGGCTTTAAAATTAGTCGGAAATTGGAAAATATTTTTGAAACCCCATTAGGACCTTCCTTCAAGTATAAAATTGGAAGAAGACGTAATCGTTTTCATAGGAGTGAAAGAATGAACACTTTTACACACGTTTTCTATGAAACATAATTGAATTTATACAGGAACCGAAAATCAATGAAAAAAAAATCCTATATAAACAGCCATTTTACGGAGTACAATTTTTGCAAGCGACCGCAAAGATGTTAATTCAAAAGCTGACATTCTAAAGTAAGTGGGTTATCATGGGACTATGCTGTATAATAATTACTTTTACAAAACTAATAGAGTAATAATTTTGCGTTGAGAACGCATTTTGGATTTTCAGTCGACACTTCATGAGTTAGTATATCTACTGTAATTAACCAACTCGGACGGTCAAGTAGTGCACAGAAGAGGCCAGTGAGAGCGAAATCAACGCTGCGCTACACCGCCTTATAATACATCTAACACGCTTTGAAACTATCCTGACGCTCAGTATGTCGTGCCTCCGAAAGTTGGCAACTGACTGGGTCAGTTGGTTCTCTCAGGCCAGAGACATACCTATTGGTTCCTTCTGGATGTGGCTCCCAACGGCACGATCGGGCATGTGACGTCTGATTTGACAAACACTTTGTGAAACCAGGCCGAAGACCAAGTAGTGCGTGGCATACGTAGGCGAGGGCTTTAGCCTTGCCAGTTACGACACCCGAGCCTGTCGCCGGTGGTTGAGGGAGGAGTGAGTGCGACGGGTGTTACGCAAGTGCGAAACACTATAAACTGAATCCCGCGCAAGTCACCGTCTTGTTTTCACCAGACGGTGGGGCACACGATGGACAAGCATTGACCGAACCATCGTTTACACGCTAAGATTTGAGCTCAAGATATCTCATCGTGTTAATCACCCACCAGAGAGGAAGAATGCGAGGTGAGTTCGTGGCAAAATTCCACCTTTACTAAAGATCACACGAGATCGTGGTTGTCGTCCACGGGGCTAGTCAGCGGCGGACAGGCGGGTAGGCTAAAGAACAGGAACAGTCGCCGTGTTAGTCTGATAGCAAAGATGAGGGAGTTTTCGGAACACCAATACAAAAGCCTTTTCTGCAGATTAAATTCGGTCCTTATTAGTCTTCGTCGTCTTCGACGGACGGTGAAGGTGATAGCCTATTTAGTGGACAAGGTAACTCATTAAATATTCTGACCGAAAGCTGAATGTCCAGTAGGAAGTGCACGGACTGTGGTTATTTTTACTTACTCAAATCACACAAGGCTTTAAAAACACTTCCGAAGCTAACGTTGCCTGAGGGCTATTTTCTGAAGGGAGAACAGGGCTTTTTGGAAAGAACTAGCACCTCTATGTGTTTGGCAATTGCCTGTGCTATTGATAGTCGCTGGACATGTTCATATGTTTGCTCGCGTTCTATTCTGAGGATGGCGTAAATCAAGCGAGGGGCGCTTACATAAAGCACCTTCCGGAACTGGAAAACCTAAACGGTCGTCCCCGAAAGCCGGGTGGGGGGCGCTCATAAAAGAAAAACCGTATTCTTTACACATATAAAAGCGGATTTACCTTTATAAATCTGATGTGTAAATTAATGGTATTTTGTGCAATAACAGATAGCTATTATCCGGGCGGACGATACTTTGTTTTACTACGCAGTTAGTAACTAATGTCTTAATATACAGAGGCTTACTTTTACGCTTAATTTTCACGTTGGCCAAATTCACAATGAGAACGTTCACTGTTTCTACAAATGGCAGAAGCATTGGTTTATCATATGGAATAAAACACTAAACTGGGTGCCGATTGTTTCGTATTTGCTATTATCCTTTATTATTTTTTTCTTTTTCACGCTCTTATTTTAGTCATGTTTTGTGATATTTAGACTTAATTAAGTAGCCTACGTTTAAGGCATTTTCTTGGGTTCTGGTTTTCTGAGGTTTGGTCCTACAGCCCTACCTGATTGGTTGGCTAATGGCGTTGTTCGGACGGATTGGATCCACGTCCGATTTCACTATAGGGGCCATGCACTACGAATTAACACACGGTTCCCTCCGTGGCCTTCCAGTTCTGTTTGCACTTTTCCTGTCCTCATAGTCCAGCGAGTGGGTGTATATCGGGGAGAGTGAGTAGACGTCATCCTCGGTTGTGCAAAGCAGCGCTTCACGCCCGCATTCCTGCGCGTGCTTTGAGCTCTGACTGTGCTCTCTTACTCTTCCTAACGTCTTTAGGTCCTTTTACAGAAAAAAGCAAGTGCGGAATGCGCAGATAACGACAAAAGAAGAGGCAATCTGAAACCTGGAGGCCTGCGAGACGATTTCTCGACCATTACAACTCATCATGGTAGACAAAGCCCATCGATCCTAGGCGATAATTCGTCGGCGGTTTACGCAACCTATGGACACACTGCCACTAACTGAATCCAAGGCCGATGTCTACAAAATACTTTGTAATGGTAGAAACTGCAACTACGTTGGATGAAAATTTCAGACACTCCTACGTGAGCACAAATTAGAAACTTGGTGGCTAAAAACCAAACTCTCGGCCTGAAACGCACATTGGAGAAACTGATCATACTTTGGGCCCGTAGGGAGCAACCATCTTCGACCGGGACAAAATAAGGACAGAATGACTAACACCCGAGGTGCGCTATTCAGATGTCCACTCTATCATCAGACACCCAGACATCCCCGCAGTTTTTTTAAATACTGCGTCATCGCCTGCGCAAAGTGCAGGACAAGGCGACCACGTAGAATTTACGAAAACTGCTCAAACACGGTCCGACGATGAAATCACCCAATGAGGAAGACAAAGAGCCAGCAGACTGAACCACTTCCGCAGAAGATCAATCGCTCTCCATCGAGGCGATGACTCATAACTTATGCAGCTGTCAAGGCCGCCGTACATCCACTGAAATGCTGAAGCAGCGAAAAACCCAAAATATCGATCTGCTCAAGGCCGCCTAGTTCGGCAGGTCATTTAAATTCTATGCATTTAGCGCTATGACAATGGTGAAGCGGCACCCTTCTTCAAAACGCAAGGAATCCAATAAACCAGTTCAATGAGCGTGTCCTCTTAGGTTAATTTTTTATGTCCGCAAATCAACCAAGTTACTTTTTGGGGTTTTCTGGTCTGGACATTCCGTCATGTAGTTTGCAGTTTGAAACATAAAGTAGTCCACACTTCATGCCGCCAGGCGTCCATTAGTTAGACCGTGCTGCCGGACACCAACAAGTCCCTAGAACGCACAGAAAAACTGCTATATAAGCACAAGAAAAAAAATTGGAATTTTTCTGCAGAAATTCAACTGCTATCTGACTTTTTTTAGACCGACGTTATTTCTGCCTTGTAATTACTACTAAAAGGTAGCGTTTTTTAGCGATCGCAAAAAATGTTTTGTCCACAGTGCCTGGATAGAAGGCCAGCTGGCCAAACCGAGATGCTCAAGCCGTTAGCTCCAATATCCCAACCGTTTTTTGGAAGTCCTCTTACACTGTAACAAACCGTCTCAAAACCATCCCAACCGCCCTCATTCACTGAAATTTTTGGCAGGGCTGGTCTGGTCCGAGAACAAAGGATTTGCGCGGAAGCGACGGCGGCGGTGGTGGCTGTGTTGGAAGTAACAAAAAATCCGGCAGAAGGTTTTCAGTCCGGTTCTGCTGATTGCGGGCTGGTTCTAAGCGTTTTCTTGTTGTGCCGATCAGTAAGTTCAGACAGTTGTTGCATCATTCTGGATGATTCTGGACAGATGGAGGCGGAAGTGGGGGATCGGAACGAATTTCCTAGTCCACACTCTCAACCTTGCTGCTAGGAATGCCGGGTTTCATTAGGTGACAGGTTGTATATCACGGAGGACATACTACTTGCATGCTCTACAAGTAAGCTCCTACGACTGAGTCTGATAAGCCTTGCATCCGCGATGAAAAGCTGCCGGTTGGGCATTTGAAATGGTACTCCCGAGACCCTAGGATTCGGCGTCCGTTTCCTGTTTGCGTATTTTAAATTGCAGTCGATAGAAAACTTGAAGGGACAAAAGTGGGATAAAGGACCCCAATTTACTATAAGAATACTGCAGATTATGTCATGCGGGAGTGGTGGTAATGCGGGGTTTACGGGTGGGGCAGCAGGCATGACAGTAAGTTGACGGAATGCAGAAAGACACAGAGAACAGTCGGTGGCAAAAACGATACCGTCGAGCAAATAGACGAATGTATACAGATAGAGTATTTGGTTGGATAACCCATGGTCAGATTGTCAAAGCTGAGAGATCCGAGTTGATTATTTGGAGAAGATGATATGCTCTCCGGATGCTGACGTTTCAAAGAGTTTGGTCGGCTTTCCATTGTCAAAGCGTTTTGACAACAGAAAGCAGACCAAACTCATTGAAACGGTAGCATAAAAATAAGCTTGTTCCAGAGAACCTATATTCTTCTTAAAATATTCCACGGTGTTTCATCTTGAAGGAGTGTCTGACCATTGAACAACTGAGCCTATCCCCTGGCAGCCACTTCTGTTATCCCTCAGCTTATACCCAGTTGATCTCCGTTTGTAATTTCTCTGCTCTTGGATACAACTGCCAGTCATCACTACTTAACTAGGTTTCACGAGTAGATATAGTACGTGACCTATCCCATGGAACCTGATAACGAAAACTGATGTGAGAATTTCTGCCCATCTTAAACGTTGCGCATTTTGCTCGTACATGCAGCCACTTCAGTGAAATGTGCTTTTATTGTGCAGAAATTTTGTTCACATGACTATATCAAGCTAAGTGTTCCTACCTTTTGGCGAAAATGGACGTTGCGATATATTTATGCAATTTCCCATGTTAATACCTGACCTGAACTACGGTTGGGCATCTGGGTGAGTTTTTGTTACTGAAAGGAAAGTAATTTACTCTCGAGAATTTTAACAAACAGAGGTTTCCGGACTTGAAAATTCATTTTTGTCCCATGCCTACCGTCGTGATCAATTTGTTTACACAAAGGTCATTTTGAGAATACTGGAGGTTTTATCAATTTCTACATGTCAAATTAACAGATCTGTGCGACTTGTTGCCCTGAAGCACTGTAATAACACACACAGGCAATCCTTCGTTTAGATGGCATGAAATTGTTTTGCCGTTCTGAAAATTTTACTTGATGTCACGGAAATGGCCACCACAGAATAGTCATTTTTTATTTTGAACATTTGAAACATTATTTGTCGTGCAGTCTAGCTCCTGCACATGACATTTCAGAAACGGAACGAATAAAACGTTAACAGTTTTAGCAAAATATCAAGTTTTATATGGGCACTCTGCCGTGCATTTCCAATCGTAAAACGGAGTTTAAAAGCGAGCGCATCAGTGGAAATGACCGCAATATGTAGAGAAATGCATGTTCTTACGTTTACGGTAAAAAAGTATTAGTATGGTTTAGGAACTTTAAAGAAACGGCCAAAAGCGTCAAATGTTTTCTTGACCTTACCATGTAAGAAAGCAAAGTACCCAAATATCCGTCAACGGAGTACCCTGTTAAAGCACTCCTTAAAGACGTCAGTTATCAAATAAAGTTTTATAATTGATCTAATGCATATTCATTGCGGACATTCGTTGTGGACGCTCATTTTATTCGACGATGGGGTTTTCTGTTCCAGTGAATCCTTCAAAGTGACTCAAACGACTTTCGACATGACGAAGAACGTCCAAGCACTCGATACTTCGGAAAATGTCTTCAACAGTTATCTTATTTAAAACCTTTTAACAAACACATGGCACAGCCTCTGTCTTTTGTGGACGACCGGGGAAAACACTGAAAAGTATAAAGTATTCAGGAATATTTCGAGGCCGATCTGAAATTCGAGGTAATCCAAAACGAACGAAAAAGTCAAATTAATTTAACGGAAAAAATGTTTTCCTTAAGAGCGCAAAATGGTAGGCTTTCGATCATGCCTGATAATTCTATTTAAATTTATTAGTCTGATCGGCCTGGCGGCATGTTACATTATGAAAACTGTTGCACATACGACGTTCCTACCAAAATCCTGTTTCTCTGGTTGAACCGCATCCTAATCAACTTAGACAAGTGCAGAATGCCACGAAGACCTGGGAAGCCGTTTTGAAATCTATACTCAGACTGTAGGCTGCTGCTATATATGAAATTGCACCAATTATTAGAGAATATTTAGATGTAAACTTCATGGAAACGGTATTTTTAAAAGCTATTCCATGCGTGCTTTAATATTTCTTTAGTTTTTTTGCATGAGAAGCCATTCTATATATCTGAAAACGAAATCTATAAAATTATGGTTAAGGGATTTTAGAATTCTGCGCTTTTCTAAAAATGGCATTTCGAAGCAACACACCACCGCCTTTAGTTTTATGTTTTTAATTCCTTCAAAGTTACACTTAACTAACATAGATATTGCACCCATGAATTGGTGTCGGTTTGCGAGGGATTGACAATCATTCGTAAATTTCGACAACATTCATGGATTAGGTCACGCACTGTACGCCAGCACACGGTCCAAAGTCTACGGACAGCTCACTGGAGTTCTTCTATCTACAGTCGCCTTTTAAAGGAAATGATCATCACACCGGAAGAATTCATAACTTGTGTGAATATGACTTCTTCAAGGTTCGGAAGACTGGCCTAAATGTCATTGAGAAGTTGCTGACAGAACCGGGGTTAATCTTACCCTTAGCTTACCAAAATTTCTTTTCGTTAACGCAAATCATCAAAAGTATTCTAAATCGTTAGGTCAACATGGGAGTGGCCAACCACTTTGCCTCATTGAGTGAGAATAATGTACTGTGTGTGTTTTACCCTCCTATGTTACGCCCGCTCTCCGTTCACGCAGTTCGTCGCGTTGTGTGTGTGTGTGTTGTGTGGAGTGGCGGACGGGCTGAAACAGCACCTTCCACGGCACTCTCACGCAAGTGAGAGACACGCCGTTCAACCCCCGTTGTGTGAAATCCTGGTGTTGTGTGTATGGGGGGCCAGGTCATGCCGTGGCGCGCGCAGTCATGGTCAGTCGACCATGACAGCCACCGCGCCCATTCCCCACTCCAGTCTGCTGACCGGCTTGGACAGCGGCTGGGGTGTGAGAGTGGGAAGGGAGAGTGAGGTCGACGACTCAGCGCACTTTCTCCTCACTATAAACAATCTGACGCGCTTGAAGCTATCACGGTGCGCTAAAAGCCGTGGCTCGGAAGGTCGCCAAATGACGGGGTATCTTGGACCTCCTCCTTGACCGGAGGCGGTCTGAGAGTCAGGCTGCAATGGCTCTTTTTTAATGTGGCCTTTATGGCACTCCCATCACAGTGTGGGATCCGAGCCAGGCGTTGGCGGCACGCCCAGGTGCGGCGTCGGCCGTGCCAGCCTCCAAATCTCTGTTGTGTTGGTTGAAATCCTGGTTATTTGTTGTGTGGACCAGGGGGTGTGGTGGAGCGCCAAGCTGAGGATCCGTCCGAGCCACCCACCTGCGGCCTCTCTCGTCTCCGGTCTTCTTGTCTCTGTCTCGACACCGGGCTCGTGCGAGGGAGGATGAGAGAGTGTAGGTAGATGCTACGCAAGTCAACCGGCATTCTAAACCCCTGCGTAAGTCACCGTCCTTGCTCCCATTGCTGCTGCAACTGTGGGGCACACGGTGGAAATCATCGAAACCGATGGTCGAACTGTCACAGCCTAATCGGTCTACGCGTAGATGCCTGCCCAGTCTACCGTAGCACGTCCGTTCCATGTTATTTGACTTAATTTCAGAAGCGACATCAACGCCAAAAACCCCTCCATGACTACCCCGTTCCCGTTAGCACTGACCTCAACTGCTGCCTCCTTCAGCAGGTACGCGTCTTCCTCTTCTTACTCCTCCTCCTCCTCCTTCTCCTCGTCCTTCTTCTTCTTCTTCTTCTTCTTCTTCTTCTTCTTCTCCTCCTCCTTCTCCTCCTCCTCCTCCTTCTCCTCCTCCTCCTCCTCCTCCTCCTCCTTCTCCTCCTCCTCCTCCTCCTCCTCCTCCTCCCCCGCCTCCTCCTCACCCGCCTCTTCCTCCTACAGTCCCGCTTCGGAGCATGCTTTACCAGCACGCCAAGGTATTGGAAACAAGAGATTTCGGGACGGCTTATCAAGTGCAACCTGTCACTGTATAACAGAGATAACAAATGAGACAGATACAGATATTTGAATTCCCACAGAATATAATCGATGCAAAAACTGCAAGGTCATCGTTTAATGCACACAAATTAACCATAGAAAGTATGAATTTGAAAGCATAATTTATGAAAGATGGAAAAATTGGCACGCAGAGGGGTTGGGCAAGTCAAAGGGATGAGTGTAAATGTGGAAAAATGACGCTAGGAACACCAGGGTCGTTCAAAACTTACGTAGGCAGATTTACGTCCGTTCATGAGAAAATGTTGACATTAAAATTGATTTGTCACTTCTATGTAGGAAATTAGTCAACAAACTTACTGATAATTCCACCAGTATTTGGAGCTAAAAGGTAAAAAGTATGATTCTTAGCGTTTCGCAGGATATGGTGGAATGCAGGTCAAGGGACAGTATCTCCTACCTCGGCGGTTCAACAGTACTAAACCTGATTGATTTACCGTCGTTGCCGACCATGCCCGCCGAGTGCCCACAGCAAAGTGAAGCGGGCACCGTCACTTGGGTGTGATTAAGTTTATAGTGATAGTGGGCTTGCACAGCATCTACCGCACTCTCTCCCTCCCACTCCCCACCTGGACCCTGTGTCAAGACAGAATCAAGATGACCGGAGGCGGAAAGGAAGCAGGCGGCAGGCGCGGCCAGACCCGCACCTAGGTGGGCCACCACACCCCCTGGTCCACATTGCACTTGGTTGGAATTTTGACCGACAACAACAACACCGCAACGGGTCTGGTGGAGGACGAGTAAGAGTGGGCACCTATGCTCACGACCTGTATACTTAGTGGAAGCGTAAGCGTATCTGCCGACAGGGTCTGCCAGCGCATACCAGGCGGCGAGGGCCATGGTCTGCTGGTCCTGGCATAGTATACACCTACATGCTGACGGCGCGTGCGCTAGATAAAAGCCCATACATGCACACTTCGTCGATTCGGTGCCCCCCACCCTTAAAGGCTTTCTGGTATCTGCACTAATCTTTCAGGTCAGACATTTTTCAACTTCACCCAATTGTGAAAACTTTGGCAAACTTGGTGGGATTCGAACCCACGCAGTAGGGGGAAGGCTTTAGTACAGTCAGCGCTCTGGCCACCTGAGCTAAAAGGCCCTACCAAGAGCCGTGAGTTTAAGCCCATTTAGGCGAAGTTACCCACCCAACCTACTGCAACGTCTGTGATCCACCAAATCTGATACAGTAAGTTGACTGTACAAGCAGAATTTCCAAAGTATGCAGTTTAGAATTCATCGGAGTGACAACCAGGTAATAAAGGGGGTTTTGACAGATTTAGAATAAATAATTTTGACCCAACTGCGAAAACTCGGCCACCTTGGTGGGATGTGACCCCAGATTTGAGTACAGCCGAGTTTTTCACAGTTAGGTCAAAATAAACTATTCAAATTCTGCCAAAACACCTATTAATCAGACCCTTTTGTCACATCAGGACGTGATATACGAACGTTGGGCACTCATTAACCCCTCTCGAAGCTGTGTCAATTAGCGTCAGGCGTTCGGTAAAACGTGTGCGCTGGTGTTTTTAGTTGTTGGTCATTCTGCGAATATGGTAAATCCGTGATAAAGTATATATTACTATCTAACTATGAGAAGAATATAACCATCGCAGAACCACTTAGCCCAAGCCGATGAATTTCAGCTCAGATATTCGTCTCAACCTCTGAATCGAACCAGAGGGTGTTGGTGGCGCAGAATTTTTTTCGAGTTTGGAAGTAGATTTCCGAGAAGAGTCAAGGGCTTGCCAGCAAGATAACTGCTCTGACAGTTTTGTGGGAAACTTTGCACCTGCCTGACAATTTAGTGTAAGCGTAGGCTGTAGCTTTCGCGCCCACATCTGAAATAACAAATTTTCGGAAGTTTACTTCACGACATCGCGTTTCTTTAGCGTTCGCAAATGTTACACCAGGTGGATACTCAGACACAGGGAGCTCTCCCTCAGCAAATACCCTGCTTGTGACCTTGACGCCACAGGTCTTGACTGGGTTCTACTTTGTTGAGTAAGATTTGCACTTTAGGAAACTTAAGTCCGGTATTCACTATAGTTAAGGTACCAGGTGCCATAAAGACTTCGAGTCCGCTGACAATCCCATTGTCTATTAGACTGCTCTCGGAAGCAGTTTGTTTAAATTAGGCGCACGTGAGAAATAAACGTCAACACTGATTTATATGTTTGCAATTCTTTTGCGTTTTTGAATCTTGTCATCAAGCGCCCCGCAAATGCCCCGGTTTAATATCCACTTTTTACGTTTAGGCTCTACGGTGAGGGGGAGCAGACTAATAATTTCCTGACGGCGGAGCTTATTTCCTTTTGTGCTGATCGCCATTACTTAGGATTGTTTTACTTTGCATAATCACCTTCTCCTGCCGTTTGAAGACTGAATAAGAAATGTTAGCTGAAACAGATGGCTTTTTATGCAGTTGAATCTAAAGTGCTGATTGCAATTAAATTCCCCGGGCTGGATACAGGCAGTGCATTTGACTTAAGTATGGACTAGTTTGCTTGGGTGGACAGTCGAAATAAAGTAGTTATAAAAATACCATGTGACGAAAGAGTGTTAACCCATTAAGTAGATGGCAACAACAAAAATATATATTTCAATTCAGTGAGACTGTCATCTTCCTGACGAATGCAGACTTACCGGCAGCGCTTTATTTAGAGTCCGGAATTTCTTGATAATTGCTTGTAGTGGATATTTTAATTATTGCGCTTACAATCTTTGCCAAATCACAGTGCACGATAAGACTTTTGACAGAAATTTGTCTATTTTCTGTGTTTTTTACTCTCCGTCTTGTGTGTTGCCCTACCTGTTAAACCCCTTCTACCACCAACGTAAGACACGGTCTCCAGGAGAGCTCAAGTTAATTGGATGTCCTACACCCGGATCATCGCAAAAAATAGTGAAGTGTACTAGAGTGAAGTTTTCATTCCAGAAGTATGTGATCACGGGTTGTATAGCAGGTGGGCTAAATCATGAAATGTCAACTGCCATTTCAAAATCCGTTCTCTTTTATAAAGATTAATTAATTAGGGTTGTAAAACTAATCCCGATGCAGCATAATTCTACAATGATCCAGTCACCTCAGGGTGCTTTCTTTCGAACGAACTTATTTTTGACTGCATGCAAGAGTAATGCTCTGCACAAAATAACTACTTAAGTAGCATGCACTTTTTTATTGATTTTCGATGTACTTAAAAATTCGATTATATTTCTTGGAAAACATGCATATAAATATTCATTCTTTTACTTAGTCGGTAGAAAGTCACGTCTTCTTTCAATTTTATGTTCGAAAAAAGAGTACAATTCAATTCAAAAAAAACTTTGCTAATTTGCGAATAATTTTGAACCCGACCTGCTGTTAGACTTTCATTCAGGGTTTCAAAACTATAGGCCGTATATTTTCCGTGTACGGAAAACCATACATTTCTGTACCGTATTAAGAGGATACTATGTGGGGTTCATTAAATGAAGCAGTTGTTTTGATCCAAATTGTTAACATTACAATCCACAATGGTAAATGCAGAGACACGACGTTTTATGAACGGCCATTTCACGGTATTAAAAAATCCCACAATTACAAACTTTTTCGAACCGAATTATGCTCCTCGTTTGAGTACAAAATTGATAGAATACGTAATTATCTACCGAATGAGCAAGAGAATGAATATCTTTATGCATGCTTTCCATGAAATATATTTGAAATTTTATGGACATTGAAAATCAATGCGAAAAATTCATGCCACTTAGGCAGTCATTTGTTGCCGAGTATAGTTCTTGCATGCAGTTGTAAAAACGTTCTTTCAAAAGCCGAAACCGTAAGGTAACTAGATCTTTGTAGAATTATGCTGCATATTGATTAGTTTTAAAACCTTGCCTAAGTGATCTTTTCGAAACGAGAACGTACCTCGAAATTTCGGCCGACATTTCATGAGTTAGCCCACCTACTGTATTCCAAAAGGCCTCTCCGTTAGAGCTGCAGCCTGTTTGTTTCAAATTGATTCTTTGATTGTCGTGGGAAGCGCAGCCCTTGTTACAGGGTCACTATGCCTGCCACAGGTTAACCTTCTCGAGGCAAGTTGGGTGGCACGTTCAAACATCAGCCATAATACATTACCATGCAAACATTTTTGGTCGGAGACCTTTCCTCTGACGAATCCTGTACCCAGGACGATTATAAAATGAAAAAAAACGTTTTTAGTCCTGAGCGTTAATAAATGAGTAAATTTAGACTCTAGTGTACGCGCCTTTTGAACGCCCAGATACTATGCCTCAACATTTTGTTGTTTTAAGCACAACAACGGAGCAGGTTTATTCAAGAAACTGCTTACTGACTTATAACCTTTACAGAAGTTCATGTGTTAACTAGGAATAAATCAGCCGAGATAAAGCTTTATAGGCTCAGCCTGGAGGCTGATATGAATATTTCAGCCTGAATTCATCAATTTCACCCAGATAGCCTCGTAGTGCTCAAACTGCTAACAAGCAGTCTGCAGTGTACATATTTTGTACGATTTGACCCTACTTACCTTTCAGCAGGTGAAAAGACATTAGAGGTTAGTAACATCTTCACAAGTGTAGTGGGTAATACTGCAGGATCTGCAGGTCTGTAGGTTCAAATAGACACCGAGTTCAAGTAGTGCTTCATGAATTGTAGTTCTTGCACGCTCGTAAAAAGTGCTCAGATGAAAGGCTATATGTTATATGGCAAGTCGTGTCATTTGAAAAAAAACCGCACAGGGTGAATAAACGAGCGATTGACGGGATTAATAGCCTACTTATTATAACCAACAGGTAGACTAGACCCCATCAGTGATTTTCAATCATCAGTCGGTGAGTAAATTCGGACGAATGGTTATAACACTTTTAACGTGTATCTATGAAAAAGGAATTTTTAAGGTTCCAATTTAATCGCTTGCTGTATGCGTGTCAGCAAAACTTACTGACTCTTCTAGTAATTTCATTTCATACAGGGCCGATACCTGCTTCCCAATGTGCACGACACTTGAGCACGTGATTTAAAAAAGCGCGCCTTACGCCAGGATGCTCTTCTATCAATTACTGCAGATCAAAACAGACTAAAGTGTGAACAGTAAGAATTCCGACGAACGTCGTAATTACTCCAGAAGTAGATTAAAGTATTTAACTACGGGTCGGCAATGTATATATGTGGGAGGGCTGGCTCGAGAACTTGTAGCCATCATGACCGGTCTGGCGTCATTAGTCAAGACCTTGCTGTCTCAAGGTCATTCACACCTTTGCAGTGCGCTGTTCCAGACGCACTGACCTGAAGTCACACGACCGACATCTTGGGCATACCTGCGTTCTCACAGCCGCAGCTGCCCATGGGGCAACTTGAACGCACCTCCCCCCTTCAACCACAAACTAAGCCACTGGGACACCACCCCTCGGCAATGCAACACACACTGACTGGACACCACTTGAACTTGGGCCACGAGCCTACGAAAGTGGCTGCTACCACTGTCCTCGGGACTCTCGGGCCTGCCCCGGCTTTGCCAGTGGTAACTGCCGCCTGAGAAGACAACTTCGGGTTCTGTGCACAAAAACTCCTCATTCTGGTGCCTTCTGTCTTCTCTTTACAACTTGAGATTCGACCTAATGGTTGTAGCGCTCAAAGCACTTACTCTGACCACCTAGCCGCAACAAACTCAACGACCCCTTTTTACTACGACCTTATGTGGCACGCCCACAAACCTGAGATAGTAGTCTTCCTTTCTTTCGTGATGACCCAGCAAATTGCGCGGTTCATGAGCTCGTGTGCGGCACGCGTAAACGGGCTGTCGGTGACTGCATCTGAGCCAAACTCAGATCACTTTCAGATTTTTCTGCTATCAAAATATGGTAGCTGAGGAAGGAGGGAATGCGGTAAATGTAACTCGGATCTGCCACACACACACACACACACTTCTTCCATTTCACGGCACGCGGCGGATATAGTCGATCTCGGCGGTTGAGCGCTTGCCGTAAGTACGTCAGAAGCTACTGGAGGTGGTTGAATTAAAGTTAGAAAAATCAGTTTCTTGAGGTTCTTGGGCGTTCGCTGTGTGACCACGCATCTTGAAGGCTGTAGATTTCAGCGTGTAGCTCACATCTGCCGTATTGGGCACAGAAACTAGCGCCAGTCTGCGTTGACACGTTTTTCTTTGCACATCTTCCCCGCGGGACAGCAAGACGACAAAAAACAGCTGAAATTGCCATTTCGGTATTGTTTGTGTTTGATCGTATTTCTGTTTACCCTAGCGGTGATACTTAATCATTCACAGCAGCATGTCTGAGTGTTAATGCACTCCCAAAATAAAGCAAATGTTCACAGACCTCCCAATTTGCAGCCAAATCTTAATAAAGGACATCAAGCTAAGCCACGCCAGTAAAGCACTAGGATAAATTACCTTACTGGCAACATACGGCAGCTGTTCGCCTAAGTCGGACCAAACTTTATGGAAGACAAACTACATCTGACAAACGGGTGGTCAGCTGTCAGAACGCAGGAGTGGTTGCAGGCCGGTCGCTGACGCTGCTAGCCTGTGCAACATCTGCACACCCCCCTTCGCTGTTCAGGACATCGCAGTTCCAAGGGGTAAGCATAAGGTTAGATTCATGGGGGGGGGTAGCTTCCAATGGAAGAACCGGTGTAACCATCTTCAACCCTTGACGTAGAGTAGGAGGGATAACTCATGAACTGTCAAACGAAATTCCGAAGTACGTTTTCGTTTCGAAAAGATTAAGTAAGTAGGGTTGTAAAACTAATCATCATGCAGCATAATTCTATAATATTTCAGTTACCTCGGGATACTGGCTTACGAATGAACTTTCTTACGGCTGCATGAAAAACTACACTCGGTAAAAAGTGACCACATAAGTAGCACGAATTTTTCCCATTGATTTTCAATGCCCCTAAATGTCCACTTATATTTCATGGAAAACACAAAAAATATCCATTCTTTTGCGCATTCGGTAGACATTTACGTCTTCTTATAATTGTATCCTCGAAGGAAGGACATAATTCGGTTTTAAAAAATTGACTTATTGTGCGACTTTAAAATAGCGTGAAATGGCCGTTACTACATCGTCGTTTCAATCCATTTGCGAATTTGGCTTTTCAAGTTAACAATATAGATCAAGTCCACTTCCACCCAACTATGGACAGCGGAGTGTCGCAGTCGTGATTTAGGTTGCTCTCAAATGATCCGGCGTACGATCAGTCAATCATTATATGCGACCGAGGCACTCAAGTTTTTGCAACAGTGCGGGTCAAACACTGTCCGGAATAGGACACATCGCCTTGTCTGCAAAACTTCTAGAAAGCTCCCAAAAGTTTCTAGCCGTCCTCATAGATCATTAGAAATGCGGGTTTGAATTTTGTTAATGAGCGCTTTTCTGTCCTAGAGGAAGTGAAATAATAAGTAACTTCTTAGTAATGAAAAAAAACACAGGAAACCACACCCCGATAGAACCGCGGGCATCAGGGTACTGGCGGTGTGTTCCACGGATTGGCTGATAAGCACTTTTCGGCCCTGTAAGGCTGACAGAAACACTTTGTTTATGGAAGGAGAAGAGTTCTAACTGAATGACAACTTTCTTATTTATACCTAACGATGAAACGTCTTTACAACCACTAAACGGCATCGGCAGCCACAGAAACAAATGCATGGGATTTAAAGTGCGGGTAAAATTGCGTATATTTCAATGATGTTTGAATGGGGACAAATTCTGTAAAGGCGGTTTCTTCGGAGCTCAAATTCCAGGTCCGACGATGAAGGAACTACAGCTACGGACTTCTTTGGAAGGCCACAACCCTAACCCTCTGGTGTATAGCGAGGGTCATATACACCCATTATCGTATCTTTCCAGTTTGGACTCGCATGCGTGAGCACAAAAGAGCAACTGGGAAACTGATTTATAACCAAAAAGACAACCATCTTAAGCCGAAGTGACTCGAAGTCCTATCAGCGCACACCTAAATCCTGACTTTTTGTGACTAAAACCGTCAGCGACCATGTCGGCCATCTCCCGATTTGAGGAGCCCGCGTTACGAACGACACGATAAGTAAAGCAAGGCAGCTGAACTGAAATGACAAAAATCGATCATATATTTTCTGACACGGAATTCTCTCTATAAGAAAGCAGAGGAGCACACAGATCAGGCAACCGCCTACGGAGTTTCCACTAATCTCTTTGGAAGCGGTGACTTATAACACAAGCAATTTAGAAGAAGAAGCCGGATTGCTGGAACAAGAAGTGGTTAGAGGCGTGGACTTCTAACAAACTGGTCGCGAGTTCGAGCCTCGGGTGTGCCACACTTCGGAGTTGGGTATAACTGGCTGAGGACGGTTAATAAGCCAGAAATGGCCATTCCAGTCTTTCTTGTCTTTGTCAGAAATATCATTCTAACAAGAATTTTATTGGCCTGACGTTTCGGATTCTCATTCGAACCGATCACCACGGAGGTCGAGTGTCTCTGATGATGAATTCTAACAAAGATTCGAAACGCCAGGTTAGTAGACTTCTTGCTCCAGTGCTCGCATCCACTTCTTTTTCCTCTGAACTGCCTCCTAGAACTCGCTTGTTGGTTTCCATTAACACAAATAATTTTTCAAATCGTTAGATCGCCAAAAGTTTAGAACAGCAATGGAGGGAGAAAATCGTCCAGTCAAAAGCCGAGTAGCTTACCAAGTCTCCCAAATTTCTGTCCAGGTTAGCGAATTCAACGCTTGAAAATAAAAAGCCCACAATGAGCTCTGAAATACCAACATCTGTTCCAGTGAATACTTCTTCCCTCTTAAGCTGGTATACCACTTCCAGTCACATTTCGAGCGTTTCTTTAGGCAAAACAACCGTACTATTCAAAAACGGAATCCTCAAAAAGCTCTACAATTGAACCCAGACTCCTGCCGCTTTTTTCCGAGTGTTGAGTCGATATGGGTGGTGGACAGATACATTTTATCGCTTAAGACCCACAGCAGTAATAGGCTCCTCCATCAGAAATGGAATACGCACAACCAAACTGACAGGTTTTAATACGGAAGTGCGCAACTGCGGAAAAACGTTTTTCAAGTGCACAGAGTAAGAAGATTACTTTACGGCCAATAACCGAGGCCGTAAGATATGGAGTGAAAGAGCTTGAGAAATATAAACCGTCTTTGATACCGCTTACCATGTTAAATCAACAAAATACTTGTTCGTTGTCGCCAGCCGTGCCTGGACTTCTGAACTACGCCGTCCATTCTACCTCACAGCAAAATGCAAAAAACATACTGATAGGAGTTTTTTTGTTATCCAACAATAACTGTCAGAAATACTTGCAGCATTCCTGCCCTTTAAACTGGAAAATGATGGTTCTCTTTAAATTCGAAATTTCGCCCCATCAGGAGGAAGCTGGAGGCTTACAAATGTGAACTAAACACAACACAGGGTTCGAGATTATGCTAATTTTTCCACCACGAATTTATTTGAATGCCTTGCTGGTCACTATGCCGAACCTGCTCCTCGCAGTACAGTGCACGCAACCACTAATCCCTGGGATTTAGCCGAATTTCGGCGGACCAAATGTGGCATATTATTAGGTTGTTCGGAAAAAACTGGTCGATTTCAGGAACATGCCTTTCATCTTGAAGATTTTAACACTACGCTTGTTAAGATTAGTCAAAGTCTGATTGATAATCATCTATGCATCTACGCTATCAATAAACGAGATCATTTATGCCACGTCGACAAACATTTACTAGTTTTTATGACAAAAAACCTCGGAATCCAGTCTCTTTCTCGATTTTGCTCTTGAAAGTCTTGTAGCTTTCAAGGAGTTTAGATGATTAAAAATAGTAGTCAATGGGCAAAAGATCGCAAAACACAGATGATGTGGTAAAGTCTCTTATTCCACGTCACTGAGTTTCGGGAGTTCCATCGTCGCAACATGCGGCCGTGTGTTGTCTTAGAGGATAAGTGGGTCACACCAATCCTATAGTGAAGTTCTAGTTTTTTTCCAACTTAACATGCATTTTTCCAAGTTGTTTGCAGTATACCTCTGTTTTGATGCCATTGTTGGCCTTGAGAAGGCCGTACTGGACTACATCAATAGCCGGCCACCAGAATTACACCATAACCATTTGCTGATGCAGATGGAGTTTCGGAAAATATTTGGGTGCTCCATCAGGATCCGGCTATTATCCTGATCACTTACGAGGTCCACGTTTCGTTGCAAGTTACCAACAGGTGTTTGATATTCATTGAACCCACGCGCGTCCTACTAATGGAAATCGTTTGTCCTACCAGTACGCATCGGATATTCGAACACCGGTATAACACTGACATCAAGTGCCTTGGACGTTTGTTTAGCTCTCTGACGTGCGGTTTCTTCAACATTGCCATTACGGAATTTATAGAAACAATTTTGTACTGCCCGACCATTTGTGGACCCTTCTCCCTGTGTTTTATTGATTTTGGCAGCTGTTTGATAAGCATTAAAACCGCGTTTGAGCCGACATAAAGAAACAAAACGCATTTCCTCTTTCTTATCTTCGTTTTTGTAGGCTTATATGCCTCAAACGTGCACTCCGAAAGAAATTATAGGTGACTTATTAAACAGTACAATGTCAAGTTTTTTGTAAAACATCTCAAAAACAGAAATTAATTTAAAATTTCTAAAAGCCGGTGGTGGAGTTGGCAAATATTTTTCGAACCAGCTGATACTTTCTCTACTAGTTTGACAGCCTCCCAGGAGAATTCGGAGTCGGTTAGCATCGCATTCGCTTGGTTTTAATACTGGTTTATCACACTTAATATTCTGAAAGTAGGACACTGATGCTTTTTAATTTCGCTTGGTTCTGTGCTGGGAAGATTTTAATGTGGCCTTTGAACCGGGGAAATTTTTTAGTCGCATAGGAGTCTAGACTGCTCGAAAAGCTTCCGCCTTTATCAACCTTGTGATAACTGATTCGAGGCACGGAGTAAAGTTAGAACGCGTGGATCAACTGCCTTACAGAAAGAAGGAGACGCGATTAGTGGAACAAGAGCTTTATTTGCCTGATGTTTTTAATTTCTGCTCGAACACTTCACCAGAAACAACAGCTGATACGGGTATTTCACTAATGAGAGGCTGCGGTGCTCATAGGATGCAGTCTACGTGCTACCGCATACCTATTTATGAGTCATGGTTTACTGGGCCCCAGTTTATTAACCAATGCAACGAACTTCCCCTTCCATTGTCGGTGCTGAGACTTCGTCTAGGTGGAGTAATTAGCCACGCGGGGAGCGCAAGGCGAACACTATTCCCAGAGTCCGTGGAACGGTCAATCGAGCAACCGTAACTCTAAAATCCAACATCTGTGATGAAAATGCAAAGATTAACGACTCGCATGTCGCCCATCAGGTAATCATCACACCATGTGCAACAAACCCCGATGAGAAGAGTAAGTATGACTTTCAATTTGTATGCGGTAGCATGGTGGCTGCGTTTTACGGATACTGCAGCCTGTTGTTAGTGAACTACTCGTATCGGCTATTGTTTCTGATGATGGGTTCCAGCAGGAATTCGAAACTTCAGGCAAATAAAGCTTTTGTGCTGGCGACTGTGTCTCCTTCTTCAAGACTGCTTCCGGGGACCAGTCCTTTCGTTTCTACTGGCAGAAGTTCTACAGTGTGTAACGTGATAGAAGGTCCGTACTTTTAACAACATGAATTCCATTTTCTGCCTTCACCTCCCACCAGCCCGCATGAATACGACGACAAGGTTTTTAGGATGAAAGCGTTCTACAAGAGCGTCTAGCGCCCCTTTTGAAGAAGTGATTACAACCGCTTGGAACAAAAATTTAGCCCTACGCTCACAGCGGTCGGCAGCTGATTCAGGAAATGTGGTAGAACCTTCTCGAAGGAACCTTTTACTTGCTGAACTGGTAATTTTTTGCTTTTCCGAAAAGATTAAATGAGCGAACGACGCATCTACCTGCGTAAATTCTCTGAAACATTTTTTACAGCTTTTTTTGTTTCGCGAGAGATGTCTGTGCCCCACTGAAAATTCCACGCGCTCGGGTACGGCGGGATTTCTAAAGAGTACTTTAAAAAGTCGGATCAAACAACACTGAAAAAATTGACTTGCTCATCACAGTGCGTGGTTTTTCAGCAGTCCTTTCGTACGAAATAATTTTTCATTTTTTGAATTTTACGCCACATGCGCTTGATGGCGGCTGCCCGTCCGAAGGATTTTTTCTACCCGGACTGCCACGGTTCGGAGTGAGTGGATCGCGATTCAAAAGTAGAGAAGTCTTGCAATTTAGTATTTTTTAATTACCCCTGTGTGTTGGATATTCTTTTCCTTCCAAAGGAAAAAATATCATTTCTATAGTGTGGTAAGACAGCACAGACTCCATCGGACATTTAGTAGTTACAAAATTAGAACAAAACAAGAATGGAACAGTATCCAAACTCCTTCAGTCTAAGTAGGTGTTTGATAGGTCTTATTCGGTCAATGTTCGAAAAAGAGCTCGGAAGACGGGAGTCTTCATTACTCTTCCGTTGGAATGACAGATTTGTTACAATATGACTCCCTGCCACTTCTTGCAGCTAGGGCATCGCAATTAATGCTAACTGAAAATATAATAAGAGCGGAATTTTGCTAATGTGTAGGAAAAAATTGAATGGCAGTGTTTTGAAAGCCCTGATGAAGAAATACTGACGGCACAGGCTGTCAACATTATGAACCACGTGAAATGGCGGGAAATTTGTGAGGCCAACTCCGTTATGCAAAAGCCATCCAGGTTGCACTCCTCAAGGCTTAAACATTCTAACAAAATAGTTGTTTCTAAAGCATGCAGAAAGTCAATTTAAAAAAAAGAATTGGCATCTAAAATTTATCAAAACTAACCAAAGAATTTCAAGTTACACGTGATTAATAGGTGTTTCGGAAAATTTAGGAAATCCTGCTTAGGCTGTCAATTGACTGTAACAGATTTGGAGAATTCCAGACGCTGTAATAGGTAAGGCAGGTGACTTGGCGCAAATGCGATTAAATTCGCGTCGTCCGGCGAGGCCTCATACCTCCAGTGGTTAGAATGTTGGCTGTACTGAAGCCTTCCCCCTACTGCGTGTGTTTGAATCCAACCAAGGCGCCGAGTTCTTCACAGATAGGTCAATATGAAGTGCTCAAAATCTTCCAAAACATCTATGAACCTTAGATTGGTTACCTTGTTCTCAACTGCTTAAACCCAGCGACCTCGGTGGGGTTCGAATCCGGAATGGCAAAGGGAAGGTCTAAGTACTACCAACACTCTGGCCACCTGAGTTACGAGGCCTCGTTGGGAGCCATATTATTAGTTAAATTTGGGTCACGTCACCCAAAACCTATGGAATTCACCAAATTTGATGCATCAAGCTGGTAGAGGTTTCTAAAAATTGATCTAAAATACACCAGATGACTACCAAATTCACGTTTGTAATAGGTGTTTTCGGGGATTCTGAATAATTGTAAATTATGATTAAAATCCCGGCTTCCAGTGAGATCTTATAGCTCAGGTGGCAAGAGCGACGGTCATATTCTAGTCCTCCCCTCTCCGTCGTTGGTTCAAATTCCATCGAAGTCGCTGTGGTTTTCACTGTTTGGCGTAAACGTATTATATGTGATCATCTAACGACTACGACTGAAGATGTATAACAAATGAAATTCTATCTGATTGGGCAATTTGCATATAAAATAATAATAAATCTGATAAGAAGTAGGAGCGATAAGTATTTGTCCGACATTTCGAATTCACGTCCAAACCCACCACCAGAGACAACACCAAATAAGAGTAATTCGTTTACAGGAAATTGCAGTATTTATAGGATGCAGTCGCTAGCTACTGAATACCTAGGATAATTAATCGCTCTCTCCATCGATGATTTTTGCCGGCTACTGTGCCAGTTGCCTGATGGCTAGCATGCAAGTTGTTAATTGATGACATTTTATCATAAGTGTTGGATGTTGACGTGATATTGCAAACCACCTTCCGGACAAATCTCGCAAGGCTTTATTTTGAATGAGTGGATCTAAGTATGCGTAGTGATTGAAAGGCTTATCTTTCGAAACTGAAGTATCTACCAGTAAACGCACGGAGGGACCTACTGATGAATCAAACGCCCTTCACCTCTGTCGTCCACTATCAGCATATCAGCGAAAATGTGGTTGAACCTTTTTCTAATACCGTGTTGCCATCATGAAATATTTATATGCTGCCGGCTACCTGTTAGCCCCGCCGAAACTGATAGATTGTGGCCCAAATATTCATGTCGGCATTCGTAATGAGCCTATAAATCTTCCTTCCGAGTCATTAGCTCTGAGTTAGTGCATTAGATTCTGAAGATATTATGAAACTGAAAAAAATGCATTTTTTTGCGAGTTTGATGCTTTATCTTAATTTTTTGTTTGTCAGACATATATATTCTCGAGTTACTGGATCTTTGTACCCTGATAATAAACTTTATGTCATTTCTGCAAAGTCAGAATGAGCAGTTCTTCGGTGGCCACAATTAAGGAATGAAAGTCATCAGCAACAAACCAGATTCCAGTCCTACGAGCTACAGGAAATATTGAGTAGGTGGGTTAACTCATGAAATCTCAACAGAAATTCCAAAATAAGTTCCGAAAAGGGTTATTAAGTAGGGTTGTGAAACAAATCATCGTGCAGCATAATTCTGTAATAAGTTAGTTCGAAGGAAGGTCTTTTTGACTGCATCCATAAACCATATTCCGTAAAAAGGACTAATTAAGTAGCATGCATTTTTTCATTGATTTTCGACGGCCTTAAAGAATGAATTATATTTCATAGAAAAAATGCAAAAAAAATATTTATTCTTCCGCAAATTCGGTGGAAAATAACTTGTGATTTCAATTTAATACTCGAAGGAGGAGTATAATTCGGTTTTAAAAAATTTTCTAAAAGTTTTTTTTGACATCGTGAAATGACCTTTCATAAAACATCGTGTCTCTGTATTTAACAATTTAGCTAGTAAAGTTAATAATGCGGCTCAACTGCACTGCTTAATTTTATTAACCCCATATTATGTCCTCGCAAAACTGTAGAGAAATGAATGGTTTTCTGTACGCGGAAATCATGCGTATTTTATTTTGTAAACCCTGAATGCAAGTGTAACGACAGGTCGGGTTCAAAATTATTTAAGTATTGAAAACGTTTTACAAAACCAAATTATATCTTTTTTCAAATATAAAATTGAAAGAAGACGTAATGTTTTATTGAATGAGCAAAATCATGCCTATTTGTATACATTTTTTCTATGAAATATAATTGGATATTTAAGGGCATCGAAAATCAATGCATAAACTGCATGCTGACAAAGTAGTCATGTTTTGTGGAGAACGGTTTTTAGATGTAGCCGAAAAGACGTTTGTTCGAGAGCAGGCGTCCTGGGGTAACTGAGCTATCGTAGAATTATGTTGCCCTTTGCCTGGTCTAACGATCTTACTTAATAAATATTTTCCAAAATAAAACACATTTCGGAATTCCTGTTTAGATTTCATTAGTTAGCCCACTTACTGCACGTTTTTTCGAAGCTGTGGAGGACCCTTGTCCCACTAGAATTTGGTGCCCATCCGGGCCCCCAAATAAGATGGTCATTGAAACAGTCATCAGGGAAAGTTCCTTTTGCACTAGATTGCCTGGATCTTCTTCATTGGCTTATAAGAATGCCGGGTTCAATTGCAGAAGTACAGTGTTTTTCAAGCCTGAAGGCCGGTGACCAGCATACTTTTGATGGTCCAAAATTATTTTTCCCCTCTGTATAGGATTTATGGATACTTCAGTGGTTTTGGCATGGTTTGGTGTTCTGTCTCCTTAGGGAGGAGGTCGACAATTCTGAGAGAGCTGAGAGCACTCTGTTAGCCGTTTATTGCTTTGTGTATGATGGCTGCTTAGGGCAGCTTTGAAGCTTGCCGCCGCTTGTCTCCTTTCCGGACACCTACTCATCAGGCAAATTTTTCCAGCGAGTCATGGAGTACTCGTTAAAGCGCACGGCTGACTGAGCATGTAAGTCGGGGCACACCCAGCTGCTAAAAGTTTAAAAACTCGTGTTATGCAGTTAACATCCTGGCAGGGCGCGGTCGTTCGTTGTCAATTATAGATAGTTGCCTGGTAAGCCCTGCGAGGACCAGGTGTGACCGTCTGCCGTGTTTAATTCCTCATGTATGGAACAGGCCTCGTTCCGACGAACATGGACAACAGGGACAACCCTCCCCCTGCATGGATTATTAACCGTTTATAACCTAAAATCCTTTTGTTCGTTCATACATTTTAAGTTTGATTTTGGTTCATAATGCATCTGAAAACCTCTCCCACGTCAACATGCCAAAGAACTGCACTTCTCTCATAAGGAGACCTTCAAAGAGAAACCTTGATGGACTGGGTGGACCACACCTGGGCTGAAAGATTGGCTTACGTAGGAAAAGGTTGGGTTTCTAAAAAAGGCTTTACGTCTTTTTAAGGAGAGGGCCTATTTTCTGCGATATCTGTGTACCCCGAACAAGTGAATGTTATTTGATAGCAGTCTTTTTTAAATGGATTTAATGTACGATTTAATAACATGGTTAACATTGTCTAATTTAAGATGTCAAACCATTTCTACAGTCATGAACTTCAAGTTGATAATGACACGTCGTAATCACGAGGTTTTCACCTCGACCGGGAACAACAAAAAGCACATTTATGGACGCATGTTGACGTGGTTAAATGCATGCATGGTAACTTTTTCGACATTTTGTTGCGGACCCATCATGCGATGCGACTCCAGAAGTCGAAAACGTCACCAAAATCCGACAATAAAGTAAAACATTGACATCGGCGTCCAGCGTTAACAGTGAATTCTGCTAGTAATTTTGACAGATCGCTTGAGGTTCCCACCCGATGTTGCCAGGGTCGGCAGCCTTGTGACTTTGCGGGAATGCAGAAAGAATATACATGCTTTAGTCGGGAGGCATTGCACGTGCTCCTTCAAAGCACAGTTGTATTGCTCACTTGTAGCGGCCGAGGACGTCAAGGGTAGCACACAACCGCGTAACGGAATATCGAGGAAGTGATCCTGGCTTGTGTTGATCTGAATACGATTGTTAGCAGTTCACGATACTCATCCATACAAAAAGGAAGAAGAAGCGATCAGCGGACGGAAGATATAATGAACAGAAAAGGGAATTGAAAAGATGTATAATGACAGTTAAAAGTACAAACGGGATGAGTTATAACAGTCGAGTGACCTGTCTGGATGGAGAGGCGAGGCCAACATGCCAGCTGGAAAACCGGTGGGGAGCACAGCGCTGGGGGCAACTGCAGGGAAGGGCCGAGGGGGTTGCCGATGTAGTGAGGGAAGTGGTACGAACGTTACGACACGATACGGAGCAGGAGAAGGGATCGGCGGAAGAGAGTGGAAGGGACACCGGCCATCTTCACCAACATGCGGCTACGCCATCTCCATCCTAGGCCCGCGCGCCAAAAGTGCCACGGTATTCAAACAACCTGTACAGATCACGGGACGTTACACACTTGACACTGGATCTTTCTTTCATGTCGTGTTTGTTTCGCATCAACCACAGATTAGAGTTTTCTGGAGTTTTTGTAACTTAGGAAGTTGGCATCTTTTTCAAAAGTACTTAGCTGGTGCTACAAAATGCGTGTCCCCTTAATGGATTTTTAGGTCTAAAATTGATCGCCCATTATAGCACATTGCCTGGCGTTACCAGTGGTTGGGGAGTTCTCTTTAAATTATTCCATGGACCTGCCACTATTTCAGGGAGAGCCGGAACGTTAACCTGTCTTTTAAATGTACCATAAAGTTTCAGTTACTCCTAAGGGTAACAATCGGGAGATGGCACCCAAAAAATCCGCCTAACAAACGTAACCTGTCTTACGGGACAAGTGGTAATAGGGGTTTTATGGATGGTGGCTGGACGGGATGTACGACACTAGCCGACGGAAAACCTTACTTGAACAGGTGAATGATTGAAGTTTGCCCGCTCTCCGTTCCGTTATTGCAAAATGTGTCGCCAAAGCGGTATAATGGAAAGCGTATAATCGTCTTCCCTCAGAAGGCTGTCTACATTTCTCTGTTAACCTCTAAAAGAACTTCAAGGACCTTACCACTGGACGGCACACCAATGCCATTGAGGCATACTGGAGTAGACTGAAAAGGAAACTCCACGAGGGAGGCCCTGTATGTGATAGAGCTGTGTGGGCTCGCAGAGACAGTATCGTCTTTGGTTTGGCCTCAATGCCATGTCTTTGACAGATACCTGGGAACTGTTCCTGTCCCATGTTGCGCGGACTTATCCTATTTTAAAGTGATTTTGTTTTGTAATAAACTGCCATAATGCGAATGTATGCCGTATAATCAGGTGTACGTGTGTAACGCTGGGGAAGGTTGGGTAACAGCGACCATCGTCCATGTAACTTCCTGCGATGTTCATTTGGCCAGCCCATGTTAGGCCATTGCTGAAAGTCCAAGTAGTGCGCGAAAGTAGGCTTGCAACCGCTGATATAGATTGAAGGCGTTTGAGTACACTGTTAAACGTATTATTTCTAGGTAACGGATTTTTTGGGTGCCATCTCCCGATTGTTACCCTCCAAATAATTAGAGAAGTTACAAACTTTACCCCTTCCCAGCACATATAACTGCGGCGTCCACTGTCTGTCTTATGGAGCTAGCAAAATATCGGCGACTTGTGTTTAAATTAGGTTATAATGAGACGGACTTACTTAGTATTTACCACACTCGGCCCTCCACCGTTGACAGCGAAAGCAAGACAGTGTCAAGGTGACTAATTGTGGGAGTGGACTTAGTAAATGCCAAAACTCAAAAGTACGTCTACGTGCGCACGTCAAAACTGGTTTATAAAACTTGTGCCAGACTGCTGAAATGATGGCGCATACGTAACTTGGGCGAGAGTACCGTAGAGGCCGCAGTAAGAATAAGCTGTTGCATCCTGATTCACGGGTCTGAGTTGGGCCGGATTGTCCTGTGGGGTAGTAATCACGCAAGGCAAGACTGGCCGATCGTTTCAAACAAGTTAGGTTTATTTAAGTAACGACTGCGCGGATTTGCTATCAGAACAGATTTCATAATCACGGTGTCTTTGTCATGCATAAAAACATAAAAGTACATCCACTTTGTAGTTTAATAATAGCATCGCCCAGTAGAAACATTTGTCTGTCTTGCGGGGTCTGCAGCAGGAAGCCTAAAATTCGTGCCCTACAGTGCGTGACCTATCTCATGAAATGTTGGCTGAAATTCTGAAATGCGTTTTTGATTAGGAAGGATTACTTGGTCGCGGTTGTGATACTGATTATCTCAAGGCATACTCTTTTAACATTTTGGACTCGGCAGGATGTCGGCTTTTAAATGCACTCCTTTTCGATCTCTTGTAGAAAGCGTGCTCGGTAAAAAATGACTATTTAAGTAGCATGCATTTTTCCCATTGATTTTCGATGGTCTTGCAAATTCAAATATATTTTATAGAAACCACAAACGAAAATGTGCTTTCTTTTAGTCTCTCAATAGAGAATGACGTCTTCTTTATATTTTATACTCGAAGAAGGAGTTTAATTGGGTTTTAAAAACGTTTTCTAATTGCCGAATAATTTGGAGCCTGATCATTTGTTGCATCAGCGCTTAGTGATTTCTGTCTACAAGGTGCATGCGTTTCGTGTAAAGAAAATCCCATATTTTTCTATGTCATTAAAGAGATATCATACAGGGTCCATAAAATTTTGCAATGGATACGGACCATGTTGTACATTTCATGAGGAGCAGTGGTAAACGGCCAGGTACGAGGCTATGCGAATGGACATATCGCGGTCTAAAACAGTCTCATAATAAGAAACTTTTTAAAATCTAATTATACTCCTTCCTTAAGTATAAAATATAATAAAGACGTGATTCTCTATTGAGAGATTAAAAGAAAGCCAACATTTCATGAGATAGGTCACGCACTGTACATATGGCGTTGCTAAAAATGGAACCCGATTAGCCCTACGTAATGTCATTCAGACATATTTTATCAAACAGGGCCTGAGTATCCAGCTGTCTCTTTATTCAGCCTGACGCCAATGAAATTTTCTCTCTCGTCCCATTCTACTTTACATAAAAAGGAAAACAGAGGCAAACAATGTTTTGACCTACCGGAAGCGACCTCGATTTGGGTGGCACATAAGTTGTCCTCCGCCAAATTAAGTTTTGTACAGTTTGCCATGAAAATTGCCTGGTGGACCCATGAGCACAATTAGTTTATTTCTGTTTTTGAATTCGAAAAGTTTGCAAGCATAGGAAAATGTTTGGAATAAAGGGGTAACCGTCGCTGTTAACTGAACTTTGCTCAAACCATTACTGCGCACAGGGCATAATAGCTTAACTCATAGACTAGAATATTTTAATGCCCACTATAGCATATATTTCAAAAATATTTTGACGGTTTTTACGAGCCTTTTAAAGAAAATGTTAATGTTGTTGAACATCAGAATCACACTAGTTTTGTCTGAATATTAAGTAAAAAGTCAAACGAAATATTATCTGAAAAAGTTGTAAACAGATAAACCAGTCTCAGTTGACCATGATTTTGCATTATCAAAAAGGAAACTGAAAGATTTTTGGATCGTACACGAGAATTTCTCATGCAATAAAATTAAAATATTTTTCGTCATATTTGCGAAGCTTCTTTGTGAAAATGTTATTTTTTAGCACACACCATGTGTCTCAGGAATTTCATCAGACAAAATGTTTATAAAATTTAGCGGAAATATACGCTAGCTTATACTCGGGCCATTTTTATGTTAATAGCTGACCTTAACCTGATTTACGCTTCCGAGCGTATTTGACTTTGCGAGGACAATAGTGCAATTTAAAGAGTTCACATTTACGTCCCTTTGTATGATTGACGTTTATGTTCTGTTTTTATTCCCGAATAAGTTTCCCGAAGCAAATAATTGACGTGCTTGAATACTATAAGGTTGGATTTAAAGTAGTTTGTCGTGGTGTGTAAATGCGCCCGTAGTTATAGTATTATTGTAAGAAATGAGAAACGCCCTCCAAAGTACAGGTGATAGAAAATTCAAAAAGTAAACACGACAGTTAATCTTTATACAAACTTTAGGATAACAGTGCCGCTTCTTATTGTTAGACCGTAATTGTTTCCCTTATATAAAACGGGCCGTTTACGCCTTAATTTTTTACTTCTGTTTAACGGTTAAGTTAACTTACAGAGTGTCATTAATGACTGGCCACAGTTTCGGCCAGATATTAGTGTAAGATGGATGGGGTGGAATCTTCCATGAGTAGTTATGATGCCTGCATGATCTATCAAACTATGTACGGTCAGAAATAAGGCAGCCGAATTTAATTTCCAGGTTGCAAAGGAAATGCAAGGGGTAATTACTGAGGGTGCCAAATGATGCGAATGCTTGCTCGGTCAATTAGGATTCACAGGAAGTGCCTAGAGTTTTTTGCATCTTTGTAAATGTCTTTCAAACGGAACTTTCTTCACCACTGTCCAAATAGATGAAATGCAAGTAACCTTACTTTGTGCTTAAAACTGTGTTTATTGTCCATCCATTTCAGATAGGCACACAGAAGGCACGTTTATGCATGTTGTAGGGGGACACAGTAAAAATAAGAATTCAAATTATTTTTTACAATCCTCTTAGATATCGTTTTGTCTATCCAACTGTGTTAATGCAAATAATCCCGTGATATCCCAAAAATCGTTTTCGCTTACAACAATTTAGAATACCGCATTGCAACACTCCCCATACGATATGCGATACTTCATATTTAACAAAGATGATTTTGTAGGCAATTTTCTAACGCTTACTTAACCAAAGAAACGCACTGTCGTGAAAAGCCTATGTAGAAAGGCCAAGTATGACTTATTCGCCGTCTTGGGCTAGCCATAACCATGCACCAGAATATATTGAAAGAATCGCAAAACCTGCACAATCTCGGGTTCCTGGAAGCAGAGAATCAGATCAACTTGAGATACGCATACCCTGATAGGCTTATGAGTGCAGCCTTCCCCTTAAGAAAGGGCGAAAGCCAGTAGGACTCTGAGCAAATCGTAGACTATTAAGTTAAATTACTCGTCGAAGTAACAAACGCTGGCGGCTGGGATTTGACCAGCCGGCTGATTGTAATAGATAAAAAAGAGAGAGAAATTCAATCTCTTCTTGCCACGGCCAATAGTATCTTTGCACTACTGGTCGCTGTTTTCGAGTGATGACATGTAACTTAGGTACCACACCGGAAAGACAGTGATTCAGCCCCTCAAAGGAAATCGCCGGGTGAAATTAACTCCCATGTTTTCTTAAAAAGATCGTTCTGCCTAATGCAAAATCAGGTCATGTTTCACAGCACTAGTAATATATTGCACCATCAAGGGAAGTTAGTTCACCGCTCGTCCAATTCTGTCTCGGAGCACACTCCTGTATTCTGGCAGATATTTGCGTGGCGACGTGTGGTTAGGAATTGCAGACGGACGACACTGAACTGGCCAGAAGTGGCCATTGAAGCCAAGGGTTTCATTGACAGTACTTCTTCCTGTATGGTATACATTTAGAGATGTAAAATATAGTGCACAGATTTCGACCGTCCTTCAATCCTTGGGCACTAACTAAAATCTCGGAAAGTTATTTTATAGTCATTTTTGTCTCTGCATCAAGCCACCCTCTACTGTCCTCGAAAATCATGAAGTTAAGGCCATTTGTTGAGGTTTAAGGGGCAACCAATTACCTTTGATCTGGCTCATTGGCAGTATAACCTTTGTCTTTTGAGTACTTTGTCTAGACATGTTCTGCTGACATTTTTTTGAATAATGTCAGCCAGTTTAGAAAAGTTTTACTCAGAAATAATCACGGTCCATTTGTCGGAACCGACATTTGAAGAGTGTGAATACCATAGGATAGAAAGCCGTTGCCCTCAGAGAACGATTTAAAGTTATTATAACTGTTCACCGATCATGACTTCTTCTATTCCGTAAGTGATTTTTTAAGGACTGACAGTAATTTTGCCGATTAGTTAACTTTCGATCGTTCGCTGCTTCACAAAACGCCAGAAATCAACTCCGCCATTCGGCTTGACGGAACTGAGATTACAACACAACGATCCCATGACAGCACAGCTAAGTTAATATGTCTACGCCCAACGGAGTTGGGTTCTGACCGTAGTAGGTTGTCTAAATTATATTCTTTTCCCAAAACCTTATCATTCATCCCGGTAACTATATGCTTAATAAATTTAATTGAACTCGAGTAATTGCCACTAACTGGCGATCATTTCCTGAAATAAATGCTTTTTCGGCAGGCAAAATGTTGAAAAATGTTCAAATCGAGAGTTAAAACAGCGGTAAGGTCATCGGTTTTAGATAATGAAACAAACGACAGGAAAACACGCTGGCAAAGCTGCATTATACAAATTCTCCTCTAAACCGTGTAAAATTCACTTCTTCATAAAGTAAGCCATATAATATTTTAAATAAACCAACCGGTTTGATTAGACCTTTGGATCTTTTTTGTTAGCTCGAAGCGTGATTCAAGTGAGTAAAATTTCCTACGAATATGGGTTCTGTTTTAAAAAAACATAATATTACCTACTTTTAAAAGAAATACAAGGGACATGATCTGTCGATGCCAAAAGTTGCAGGACGGCTTATCAATTGCTTTTTTCGCTTCATAACATAAATAACGATTGTGGAGTGGATAGTGAAAATTTTTGAAAAATCTCTGTGTAAAGGATAAGATCAAGGTTCAGAAAGAAATATTAATTAAAATTAATCGCTAAATATATTCTAGAAAAGGAAAATTAGCGTGAAAATCAAACGAGAATAAAGTTGAGTTTACCACATCGCCAGGTTTGTTCCCGCTGCTGCTTATGCATGCTTCTAGTTCACAATGAGAACAGTATACTATTTAATAACTAATAAAATCTCGCGTCCGCACTTAACAATGACTAGTGTCAGGCGTATTAATAGTTTTAATGAAGCCAAAGACTCAGTGCCACGGCTAGAAACGTTTGGAGTAATTTATCGAATCTGTTGCAGTTGCCGACAAAGCAACTACGTCGGAGAAACCAGAAGAAAGCTCCGAATGCGAATGGCCGAACGCGCTGCAGCGGTGCGGAGAAATGACGCCAGCGCTCAAGTTGCGGCTCATTCGACGAGATTCAGCCATACACTCAAATTCGACGAGGGCGAAATTCTCGCAAGAGGTGACAACTGCGTGAGCCGGGAGCTGCTTGAGTCATGGTTTACTGGTCCCCTGTCAATCAACTAATACAACGATCTTCCCCTTCCATACTCCGTGCTGTTACTTCGCCTAGTTGGAGTAATTAGCCACGCGGTGAGCGCACAGGTATACACTTTTCCCAACATCGGGGTCGGTGCGTCAGATGGTCGAGTAATCATCACACCAACATCCAACGCACGTGATGAAAGTGCAGCAATTAACGACGCGAATGTCGACCATCAAACAGTCAGCACACCAAGTGCAACGATTCCTGATAAAGGGGGAGTCGTGAATATTCATAGGTATGCGGAAGCATGACGACTGCATCCTATAAATACTGCAGCCCACTGTGCATAAACCACCCGTATCTGTTTTGTCTCTGATGATGGGTTCGAACAGGGATCCGAAACGTCAGGCTAATAAAGCTCTTGTCCAACGATCGTATCTTCCTTTTCAAGTTTTGATTCCTTGTTCTGCAGGGCACAAACCATTGCGTCAGGACTGTTCTGGGATTATGAGTTAGGTTTTTTAATTTGTGCTTGAACCCTTCTCGATTTAACGCTCGATTTTTAAGGATTTGCAAGCAGTTGCAAGCGAGATCATTAAAAATAAAACATTGTGATCCATAAGAAAAACATTTAGTTGGGAAAAACAAGCTGACACTTCAGCGGTTGATTCAAAATGCGTCCGATTTGAGCATGCATTTTCGCAATGTACACTGGGTATGTTTGCTTTTAGCAAACTAATAGTGCAACCTTGAATACTGCTTCGGGGGTTTTGTAAAAGGGCATAGTAACACTTTTCGATTGGGATATGAGAGCTCCTATTAAGTACTGAACGCGGTAACCCGCGCCATTCCATTATAATACTACATCCCCAGAGTGAAGGTCACGCCGAGATGCTTTTCCAGGACATGATTCAGCTGATGTTGGAACAACCTCTTGCTATGCTGCCGCTCAAGTGTTTATCCGAAATTCCTGCTATAAAGTTCATTGCCAGAATATAGTTTGCAAACTGAGAGGTAAGAAGGAAAAATGCATTTTGGAGCCTAAAGCCACCATAAAGTAGAATGCGCGCCGCCGCACTTTTTAGTCGGAGGATAAATCTTACGAAATTTAATGTAATTAATTAGACAATTGGTTGTTCTTTGGCTCAGGGGAGATCCTGAAGATTAAAGAAAAGGATTCGGTTAGTTTGAAGTGGATTTCCCTCAGATCCGGTGCTTGTTTCTTTCATCCACTACACGATTAATCTCAATTTTTAGCCCACAAAAGATGGTGAGACAGTCGGTCTGCTTTTGAATAAGTTAGGCTTAAACGAGCTCATTTATTTGAATGAGCGACAAAGCAATGCCCTTTGCGCGCGGATAAGCACAAGACGTGTACTTTAAGGAAGTCTCGATAGCCCATCCAGTCGTGATAAAGAAGCTCAATGCCGCCAGCCCTATACCATAAAGAAGTGTGAACGCGCTCATTCGCTTGACAAATTATAAATTTGGTTTCAAAAATTCACAAAGAAATAAATTCGGGCCAAACTCATGCTTAATCCGTTTTTGGGAACGAACGGAAATGAAGGATTCAGGTAACGTTTCACGTCTATATTTTTTTAAAACAGTGTCGGATCTTTCTAAAAACGTGAGCGATTTAATGACGCAAAATACACCCGCCCTTGTTTGACTGAAATATGACATATTTACGTGAACAGTGTATATAAGTGCAAGTTTCTACCGACGTGTTTAAGGTTTCAGTGGAATTCGGCTGGTAAATTTCCCAACCCAACTTTATAAATGTGTGCGTCTTGAAATCCTTAGGGGAGGTTGACGGAGGTTAGCTTGATGATTTAATTTGCTATGCAATTGTCGATTGACACGGAGTCCTATTTTTACTCCGGTCTTATTTAATTGCAACACAGCTGTCTCATCAAATGTTACCATTAAGGAGGGCGTTGGATAAGTTCATAAAATAGTAGAGAGGAGCTCACAGATCGCGTTACCGAACTCACTCCTCTATTTATGCCTTTGAGTCTTTTCTCTGGAGCCCCGCCACCAGCCGCGCATCGGCGCGTAATACTGGCCGAATAACATTATCGACAAAGACAAGAGAGTGCCAATAGAAGCGAAGAGACGAGTCCCAGGAAGTAGTCTTGAAGAAGAAGACACGATCGCCGGGACAGGAGCTTAACTAGCCACGGCTAGAAACGTCTGGAGTCGTTTATCGGATCTGTTGCAGTTGCGGACAAAGCAACTACGTCGGAGAAACCGAAATAAAGCTCCGAACGAGAATGGCCGAACACGCGGCAGCGGTGCGGAGAAATGACGCCAGCTCTCAAGTTGCGGCTCATTCGACGAGATCCGGCCATACATTCAAATTCGATGAGGACGAAATTCTCGCAAGAGGTGACAACCGCGTGAGCCGGGAGCTGCTTCAGTCATGTTTTAATGGCCTCCAGTCATTTAACAAGTTCGACTTCGCCTGGCGGAGTAACAGGCCATGCGAGGAGGGCAGAGGTGAACACTTTTCTCAACACCGGGGTCGGTGCGTCAGATGGTCGAGCCAACATCCAACGCACGTGATGAAATTGCAGCAATTATCGACTCGAATGTCGGCCATCAAGCAATGATCACACCAAGTGCAACGATCCCGGATGAAAGGGGAGCCGTGAATATTCATAGGTATGCGGTAGCATGGCTACTGCATCCTATAAATACCGCAGCCCCTTGTGCAACAATCACCCGTTTCTGTTTTTGTCGCTGATGATGGATTCGAGTACGAATCCGAAACGTCAGGCTAAAAGCTCTTGTTCCGGCGATCGTGTCTTCCTCTTCATAAAGGGAGATTATAATAGCCATTTGTGCCTTGTTAGCCGTCGGTAGCCAATCATAAACAACCCCGAAGTGTTCAAATCCTCGGAATCGATCCCGGAACATGTTGGTTCAAATTCAAACATCCTGCCTAACCACTGAGCCAGGATCTCGTCATCCTGTAATCGGGTACATACACTGTGTATACAGTGGGAGGTTAATTAAATGATCCCATCTTCTGCTTGCGTATTGAAGTAGCCCCATACTAACTCTGAAAGCGTCTTATTCTTACGCGTATAGTGGAATTCAAATCTCAGCCTCAAACTACAAGAGTTAGCATTGACTCGGTTTTTTACTTTCCATGAATATTTTCATCGGTGTTTAAAACATTGCGAAGTGAGCTCCTTGGCATAACGTAAACCTCCGAAAACCGAATACCATGCAGGATGTTTCAAAACTAAAACAATCTGCGTTTTCCGAAGACGACTTTGCGAACCTACTTTGCTTTAGATAAAATTCTCCTCAGGCCAGTATATGGCAACGGGATACAGTTAAACATGCCAGCGATTGGAAAATCGATAATCAATAATTGAAAACCGACAGGGCAACGGGCGCGTGGCCCAGTGGTTAGAGGTGTGAACGTCTAACTAAAAGGTCGCGAGTTCGAACCTCGTGTGTTCCACACTTCGGGGTTGGGTATGACTGGCTGACGACAGCTAATAAACTAGAAATGGCCATTCCAGTCTCCCTTGTCTTGGTGGGCAATAACATACCACCTTAATCGATAATCGTTAGTTCTAAAAAACAGATGGGACGAGGGCGGAAGAGTGCGGAGAGATACAAGTGGTTTGTTAACATTTGAATACGGTAAGCGCGGAGCCTGAACGTCCTTCCCAGCTTATACCATTGCTTTACGTATAGTTTTGATTCGTATCTGCCGAAATTTTAATTCGCCATCGGAGACTGAATAACTTTACATGAGATGTGGAGACGCTGAAGCAGAATATTTACTAAATAATGCACAAAAACGTGCCCATTCATTTTTGCAGTATCGAATTAAGTCGGCTTTAGCATAACGCAGTTGAATAAACTTGTCTTCCATTGGTGCGATTTTTCAAGGTAAGTACGATCGTCATCGAGTTGAAGACATCTCTGAAATGTCCTCTGCTCAACGCCTACCACATCCTTCCCGCTCGCGATAAAATGACTGACTGACCATGCTTGAGACTCCAAATATTCTGAAGAACATTTTGCAGACATGCGTTTGCTTTCAATGAATGCTCCTTAGACTAGAACATATTTATTGGAACGGGGTCAAATTAAACATGCCACTAACTAGAGAAATTGCGTTAAGATCGTCTCTATCCAAAAAAGGTTAGCCTTTCCGGTGAAAGAAAATACATTGTTCTTTCCCAAAAAATGTTGTTTGTCGAGCTTCATCCCTACATATTCACCTCTTTTTCTTCATACTGAGGACTCAATGTCATCGCTAGTAAAAACAAACGACAAAATCAATCTCCTTAAGGAGGTCGTAGCTTACGTCTCCGCGTGGCTGTTTAATACTAGTATCACACCAGTGAGTTATAATCCGCAAAACGTTTGTTGAGACTGTGGCCAGTACCAATTCATTGCTACCCTTTGCAGCAAAAGCTTGCTCTTCCCAAAACTTGGCAGGGGGTCTGTTGCCAACCAGTTCTGGCTCCTTCCCACTAAATTTATTTTGAGCATATGCGCTACGTACTATGCCCACATACTCAGTCCACCTCCCCCAGAACATCAACCTGGCCATTTGCTAATTTAGCCGGTTTTCCACACTCTTTTTTTCCACCTCCGTCCGTCTACGCGTGCCACACACAACCAGGTTTTCGCAGGAAGAGATAGGGACGACTCAGATATCGCCTGATTTTGCTAGGCTAGGACATATAAAGCTGTGACGGTGATATATACATACAAATATATTTAACAGCAAATTATGAATGCCATGTCCGCCACTGTCCAAGGTGCACCTCATTCCCCTCATTTCTACCTAATGGCATACTGTGCAACTCGGCTCAATTTTTATCACGCGCCGTGGCTAACGTCAGGGCACAGATAACGTCATCTAATCCTTGGCACCGAACTGCAAAACTAATGTTTACTCTACCAAAGAACTCGCTTTGTCCAACTCTTTCAGTATTTAGGAAATTTTTGAGTTGTGAAATTTGATTATCTCCGATAAAAGTAATTTATTGGCCTCTTGCATGTTGATCGTTTACTATTCCCTACATTGTGCGGCCAATGTTAGACTTAAATTATGCCCGAAAATGTCCCCTTATTGCGCAAAAATGGCCCATGGCAGCGATCAGTAAAGAAAATAATAAATAGTGCAATAGACGCAAAAGTCCAGTTATCAGTTAGTCGAGCGCACTAACAGATCAGGAAGAAGGACATTCTGAGGCTTATAGTGCAGCCGTTGCGTGGCAAAGCACGCAGTTATTTTGCAGTAGCTGATGGACTTCGTTCCAAATATTAATATCGAAATTTAGTCTGAGTCTATAAGTCTTAAGCAGGCTGATTTACTCCAAGTTTGTCATGCGTTTTTTAAAGAAATTAGGAAGCCGAACAAAGAATTATTTTTTGGATTAGAAATGTGTGGCCTGATAGGAAGTGTGTGATATATGATGCTCTAATGACCAGAAATGATTAGCGAGATCATTAACCACGGAGGTCGATAACATGTCCGCGAAAATGGAAAACGATGGATCTGATTTATTTTGGCGAAAAAGCATTGATCAGTGCTTAGAAAGACTAAAAAAGCGGTTAAAATTCTGAAACGAAAAGTCAAATTTAATTTTAACCGACTTAATTGGAGTTAGAACCGATGTGTTTTCCGATCGCTTCATTCCAAAGGCAGCAAGGTACTCTCAATCTTCTTACTGGTGAAAAATGAGGTATTTATACAATGCGCTTAATAAAAAGGTAAGTAAAGGGAACTTACACAAATTAATTTCTAAATGCTGCGGCAGTGTCGGTATTGCTCTTAATACCAATGCTATAAAACTACTGTCTTAATTGCTTAAGAGATCGCCAGTTTTTCCTTGCATATGAAGAGGGCAAATTATTTCATTTGCGGCAACAGACGAAAAACGATATAGCCGTCCTACGTATCGAACTGCAATTATCATCATAACAATATTTATCTTTGGGACGCAGCAATTTAATTTCTTTGAAGTTTATTCGGGACTAGATTTTTACCGCTGTATAAGCTCAGTTACTGACTATCCACTCCGTTTTTGGCCTCCTACCTAATTTGATGATAGCTACTCTAGAGTTTGATGCCCACACCTAACGTTAAAGGGGTCTGTTTTTTCCGAGTTGTCGAATTTTGCAAAATTGGTTACCGTACCTCAGTGAAAAAATAGCGTTTGTATCCAGCGCCCGCATGTGAGCATTCCTGATTTAAAGTAATTGTAAACCATTCCGCAAACAATCCAGAGAAACGGATCAGCCCCCCCCCCCAGGATGCCCTAATACCCTAGGAAGAACAAATGCCTCAAAGGGCATGCCTTTTCTGTCTTCAAAGCTTACCAACTGAAGACAGCGAATTCTATTTTGATTAACAATCTCCTGCAAACATCTGCCTTTAACTTAACCCACCTTTAAAATTCAAACGCGCATTTATTTTAATTAACCGCCAATAAAAACGGCCGTTTGGTTTGAGATACGGGACATAGATCATGACTTTGCAGCAATTGGGATCTCGGCTTCACGAAAGTTGAGTTAGTCAGCCAATTAATTATATATTAGGAGTGTTTTACGAAGACCGCTTCAGCAACTTTAGACAAAGTCAGCCAGCATCAAGCCACACGTTTAACATCTCAAACGTTGCCCAACGTTTTAGATTTGTAAAGCCAGTATACATTTGTAATGCTATTTGAAGTGAGACAACGGATTTCCTACACGCATGCAAGGCCCATTAACTTATAACAGATTTACGGAAATACTGGTATATCGGCCCTTTTCCCTCGAACCAATGGCCCCAATTCGGAGGTAAAGGTGTCCGTGTAAGTTAAGTCTCCTATCGGTTTGTGGTATCAAGAAAGTAAGTAAGGAAGAGATTGCTTAGAATTTTTAGAAATTTGGAAAAGTAGCATATTGTACAGCACAAAACTACTTTTTACCGATTGTCAGTTTATTGACTGCCTTTTACCTAATGACGGCACGCTCAACTATAAAGGATCGCAGCACTCTACTCCTCTGATTTTCCGAGTGGTTAGTCCCTATTTTTGGAAAAAACTGAGACAGAAGTTACATGACTACCGTCAGATTTGTCGAACGCAATATCATCAACAGCATCTAATGCACATTCTACTACGCATATAGGCAAATAGTATCTTTAATTTTGTCGCCTCATTTTTAATATCAGTTTAAAAATTTAATAATCTATAAAAGTTTATTAAGCTTCCTTTCTGTGCATGCGTATACGAGTAGAAGAATTAACAATAAAAATAAATCCCCGTTTAAATTCCAAAGAGCGCACAAGTGCACTTAAACAAATAAATAAAATGCGCATTTAAAGAAATATCAGTCATGGCGGCGATTTTTCATATCCATCATCAGCAAAAATTTGGATAAAAATTGATTTCGACGATATAATTGAGCTCAAAAACTCAAATTTCGTTTGCCCATCTATAGAAGTAAAAACCGTGGTCGGTACATTCCTTTTGTAAAGCTTGAATTTAGATGAGTTGCTTGTGGTTCAGCAAAAAAGGGGAGTTCCTGAAAGCTAAAATGCTTTCTTGCAAAGTTTCAGCCGTTTTTGGAAGGATTCAGTTGAAAATTCCAGTTTTTCAAAGAATACATGTTAGGTTTTAAGCTGCTACTGATTTTTTGATTGCCTGCATAATTTTTGCCTAAAACATTGCTTTAAAGACAAGTACATCAAAGGCTATATCGAGACTGTCTAAATTCACAGATAATATGCTTGCAGAAATTCGCCTTATGAGAGAAGGTCGCTTGTACCGGCAGAAGGTCCACTTGTACTTTCTAGAGTTCATTATAAGTGAAATGCAAAAAATTCTATGAAATTTAAGAGCGCCTGAAATCTGAATGTTGTGCTCAAAATCAGTTTGACAGTAACGGCCCGTTTCATTACGCTAAGAGGAAGAGCGGAATGAGCAAAAACCGCGATTAAAAAACCGGAAAGTCTGGTTTTGTGTTGACAAGAGCGCATTAGCTAATACTATGATATTGGGTCCGAGTTTTCCACGAACAATAGAAAAAAACATTTAATAGAGTTTAGTGTCTCTATGCTAAACACCTACTCGTTTTGCAAGTATCTGTGAAAGGTAAATATTATGTGGCTGATTTTTAGCAAATCTTTACCATGAGTTACGAAAAGATCCTTTAATATCCTAGGCATTTTAAGCGCCTTTGATTTGCATGCTTGATATCAGTAGGAATAAAATATTTGCTGTCAGATTTGACGGCTCTTGCTTCTTGCCCTTGAGTTTCGACAGAGTCCTCGAGCCCACGTCATGCCGAGTCCCGACACGCTAGTTGCGTCACAAAACTTTCATACAGATTGTATAATTTTACCGATTACTTAAGATCCAAAAGATGAAACAAAGCGCACAAGCCAGGCGGGGGGGAGGAACAGACCGACTGTGAATGAATGAGAATATTCGGCAGTCAGCCGCGTCGCCTTCCTGGAACGTGAAAAGCAACAGAGATCTGAAAATACAAGTTGATCCTACTACATTTTTTGACCAGCAGAAGATAAAATTGCTTGGGGCTACCTCTAAACCTGCCTATTCATACTCACTCTCTATCCATACTAGACGGCAAACGAGTGCTTCAATAACTACGTTTATAACAACGCACATTCAGGCAATAATTCACTTAACCCACATGCATGGACAGCAGGCAGGCTAATTCATGAAACATCAACCAAAATTCTGAAATGCGTTTTCATTTCGAAAAGATTAATTAAGTAGTATTGCAAAACTAGTCAGTCTTGAAGAAGATAACACGATCGCCGGGACAAGACTACTTCCTGGGACTCGTCTCTTTTATTCCATTAACTAGTCAGTCTGCAGCATTATTTTATAATATTTCAATTAGAGCAAGATGCCGGCTTTCGAGTGACTTCCTTCCGGCTGCATACAAAAACTTCACTCTGTAAACAATGACTTCTTAAGTAGCATGACCTTTTTTCTTTTATTTTCGATACTCCTAGATATCCAATATAGTTCATGGAAAACATGCGCAAAATATTCATTCGCCTGCTCATTCGGTAGAACATTACGTCTTCTTCCAAGTTAATGCACGAAAGAAAAACACAGTTGAGTTTTTAAAAAAAGTTTTTATCATGGGACTTTTAAATACCGTTAAATGGCCTTTCATAAGTCGTCATGTCTCTGCATTTAGCAATGTGGTTTTAAAGTTAACAATATGGATCAAATCCACCGCTACATTTTTTAAACTCTATATAGTCCCCCTTTATTATCGCAGATAAATGTGTGGTTTACCATACACGGAAAATATACGGCTCGTAGTTTATAAACCCTGAATCCTATTGTGACGGTAGAACGGGGTCAAAAGTATTCGGGATTTGGAAAGTTTTTAAAACCAAATTATTTCACTTCTTCGAGTATACAATTAGAAGCATACGTCATTGTCTACGCAATGAGCAAAAGAATGAATATTTATTGTTCATGTTTTGGTATTTGTGTACTCAATACTAGGTACTAAACATATAAAATGAAAAGAATAACATTCCCATATTCAGATTCTTTCTTGCCCGCTTCGCTTGTTCCCCAAATTCGCAAAAAGACAGTCCGAGAGCACATGCATGCGATTAATTGTTTTGGCTTCCCTTTGAAAAAGAAAGTAATGAAAAAGGCATTTTAGACACTTAATGGTGAAACCTGTTCAAAGAACCAAATATTATTGAGAATGATCTTCACTTGACTATGAGATACCATGATAAGTGCAGCCCACAAATCATTACTACCGGAACAGGTTCACTTAAAACATATAATAATAGTTTGCGGTTTTTACCAGAAATGGTTATTATAGGTATTATTGCACTACAAACATGAAATGTCTTAGTTGGCAATCAGCTAACACAACGACGACAGCAGTGTGCTTATTTAAACTCAGTCGGCCCAACCGTCGCCAGAAGGACCACGACGATTTTTTACGATGCCTTTAGTCGATTCTTTTTGCTTTATTTCTGCTTTTATTGAGTAGCTGGACCTTTAAACCAGAATATTTAATAAAGTAGGTCTTCTTCAAAGTCAACGGCATACAGGCTGATATGAAAAGGAGATATATCAACCTGAAATACAGCATATAATTTCAAATATATCTACATATGGTAAGCTAATCGTTTATATTGCAGACTTTTCATCACTTCGAGGAATGTGTGGCTGAGGATTTCTCACTGGGCCTTCTGAGTCTTTTTATGCACGTTGGACCGTCCAACGAGTCTCTATAACCTCTTGCAAATGTCCCTTTTCCCATTAATTTGACATGTACCACTCATTGGTCAAAAATGTTTTCTGCTCAACTTTTAATAGCATCAGCCGTGTTGAATGAAACACCGTGCATTTAGATTGAGAGCAATCGGAAAATGAAGGAACTATGGGAAAAATGCGAAGAAATTCCTGCTTGAACTTTTGGGAAACAATTCTAACAAGCGGAGTCCTGTGTGATTGGGCCTTGCCGGGCTGCAGAAACAGTCCGTCTTAACGGTCGGGCCGGTTTTGTTAAGAAATCTTATTTAAGCGTCAAAGTGAGGCTGCGTAGGGGTATCTACTCATTGTGTGCTTCTGCTTAAATAGGTCGTAATGGATTACGTTCTCTTCATACGACGTATTACGCAAATACTGTTCCATCGGTTGAGCTGTCGTCTGATTTCGCGATTCATACATCCTTTTCTTTGTTTCAAATTTACGTCCAAACGATGCCTCTCATTGCATAGTGACCATCTTATAGCGTAATTATTGTTCGTAAACACGAATGACTTGGCGACACGCAAGCAAATCGACAGAGGCGGGCAAGTGTCAAAATAACACGCTAGAGAATAAGAAGCGATCACTGGAACAATTAGTCTATTGACATGAAGTTTCAGATTCCCAATTGAGCACATCATCAGAAACAGTCGCAGACACCCCCGCGTGATCAACGCGGCATGAGCATATGACCCCACTGACTCCAACTCGATAGCAGACAAAAGCGAACAGACGAGATCCAGGAAGCTATTTAGAAGAAGAAAATGCGATCACTGGAACAATAATTTTTTGGCCTGAAATTTCGGATTCGCACTCGAACCCATCATTGGAGGCAGCCACAGATAAAAAAAGTGGAGGTAAAAAGGGTGTAGTATTTATAGTAAGTAGCTGACGTAGGATTACGTTCGCACTCTAATTAACAGCCTTCACGATCATCGCCACGGGTCGTAATTGAAGCGGCGGCGGCTCGTCAGTCCGTGTCCGAGTCGTTACTTGCCGCAATTTCAGAAATCAAGCTGGATGTTAGCTTGATGACTACTCGCTCATTCGGTCCGCTGTCACTGGGATTGTTGCTTTTCCGCGCCA
This sequence comes from Spirometra erinaceieuropaei, assembly GCA_902702965.1. Classification (NCBI taxonomy): domain Eukaryota; kingdom Metazoa; phylum Platyhelminthes; class Cestoda; order Diphyllobothriidea; family Diphyllobothriidae; genus Spirometra; species Spirometra erinaceieuropaei. The sequence continues at coordinate 246,921 of CACRXP010000481.1, read as the reverse complement.
TCCCCATGTGACTGACTCATCTGATCAGGGAATGTCTCTGCACCGAATACGGTTAGGGAGGTCATTTAACCTGTTGACAGATTGATGGCCTGGAAACGATAATTGGGGCGGCTCCCGGCTCATACGGTTATCAACTATCGTAATAATTTCAGCCACTTGGAAATATGGCCGGATCCCGTGAGATGAGCTGTCATCTGAGACCTAGTGCCTTTCCTCCTCACCGCTGCTGCATGCACGACCATCTTCTTCTGGAGTAACCCACCAATTTCTCCCAGATATTTTCTTTGTCTGAAACTGGACCAGATCGGCTAAGCGACTCCAGACGTTTCCTGTCGTGGCAGTAGGTCTTTCGGCCTTATTGCCTGGCACCCGGCTGTCACTTCCGACCTGTGTGCATCACTAACGCCAGGCAGGGTGGGACGCACGTGCCATCAGTCGCCTTCGTACTCCGTTTGGATTTGGAATTTCTCAAGGGCTGGGAGTGACAACCGGGTTCCAGGCCATGAGGCTGAAAGACCCATTGTCACGGCAGGAAACGTCTGGAGCGCTTAGCCGATCTGGTCCAGTTTCAGACAGAGCAAATATGTGGGGACAACTGGTGGGCTACTCCAGATGAAGATGGTCGCGCATGCAGCAGCGGTGATGAGGAAGGACACTCGGTCTTTGTTGGCAGCTCATCTCACGGGATCCGACCATATTTTCAAGAGGCTGAAATTATTACGAAAGGTGATAACTGTATGAGCTGGGAGCTGCCCCAGTCATGGCTTTCAGGCCAGTAATCCATCAGCAGGTGCAATAACCTCCCGTTACCCCATTCGATGCAGATACATCCCCTGATCAGATGAGTCAGTCACAGGGGGATGGCGCGGACAAGCAACAATCCCAGTGACAGCGGGCCAAATGAGCTAACATCCAGCTTGATTTCTGAAATTGCGGAAATTAACGACTCGGACACGGACTGACGAGTCTTTATCGCATCAGTTACGACTCGTGGCGATGATCGTGAAGGCTGTTAATTAGAGTGCTTATGTAATCCTACGTCAGCTACTTACTATATATACTGCACTATTTGTGCCTCCACTACGCTTACCTGTGACTGTTTAAGTGGAAATCTAAACGTCAGATCAATAAGCCTATTGTTCCAGTGATCGCTCCTTATTTTTCTTCTTTTTTCCTTCTAAGCTACTTATTAGAACCTTTCGGCCTCCGCAATCGACAAACATCCATGGCCCAAACCGTTGAGCTCTGCTAATCGTTTAACATTTGGAGTGAATGGTGTTGTGCTGTCAGCTTAAATGTCTGCCAATTTTGCGCTTTTTTGCTGAAAGATTTCCCCTACAAATGCACTCATACTATTTTTCTCGAAACGGGCCGGTCATCCAGATTGGGAGTAACTTTGATTTCACGCCTCCTTATTTTAAATTTCGCTAACCGTCGTTGAGTAGTGCTGTCAGGCGTGTTGTTTTCTCCGTAAACAAAAAAAGTTTTCCGAGCAGATTCCGCAACTTTTAAACCCTCTAGTTAGAATAAAACGAATTGGACGTCCAAGATGCTTGCTTTTCTAGATCCGCAACTTTATTTTAGTCTGGCATTATAAAACCTTAAGCATTAGAAAAGGCTGCTGACAAAACGCGTGTGAAGCAGATAAACCGCTTTCGAAGAATAAGCAACCCTTGCCACAACAGAGAAGATTAGCGAGTAAAATTGCATTCGGCAGAAATTGCAAAAAGGTGCTAAACAGTCCAATACATCGGACGATTACATGGCTATTTTTCAACACTTTGAATATTTCAAGCAGCAATTTTTTCAACCATTAACGCCTCACCGTCAACATGACCACAGACGATGACATGTAATACCATATATTTGCCGAAGTTTCGAAAACGAATAAAGTGACGAAAGCTAAAGGAAATATGGACTGTCTGACATCCTCGATTTTGCTGTCACTGTGTGGGATGTTAGACCATGAGACCTATTCGAGACTATGTCGCTCATTTTACCTCCTTTGCGATAGCCTTCAAAAGCCTTACTGAAGGTTCAAAACGGTTTTAAGACAAAAATGTGGAAAACAAAGATTACGGTATCGTTTTGCCCATTCACCAATTTTACTAAAACAGTCAAGGAGGAGAACAGAAAAATCGTGGGTATTACTGCGAACGCTTCGTTTTAACTCTTTGATATTTGTAAAGAAAAGGAGTCGTTCTTTGCAAAAACGTTATTAGCGGCTGAAGGACACGCTTATAATTTAAGGACATCCAGGCATTCAGATGAACTTTATGATGTTGACTTTGGAGGTAATTTCACGTCTGGCTTATTTCAGAATGTATCACCTAAAAGTATCCCACAGTTATGCAATGTAACTCAGGTGAAGTAAACGCACAAAGGTAAACACGCTTTAAAAAACCTATATGAGCTTATAAAACAATCTGATATTTCCCTTTGATTTGATGGCTTTGTGCATTTTTGCAGAAAAGGCTTTTGAAATTCAAGATTGCTAAGTTTTAGCAATGTTTTGACTTTCTATCAGTCTGAATTTTGCCGGAAACATTAATGCTTCTTGAAGTTTATAATGACTTTCGATGCTCATTGATGCTTTGATGGGATCTCGACGGGTCCTTAATAAAAAACTATTATTATTACTTGTTAAAAGGAGTTTGCTGTTAAACGGAAATTTGGTTCTGATATTTTTTCGTCGGCTGCTCATCAGCTGGGCACATTTTGCTAATTAAGACTTGCTTATTAAACTTTTCCATCCACCATCCGTCATCACTTTGACCGAAGATTTTGCATAGGAAACCGACAAAAGTGTCGCTACTGTTAAGCTGCCGCAATAAATATCTCCACTCAAATAAATTGAATCATCCACGTGCGCTTACAGAAACGGCACGGAAAAAGGTTACCAGCATTTGGAGCATTTGGGAGTCATCCAATCATCATGAACTTTTGCAGAAATTATCGGAGGGCCACAGACAGATGGAAGCATCTAGGCCAATTTGAATATACCTCATAGAATACATGCATAAAATTATTCGTTTATTTGCTTATTTGTCGGAAAATCACATCTTTAAATTTCATACCTGAGGTAAGGGCGCAATTTGGCTTTAGATATGTTTTTCAGTTCCCCAATAATTTTAGCCTAATCCGCCATTACACTTGCATTCAGGGTTTCCAAATCCCAAACTGCATATTTCCTGTATACGGAAAATTATATATTTCTACACGGTACCATGAAGAAACTTTGTGGGAATCACAAAATTAGGTAATGCATTTAGACCCTATTATAAAGTTTACAAGCTACATTAGTAAATGCGGAGACAAGATGTTTAATGAACGAGCATCTCACAGCCTTAACAAATCTCTTAATAATAGACTGTTAAAAATCGAATTGTACTTTTTCTTCCAGCGTCAAATTTAAAGAGGTTGTACGTCTCTTCCAAGCTTCTAAAAATCAATATTTGTATGCGCGTTTTTTAGGAAATACGCATGAGTTTATAAGGGCATCGACAATCAATGAGAAAAGTATACAGAGTGTAGTTTCTTTCAGGCGGCCGGAAATAAGTTCATTCAAAAACCGGCTGCCCGGAGCAACTAGATTAACTTGGCACTATGCTACACTTAACTAATCCTTTCGAGTTAAAAAAAAAACACTTCTCGGAAGTTCGGTTAACATTTCACCAGTTAGCATGTAAAGTTAGAGGGAGTATTCATTAGACTGGAGGGGTAATTGAGCATGCGGCCTGATCCCACAGATCAGACTAACTTTCTGTCGGTAGCAGCATGGGAGGAAGTGGTCTGGATTCTGCCGGTCTCATCCTACAGTGGCAGCTATTTCTGCCCCAGCAAGCATCAAAAGTCTGCAGGAGAGGTTGTGCGATTCCCAACTAGTGGTGCCGCAAATACACTAGAAGCAGCCTATGCCACACCTCGCATGTCATAAGGAACATGACTCTGACATACAAATGTTGTCAGGGTGTCTGCGTATGCCACCGACCACCCCTCTAAAGTCGGTTGCAAGTGGCTCGAACGTTGACTGCTAGAGCTGTCATCTGTCACCCTCACCTCCCCGGTGGGTTCTGAACAGCCATTCAGCGTTTGCAGTAGTGACCAATGCGGTGCGCAGCCTGCGCAACGTGGAGGGAAACATCCTCCAGGTTCAGGTCTTACTCTCTGATTCATGCAAGCTCTGAAGTGTACTAAGCAATATCTATGAACCGCTCACTAGTGCCCGGGATTGGTCCGTCAGGAGGCAGATGACTGCTTTCAAAGCTTCCGTCCTTAGAACCTCGGTCAAATGTATTCAAATAATTTATTATCGAATCCTTCTTTAAATCCATCAGTATACTGTGCAACAACGGCGTCGTATTAAACTTTTTTACTGGTACGCCGTTGCATTTAGCATCACACGACCATAAACAACCTATGTAGGTCGCTTACAGAATGTTCAGTAAGTATTACTCTTGGGAATGCCTGAGTTAACAGACGTTGGAAAATAGGTAGAAAGTCGGCAGAAGCTGATGCCCTCAAGCGCATAAGAGGTAGTGGCACTGCCCATGGGAGGACTGATTAAATTTGTCATTAGTCGGCAAAACACATCTCGCTTAACCCTAATTTGATTCGGGCATTGTGATGGCGAGTGAAGAAAAAGTGGCTTGATAAGAATTCAGCCCTACGTGGAGTTTTAAATAAAATCCAGTTGGAGTTTACGTACAGGCAAGCACAGACCGAAACAGTTTACCTAGCGGGCAAGAAGTTAAGTTTTAAGCAAGAATGATGGAAGGAGAAAATTAGATATCCGGAGAAGAATGGATTTAGACTTGATTTTACAATCTTATGCACAAAACAATTACCAGAGCCTGCATCATTTTCTGGGTTTACTAACAGCTTGCCACGACACGGCCCAGAATCATACACTGTGAATGCCAATTTGGAGGTGACTGTTTGCAAGCTTCTCCAGTGCGCTGGTTCAATCGTTGAATCCAACGATGTCCACTGTGGGCTCCACACCAGGATTTAGGCATGGACGGTGCCTTGCGCATGAATTCGTTTATATGGACGAAGAACCTTCGCTGCAGGAGACGAGGAGGGCGCAGGTGAATTACTAGGGCCGAACCCGCACTTTAATGACCCATAAAGAACTCTTTACCAGGATTTTCATCGACAACAGTAATAACCACAACACAAAGGATGTAGATGACTGGGCAGTCATGCACGCGACCTGTATACTTAGCGGGAGCGCTAACGCGTCTACTGCCAGAGAAACAGATGCCCGAGAACTGCTAGCGCACACCAGGTTGCGAGGGCCATAATTTGCTGGTCATGCCATATCAAACGCTCATAAACCTTGAGTAGGACCGGGTTTGGTCAACCGTAAGCCAACAGTTGATATCAACGCGGAGTGGTCGGCGAATCGAGCGAAGTTGAACTCTAGCAGGTATCTTAGTTCCGTGACGACAGATTTTTAAGTTTGATTTTTTCACGCTTTCCCCAAAATTGGGTAACTTGACCCAAATGTGATTAAACTCGCGTCGTCCGGCAGGGCCTCGTAGCTCAGGTGGTTAGAGCGTTGGCTGCGCTAAAGCCTGCCCCTTACTGCGTGGGTTCGAATCTCACCGAGGCGCCGAGTTTTTCACAGTTGGGTCAATATGAATTATTCAAAAATCTGTCAAAACATCAATGAATCCCCGAAAAATATTCCCGGTATGCCAACGTTCAATCGAATTTTCGCACTTCAAACTGATTAGCCGCAGACAAATATATGTTGACTCAAGTATCAACTGGATGACGACGGTCGGTACTCCACTCAGTGTATATATATGCATAACTGAGGCGAAAATAAACCTTCCCAGACATAAGTGAAAAGGTAAGGTGATCACAGGATCCATAGATTTATTTGCCTCACGTTTCGAAAGCAAACAAGCTCTCATCGACTTTTCCAAGGCAGTTGTTCGTATCTTGCAACTATTTGGTACTGACGTCTGGTCATGAAACCAAAAACGCCTCTGCCACGAGACGAAACAGCCAACGTCGTCTATCGGATCCAGTGCAGTTCCTGCTAAACAAAATACGTTGGAAAGACCGGGAAAAGGTTGCCGACCCACATGGGCAAGCACGCAAAAGCGGTATGAAGAATGGATAAGCTCTCATTGGTGGCGAAACATTGTGCAACTTCTGGCCATGCCTTCGCTTTTTTTAAACGCCGAAATCATGAACCGAGTGATCAATCAAACGGTCAGGGAGACGCTCGAAGCCTGGCACACCAAAACTACATCGATTGACCGCCGTATAACCCTGCCGGCAGCCTACTAAGCCCTAAGGGCGCAGTAAAATAACCAGTACTACGGGCGAGACGTCAAACCAAAGACGACAATAGTCAAACCCAGACCAAGCGAGCACACGAAGGTGTGCGAACGGACATCGGAAACGGACGAACACAGGGGACAACCGGAGGCGAACGCAAACCGAGGGGACTACCTACTGAGTCCGAACGCAGACGCGAGAACCCGGCAAAAATGCATGACAGTGACAGGGACCCCCGACCCGACGTCAACACTGGCGTGACAATCACCGTCCAAACGGTTACGGGCAGGTGAGAACGGGACAGGAAGGTGAGATACGTGGAGGCCAGACAACGGACAATGCAAACATCAGCAGTGAGGGCGGTCACCGCCACCCCCTCCCCTTACCTAACAAAGGATGAGGAGGAATCGATGAAACCATGACAGCACTCACCGGCGAGGTTGGGTCCAGCAACACCACTCGATTGATACCATATGTTTAGCTTCCTCAAACAATTTCAGTAAATGCGATTACGCTAACTTCACATATATCACGTCTTTGTGCATTCCGGCGAGTGTCGTGCCTTGGCGGGGGGAGGGGCGGGAATGCTTATACGCCACCCTCGGTTACATCAGGTAGCAGCTCATACGCGCCTTCCTGCGCTAGCTTCGAGCCCTGCTTCCCTCCTCTGCATTATCCCAATCAGGCGATTGGCAAAGTAGGTTTGAAGAAGAAGAAGGTGGGCTCACCGGAACAGGTTTATTAGGATGCTGACGTTTCGAAGAGCTTGGTCGGCTCTCCATTGTCAAAGCGTAAAATGCACTCAATCCACCAGAGATCCCAAGTGGCGTGTCACGTTGGACGGCCTCCTGCTGGTCGATTTTTTTTCTCTCTCTCTCCTCTCGCTGTCGCGGCCTATCAGGGGATGGTTGACTGGTGTTTTGGCTGCCTGCATTGTGAGTCACCATTCCGCCGGGGGGGAGGTGACTGAACCAGTGTCGGGTGGGCGGTCTGGCGGTTCTTCTTCTTCTTCACCGAGTAAACTCGCCGTCGGGCTGTCTCCGTATGGCCTCCTTAAGCCCGGTGTGGTTGTTTGGTCCTGAGCTCTACGATTGTGATGACGTAGGACTTTGTAGGCTGCAGGAAGGTCCAGATGCCGGTTTATGGAGTGGGCATCGGAGAACCACGCCTCAAGAGTTAGCCGTTCTGCTTTTGTGTTGCCCCGGCCTAAGATGGTAGCTCGCTGGAGATCGAAAGTATGCCCAGTTTCTCCAACGTGTGTTGCTAATTGAGAATTTGGGTCCAACCTCCGAGTAGCTGATTTGTGCTCTTGTAGGCGAGTCTGCAATTTCCGCCCGGTTTCTCCCACATAGTTGCAGTCGCCCTCTTTGCAATTTATTTTGTAGATAACTGCAGAGGTTTCGGCGGGTGACAAGGGGTCCTTAGGTTGCATCAGACGGCGTCGAATTGTTGCCTGTGGTCGGTGGGCTATGCCTACTCTGGCCGCTGCCCTGAGCGTGTTTCGAGTTCTGCCTTCGCTCTCTCGCCCTCCATAATCCAGCGAGTGGTTAAAATTTGTATGTTGACTAAAATTGTTTTTGAAAACTATCCATATGATATCAATCAAGTGATTCAGTAGGAGCAAACCTTGCCCAATCGCCTAACACACGATTCAGTGCGCTAGAAATCATTGACACGCCAGCACGAAGGAAAACCCTTAAATACTGCGAAGTGACGTACGCGACCTACTTATTATTATGGAAGCTTGTTTGCTTTCGAGACTTCGGGCAAATAAAACCCTGGTTCCTGTGATCGCCTTAACTTCTCATATATGTAAATATAAACTAGTACTTTCGGAAATGATTAAGTTTATGGTATAGCGCTGAGTCAGGGTTTTTAATCTAATTTTGTATCCCTGCTGTCAGTATATACAATTACACAACATATACTACCCTAAAAAATATTCTATACAATGTACATACTACGGGCCGTGCGTCCGCAGTTTATGAATATTAAGCTGTTATCTCACTGTCGCTGATGAAGTTCGGGTCAAATATTCATATCAGTTGTCATACCCAGCCTATAGGGCATAATTCCGGCTGACTTATTCCAAGTTAGCGCATTCCTTACTGAAGAGATGGGAAAGTTGAGATCTTCAAACCGGAGTGTTTACTATTCATTACGCGTGGAATGCAGAAGGACACAATGATGCGTCGAACCTCTAGGATTTTTGTAGAGCAGCGGCAGAATATGGACAAGAAGCGCCTGAGATTTCATCAAGTATTTCTGCCGTTTATATTACAAATCGTGCTATATATATGTATATTTTGAAATATTGAATTGTTTGGGAAACAATAAACTTTATTGTCAACAGCAGCGAAGAGACGAGTCCAAGGAATAAGTGTTGAAAGATGAGACACGATCGATGGGACAAGTGCTTTATTAGCTTGAAGTTTCGGATTCCTCCTCGAACGCGTCATCAGAGGCAACAGCAGATACGGATGGTTCACGAACAAGGGGCTGCAGTATTTATAGGATGCGGTCATCATGCTATCGCATACCTATGAACATTCACGGCTCCACCTTCATCCGACATATTCACAATTGATGTGCTAATTGTTTGATGGCCGACGTTCACGCCGTTAATTGCTGCAATTTCATCACGTGCGTTGGATGTTGGTGTGATAATTGCTAGACCATCTGATCCACCGACCCTCGTGTTGGGACAAGTGTTCACATGGGCGTTCCCCGCTTGGTTACTTACTCCGCGTAGGCGAAGTCACAGCACGGAGTATGGAAGGGGAAGTTCATTGCAGTTGTTAATGGATTGGGGGCCAGTAAACCATGATTCAAGTAGCTCCCGGCTCACGCGGTTGTCACCTCTTGCGAGAATTTCAGCCTCGTCGAATTTGAATATATGGCCGGATATCATCGAATGAGCCGCAACTTGAGAGCTCTCGTCATTTCTCCGCACCGCTGCAGCGTGATCGGCCTTTCTCGTTCGGAGCTGTTTTCCGATTTCTCCGAGAAGTTGCTTCGTCCGCAACTGCACCAGATCCGATAAACGAGTCTAGACGTTTCCAGCCGTGGCATTGGGTCTTTCGGTTTCATTACCAGACGCCTGATGGTTGCCTCCGGCCTGTTTGCAACTCCAACTCCAAGTAATGCGAGAAGGCGGTCGACAGCTTCCGAAGCGTTCTTGACATACGGAAGCGCCTGCAAAGATTTGGTGTCCGTACGGCTAGGCCTTTCGTACTTTTTTGCGTATGCACAGGTTAACAAAGTTGCGAGGGTAGCCATTGGCTTTGAATACCCGTCGGAGGTATTGTAGTTCGAAAATCTTGTCTTTCGGTTCACTGCAGTGCGTTTCGACACGCCGATAGAGCGTCCTTACACGACTGTGTTTTTCGGTTTTGGTTGCGATATATAGATGACACTTTTGTGGTCGTCAAAAAAGATCAGTTGAATCTGCTCCATACCAATATTAACTCGATATTTCCAGAAATTTCGTTTGCTTTCGAAACGGAAGTTGTTGGACAACTCCCAATTTTGAATGTCCTTGTAGGTCGAAAAATCGATGAATCACTTCCTACATCAGTTTATCGCAAAGAGGCGATTTCAGAGGTCATCCTACACTTTGAGAGTAACTACCCTGACTCTCACAAACGGGTTACAGTCTACAGCCAAAACCCACTGCTTTGATGAAACAAGTTATCACGCAGAAATGAAATGTCTCTACAAACTGCCCTCTCAAAATGGGTACCAGCATGACTTTATACGTCAATGCATGAGACACCAGCAATTTCAATCCTACGGCCGCTCAGGCACTGAAACCAACCACCTGGCGTACTTTCCCATACGTGAAAAATGTATCTGCATTAATAGAAGGGCAGTTAAAAGGTACCGAATGCACTAAGCACACCAACATGTAACTACCTTACGCACACAGCTTGTAGACCCTGAGGACAGGGTTGGCTACCTCGAAAGAAAAGTTGCTGTCTACAAAATCACATGTTCTAGTTGTGATGCCGTCTATTGTGGTCAAATTAGGAAATTTGTCTCAATCCGTATACATGAACATCAGTTAGTGGCAAAGAGTCTCGACCATCTATCTCACGTGGTCATGCACACGTTGGACAGTGGGTACAAATGTGCATGGGAAAACACTCGTATTGTTGACGCCTGCCCAATAGAGAACGGCCATGAATTCCTGGAAGCAATGCACTCAGATGAGGCATGCATCAACCGGCATATCGATTTAGATGCCACATACAAAATCCTTAAGGACAGATGTAAAATGCCCCAAACAATCACGAGAAGATAACTTTAACCAACCGTAGAATCTTTTGTCAGACTGGGTCTAGATATAAATTGTTTTTGTACGCGCGTTGTCTGAAGACGAGCTGGCGAAGCAGTATCCGAATTTTCTCAATAAAGTTTTCTACTTCACAAAGAATTCAATATTCCTTATTATATATTTTGGGATTCCCAGTTTTCAATTTGTATATATGTATTGACATGCATGTCGAAATGTCACTACCATATCCAGGCCGTCTTGGGTAAAATTCCGATTCGTGACGGTCCGCACTTGCCTACTGCACCCACTAAGATGTTGGACGTGGGTGTCTGTGAGTACATCTGTGCACACGCATAGAGCATAAAATATTTGGCCCTCCGAAAGTCCACTGTGTTGTTATTTCAGACGAAAGCGAGGACCGCATTGACCCAAGAAGTACATTATGCCGACAGTGTTTAGTGTGCGTGAATCATTAGTTACTCCCTTGTATGAGAATGATATACGAAGGCTCTCGTCAATTCATTTACTGCACAAACTGTAGTTGTTGGCCAACCGATAGATGCGGACTGGCCCAGGTCGAATGGAAAAGGAAAAATATACGCCAATTCTGAGATTTTCTTCCGCAGCACCGAGTGGTAGTGGTTTTGAAAATTGATACTTTATGAAGCAACATGTTTTGCCCTTGCAACAGGGGTCAGACTGCAGTTATCCCATACAGTCCACTCACATGGCCAAGATTTAAATCTGCGCGTGTGTGTGTGGCTCGCGGATTGCGACGGTTGTATTTCGCATCAGCCGCTACGCTCGATCTAATCATTAGTATGCCTGATTTCAACATGTTCCTGAAAGTGAGAGTGGTGAGGAAAATGGTCAATCTGGTAGTAATCCAAAACGCATTAAGTGTCCTAGTTTCTCGTCAACACAATAACCCAGTTCTAGTTGCAAACGAAGATCGGACTGCTGATAGAAGCGAACAGGCGAGTCCCAGGTAGCAGTTCAGAAGATGAAGATGCGATCACTGGGACAAGAAGTTTATTGGCCTGACGTTTCGGGTTCTCACTCGAACCCATCATCAGAGACATTCGCAGATAGAGGTGAAGGTGGCACCAGGAGTGCAGTATTTATAGCACGTGGCTGCCGTGGGACCGTATGCGCACTGCAATTAACAGTTCTCACAATCGCCGCTGGGGTCGTAATTGATGCGGCGGTGGCTTGGCGGTCCGAGTCCGAGTTGTTAATTGCCGCGATTTCGTCATCCGTGCTCGATGCTGGTGTGACGAATGCTCGGGGGTAGCCATTGGCTCTCATTACCCGTCGAAGATATTGTAATTCAGCAACCTTGTCTTCTATTTCACTGCAGTGCGTCTCAACACGCCGGTATAGCGCCCTTACGCAACTGCGTTTGTGACTGATCGGGTGGTTGCTATTGAAGTTCAGTATTTGCGTCGTATTTGTCGCTTTCCTGAACACTTTGGTTTTTAGGCCACCACAATCTTTGCGGCAGACGAGGACATCCAGGAAGGCCAGCTGATTGTTTTCCTCCTCCTCCATCGTAAATTGAATGTCCGGGAAGACGGCGTTGAGTTGTTCTTTGAAAGTCAGCACCTGATCCCGTTCGATGACGACGAAGGTGTCATCCACATACCGAGCCCAGAATTTCGGTCTGTGGTGTCGGAAAACCAGCGACTCCAGCCGTTGAAGGACCGCCTCGGCTATGAGTCCCGAAATCAGCGAACCCATTGGCGTTCCGTTCACCTGCTCGTAGATTGTTCCGTCGAATGTAAAGTACGTCTTGAGACAGAACTTCAGGAGCTGGATGATTTGGGCGTGTCCGAGGCGATTCTCCGTTTCGTCGTACTTCTCTCGTAGGAGTAGTTCGGACTTCAAAACACTTCTATTAAACGTGGTCTAGATGGGCAGTGTCCTTGGCTAGAGGCTGGAGACTCTTTTTTTTGAGACTGGTTCATGTGTAGATGGGGCCCAGAATGTGTTTTGTACGGGCAGGAAGGGCAGCCGATCCTGCGTCCCTAAGCCAGTCTCCGAAGTCATGCACTGTCTGGATATATGAATTTTGAGGGCGCGAAATAGGAGAAGTAAGTTAGTTGTCCGAGTTTACTCTGCTATAATCCATATGTAGTTCATAACTATTGTAGACCACGTCTTCCTGAGACGGACAAACCACTTCATAACTGAAGCGCGCTCTTACCTTTTCTTCGTTTTAGCATACTCGTAGATACGAATGTCATTAAGTGACTCTTTATCTAAGTGGCAGATAAAAGCTAAACGTTTGTAATGATTATGCCCTGACTATTAGTGTTGACGATTTCCGTTGACACTGGGAGTTCATGGCCAACACGGTGGTCTAAAAAGAGAATACCGATGCCTACTGTCTTCTCAGGTCACGCCAGCTATTCTGGGGCCTTTTCTATCCTGCAAAAGTGGGAAAGATGGACAGTTCTAAGATAGACAGCATGTTGGAAAGGTTTTACCCACTTAAAAAGATACCCACCGTGAATCCTCGCTCGTGAAGTTATTTGTTTTTGAGGTGCGCTTTCAGAGATCGAAGAGCTCGCAAATCGCCCTCCTATGGATTCAAGCACATTTCACATTTACATTCATAAAATATTAGTTTTGCATCCAGATACGTCGTCATTTTTTGCTTAGTGAAAGGAAATTATTTCTTTTGCAAAAGGTCTGCGATTAGGAGAGGTTTAAAGACAGTTACATGTTCATTCATATAAGATCTTAGATGTTCGTTTGTTATTACTGCTCATACAGAACACAGGGTGGTATACATTCATTTCAAAATGTTATAAGCATTATCGTGGACTTCTCAATAACGAAGCTAGACGCATGATTTTTCCAAACCGAGGACATGCAGCATGAAGCTTAGGAGCGCTGAACGCACTGAAACTGCAGAAAAGGTTCGAAATTCGTCAAAGACCAGAAAAGCTTTTCCAAACACCTCACCTGTGGATCATCAAAATGCCCTTCAAAGACAAGATATGATCCTTTGTTTTATAAATTCTGATTTTTGTATTTTAAATTGGTATCCCGAACGTCTGCCATTGAAGCATTCCACAGTTTTAAGATTTCTGTGTTTTCGGCCTACAAGTATCTCGAAGAATCTGATTTTTGAAAAAATTATACGTATAAACAAAATGGGAACGCAGGCATTCCAAGAAATATAATTTGAAGAAAAGTACGTTCTTTAAGAATGGGAGAAAATTTACTGATTATATTTTCGACGTCGGTTCCCCGCATTGTCATTAGACTCGAGTAAATGCGTAAAACAAGAATTAACATTTCAAACGTGCTGAGAAATCCATACTCGTTTGGTGCTTCAACAAGTGAACGGCCGCCGTGTGTGTCCGTCTGTATTAACTGACGACTACTTTACGCGCTCTGCTTGTTCACCCTAAGGATAGGGTTGACTATCTCAATAGAAAGGAAGTCGTCTACAAGATCCCATGCGATGACTGTCATGCCGTATATTGTGGCCAACCGGGAAAATCTGTATTTACATGCATCCACGAACAGCAACTGGTAGTTAAGAGGCTAGACCACTTGTCTCAAATGGCCGTGCACATTCCTAATACTGGGCAAACTTTCGCATGGGACAAAACTCGCATCGTCCGAGTTTGCCCATCTAAAAAAGTGATAATTCCTTGAAGCCATGTACTCCAATGCATCCTGCATTAATAGGCATATCGAGTTAGATACCACGTACAAAAATCTCAGGGAAAAGTGGAAGAGACAAACGCCGATCAATAGGGAATGACACACATGACGGCCGCTCAGTGGCTGAAGCACCAAACGAGTCTGACGGCGACACGGGGAACCGATATCGAAAAGTTACTCAATAAATTTTTCCCCTTTTTCCAAAAAACGTATTTCCCTTCAAGTATAAACCGAGTTTATATTTGGGCTACTGAAGTTAGATACAAGAATGAAACCAGGAGAAAATACTGACCGGAGAACACTCTTCCAACAATAAGTAATATTTCTGATTGCAATCGACAGGACAACCAGTCCGTGACTTAAAAGTAGATCTTTCGACCTTTCAACGCTTTATTACCAAAACAACGTGGTTTCAAAGCTCAGGCGTCCCCAGGCCTGGGTAGGGTTGGCCGACGACTACTAAGAGTTTCAAAAACGACCATAGCAGGCTTCTTCGTCTTTGTCAGCGACTTACTTTTTACATTCTTTGCATTCAGGACTTTTAAGGCACAATGGCTGAGCAGATCACCTAACCCGTTCGGTGAACGCACTCACAATATAGGTTATATTTCCGATAGAAAACACTACTCGACAATGGATCGTTGTGAGCTCACGTAACTTTTTTACGAAGAAGAACAAATTGCCCGTGATATATATATTTTTACCAATAAAGCGTCACTCAGTAAACATTAAAATTATCAACTAAACGGAAATCCAAGACCCGGAATCAAAACTCACGATTGCGTTTGCATTAGTGGATTTATTTGTCGAACATCTGTCATCTGAGTCAAAAATTGAATTTTTGCTCTTTGGCCATAGGTAAAAATCTGTTTGGCATATACGATTTGTCACTGACTGAATAATATAGTTAAAATGGTGCTACTTCCACGTCCTGTGGTTTCATTCTGAGAATCTGAAAAGGAAAAAAGCTCACATTTATTGTGAAAATCTTGCAAAATAGGTGTTATTCTAGTTACAAAATATAGTGGGAAGGTGTTCGGTGACAGCAGTTGATCACGATTACATCTCAACATTATTACCTTGACACACTCGATCTTACCATAAGAAATAATTTAAAAAGCCCTTGCGGCAATGCCTTACCGACAAAGTTTGAAATTACTGCTGTGGAACAGTTCCCTAGCATAAATATTTTCCTAACCTGCTGCTAGGTATACGTGCTTCCAAAAAGATATCTTCTATCAAAACATTCTCTATGCTAGCGTACTTGTTTGCCTTTACCAACTATTACGATATATGTAGCTCGTGTGATATTTAGAAAAAAATGAGCCTGCTTATTTTCTTCCAGATTTTCCCATCTATCTAGCCCGCACGTTAAAGCCTTTATATGAAGTGAAATGCAGGACAACTTAGAATTTTAGAGTAGCTTCTTAAGTTAATTATCATGATAGACTTTGCGATATTTTATAATTGCAGCATGCAAAGGGACTTCAAAGGGGCATTTTCTACTAATTTGGGGAACTTATAATTTCGTCTGGAACTGTTTGTTAGACCGAATTTTTCGGATTGCTTTGTCGAGAATGTATATGCGTTTTATGACCAATAACAAGTACAGCG
Organism: Spirometra erinaceieuropaei; assembly: GCA_902702965.1. Classification (NCBI taxonomy): domain Eukaryota; kingdom Metazoa; phylum Platyhelminthes; class Cestoda; order Diphyllobothriidea; family Diphyllobothriidae; genus Spirometra; species Spirometra erinaceieuropaei. Next base: position 231,053 of record CACRXP010000481.1, on the reverse strand, counting down.
GATTAATTTGTTATGAGACGGACCATCGCGTGGTCTATAGGCAGTAAGGCAGACTAGGAGCGTGCTTTTTGCAATCCAAAATGTTGACTCACACAAGCCTGAAGCGCAGTCGACCAGTCCGCATTAAATTCAGAATTTGGGATTTAGTAAGGCCTAGAAGATGAAAAAAAACATTAAAACCTCTGTCCTATGTATACTCAGTAGGCTTTATACATCAAAATACAAAGCATAGCATGTTGTGTTCCTAATCATAAGGGCCGCCAATGAAACGGACTTGGGGATTATAACTGAATGCGCGTTCTAAAGTGCGCTGGAGACTGTTTGAATGTATGCCACCAACGACATGCTACTAGCATAGTCTTCCGGTACTTCTAACTCGTGCATCACATAATGCTGATGTCAGTGGACTGTAATTCGATAGACTAAGTTGTATAGTTAAGTATATGGTCAGCCCTTTAACAGAGAAGAAAGGCACTTATATGGTACTTGCAGTTAGTTGATTGGTTTCAAATGTGTCTCGCGATAGCCTCGAACAAACAGTTAAGTGAAATAACATTAAACAAACCCCCGGGCTTGCGATATTTTGGGGATCATCCTTTCAAATCCTCGTCAATAGGTACTGATTGAATGGTTAGCGTGACCAGTAAAAAATTAATCCGTCTTGTTCCACTCTCATGCTTGATTAAAGTTTCTTCCTTAGTCCAAACAATTTTCCAGCTAAGACCTCGTCCAGCAGACTATGCTTCCCTTTCTACCCCTCGTTAAGGTGAAGTTACCTCGACCAAACGCAATAAATCATGCCGCGTTAAGAGGGCGCGGCGTTGATAGCGAGGTGGGGCGCGTCTAATCTTTGACCCATCATCTAATGGCCCGGGGTCATTTGCGGCTTTCTGCAGAATACTCGCTTGTTTATGCTTCAATCAACTGCCGCCCGCCCGCTCGTCGGTCCGTTCGCCGCGGAGGTGCTCTCGACGTCGTTTGTACTGACAATGTTTCATATGCAATAGGAGGGCGAAACCTTTGCCCAATCACCCAAAAAATGAGGCCAACTCCAAGTCCGCGTCAAAAGAGGACAAATGCGGCAAAAGGGTTCTTAAATATAAAGCTGCGATTGTGTTTACGCCCGGCTGTAACTGAACAGCTTATAGAGGCGTGCAGAGCATGATCAGGTTTGGTTTTGGGAGCGAGATTAATATTATTCTGTCCTAAAACAGTCATCCTAGTCAAAACTTGTATTCGCTATCACAGTACCGACGTCGGGAGTGTCCTAAGATGTTCTTTTAATAGTCAGTTAGTCGCATCCTGACACGGCTCTTTTTTGAACAGGAAGGCATAGAAAGATGATAACATAATATGCACGTGAAAATAACACTCCCTGAAACGTTTCACCATCCGCCGAAGAAACCTGTTGTGCTAAAAGGGCCAGTAAGTAGTATTGGCTGCTGAATAAGTTCATTCTTAATTCCGGAATGGGAAAAATGTCTAATTTAATGGCCACCGTCACTACTTCATATGCTCGCATTCCCGCTAAAGGATTCTGAGCAAACCCCTAAATACCCCAGCAATTAATCTGAACCTCTTGCCAACGTAGTGGGTCTGGTTGAGAGTTAGTTTTTCTCTTCACTTTTGAGGGGATTAACTATTGGGTATAGATTACCGGATGACTGACCATACCGTTCACTTTATTTGCCCCTGTTTACCAGGAATCACTCCCTCCTGATTCACCGTACAGCTTAGCAGTACCTTTTATTTGCGAGCAAAGATCAAGCTCCTTGCGTAAACGTTGGTAATGCGTATCCACCCCTCAAAACTACCCCATGAAAAGTGGTTCCATGTCTTCAAGAGGATGCCAGACAAGCAGTGGACCGGTGTATGTGAGAGGCAAGAGCTTAAGTGCTGGGGCAGTCACTTCCATGTTACATCAACACATTTTTCAGTATTGTAAAATCTGGCTCTTTTAATTTAATCATCACGTGCTGGCAGTCAGGACTCGATAGACCGCCACCTGAAATCTTAATTCGCTCCTTTTTAGGAGCGTGAAAGCTAAACTGCAAGCACATCTTGCGAATGTAATCAACCTGGGATCATAAATGTCCTCAAAAAACTCCCTATGCAGTGGAGAACAGGTCGTTTTCAGCAAGTGTAGACGAAGTGTTTAGTCTTGTCATCCACTGCGCTTGTGTACACCTCGGGACGTCTGGACATCAGAACGAGGTGAACGAGGAAAGGAAGAGGGCGCGATAGACGCTGCGGAAGCCTTTCTCACTATATACACGTAGTGACCTAACTCATACTGTGTGTCGAAATTTATGACTGATTGCCAATCACTCGCAATCGACATCATTTCATGAGTCCGATTTCTATGTTAATTAAGTACAAGTTTAAAAATATTAGAAACATAAAAGAAATATTAAAGGCAGTGTTGCATTGTTTAGAAATGTCGATTTTTTAGAAAAGCGCAATATCCTGAAAACTTTAGAAATGGCTCAAATCTAGTAAACTTCATTTTTTGATGTACAGAATGTATTCTGATACCAAAAACGCAGTAAATATGAGAGTAGCAATAAAATAACGTCTTATAACTGTGCTTCAGCGAAATGTACATCTAAATGTCGTTTAGTAATTAGTGTGATTTTATATATGGTGGTTTGTCAACAGCCTACATGTATATGTGTATCTATAGTAGTCCCTGTGAAAGTTACCGGCGTTATGCCCGTTCCGTGGAACACGCGGTGACGTCGATGCTTGTGACAGCCTAATTTTCGGGGAGCCACGACTGGCTCAGATCCTGCCAATCACTTGTGGCTACGCTCTCCCCCCCCCCGACTACTTGACTTTGTCTAGACCCCGGATTTGGGCGGGGAAAGAGGAGCGAGTGCGGTAGACGTTGCGCAAGTCGGTTGTCATTGTAAAAGGGATCACGCGTAAATCACCGTCTCTGCTCCCACTCCAACTCAATGTTTCCCGAAAATGTCCAAAAGTCCCGTTGACACGACTGCGTCGCTTATTTCCCAGCTGGTCCTTGATATTACCCATTTATTTTTGACGAATTCTGCATGTGAATACAAGGTGTCGACCGTGCGTTTTGCTGACCAGGCATAAAACTACTTGCAAATCGAACATGAAAACAACCACTTGACTACCCTTTACTTGTTGATTCAGGAGCAGTACAGTAGCAGAGCCAAATACCTTGGATTGCAGGTTATTTTCATGGACAGTAAGAGAAATATTCACTCGTTTTGCGTTAAATTCGTAGTTATCTACGAATTTTCGTTAAATAGGTGCGGTTTTGGGTAAAACAGACTGCAATTCGTGCACATGACTGGTTGTTTTTAACCTGGCATGAGTAACGAAACAGTTCGTCGCCAACTCGAAGGGCAGTACATATTTGGGCTGAGAACAACAGTTTATAATGGAAATCTTTTCTCAAACTAGTGCCTGAGGACCTGCCTGCTGTTAGAGGTAGGACAATGACTTTTAACAAAACACTTGCAGTGATTGTCAATAGTTGTATGTTTTCAGTGCGGATTCTTTCAAATGCCTTTATTAAATTTTTTTGGGATAACTGTTGCCACGGCTACAGCTATCAGCGCTTTTTTCGGAAAACCAACTGATTGGAATAATTGTTGTAATGAGAAGTCCACTTGTGAAACTGAAATTTCTGGGTGAGTTGTGATTGCAATCTTTCATGAATATTAAGTATCCTTTTCCTCCTAAAGCTACTCTGAATGTTAATCGGAGGTTCGTATGTATGTTACTGCACAAATGAAGCTGTTAGACATTGTATGAAACAAAGAAGACAATTTTTCGGGCCGAAAAATTTTGCCTACGCTGGCATATAAAACTTCCAAATACCTTGAAACAGACCTTTACAAAGGCATAAAATAGCAAATCTACACCGTCAGAACCCTTAACGTAGAAGTCAATTTGCACTGACAATTCACAAAGAACTATGTCCTATCGGAATACTGTATAACGATTCCCAAGTTCACTCTTTGGGACCTATTTGTTTGTTAACTTCTCGAATTGTAGCTTGCGTTCCTGCCACCAAAAACAGTCTGAGATGTTTGTCTCAAAATCTCTAAAACCCCGCACTGGACTTTGATTTGCCGATGACGCATATATTTTCTATTTAGTATAAAATATGAGAATTTTAGTAAGGGTAAAATTAAATGTGCGACGTCCTTCAGGAACTCGAGATAGCGCATCTACTATATGCTTTTTTCTACATGGAAATGGCAGGCCGGGCTGAAGATTATTAAGCATTAAAAAGTTTACAAAGCCAATATATGCAACTCGTGGGTGTAAGAGCTGAAAAAATATGGTGTGTTACAGAACTGACAAAACTCCCAATAGTTTCCGCATATATTCTAAGAAATAATTCTCTATCATGCGCTGTTTTTGCTCATTCAAACGCTGGCATTCCGCCACGACTGATATGTCAGGAAATTGCCCCGTGCGATAATCAAAATTATAACAGCACTTAAATAATCCGCCCGAGCTGAAAACACATTTCATAATTTCAGCTGGCACTCCACGAGGTTTGTCGCCGACAATGTTGTACTTTGACTCAACGGGAACGACAATGGAAATCTAGGAAGTTGAATCCTGATGTGGTAGGTCCCGGGCATAGGAATCCTCGCAATACAAGTGACCTTAAACTAAAAGCCAGGAAGATTAATCTAAAGGCAAGAGACACGGGTGGGAGGACGGGCCCAAGGTTAGAGTTAAAGTTTGGGTCAGGGTAAGTGTTTAGACCTGGACACCAGAAGAGGGATCCTTCTCAGAATTGAACGAAAGGTCGCTCGCACTAGGGGGGTTCCCTTTCCAAAGTCACACTTCAGACTGTAATCGCGGCCTCGTAAATGGCAAGTGCATGTCTGAAAGATTATAGGCCAAAGCCATCTCATCCAGGGAGCTAAAGGAATCCAAATCGGTCTGTACGTGACGAAAGTATGTATTTACGGACAAGGTGGGGTAGTTATCTTCTGACAAACTGATGATTCCAAAGTCTGCTGGATGAAAATACGTGGTCTCATTATATTTTGCCGGATGGCAGTACCCTACATGAGAGAACTGGTTGAGGTAAACCCATCTGGCGAGAGGTATGATATCGCTCCGGATAAAAGGATCAACAATGTGAACAGCCTAAAGTGCGCTCCACAGTTGCAGACACCCGCTTTGATGCGTTAAAACAGCTGTTTCAGAAAGCACTTGACACGCCACCGAGATCACATTGACGACGACATACGCCATTTTAGCCTGTGACTGCCGATGCTCACTAAAATGCATCTAATGCTCCTATCAAACAGCCGAGGTTCCAAATCAATGGTTATATCCGGAAAGGGTGCGTTTATCGGCATGCGGGCGTCTTACTTCTCATCAGAAACTGCAATGGGGAAGACTTCAAACCAGTGCATTTTTAAGGACCTTGGGCTTCGTTCATTGGACTACTATGGATAAATAATTTTCAGTAGCGTCAAGTGGTGCATGGAATGCGAAGAATGTTGATTACCGACAAGACACACTTATTTTTGTAGTTTTCTGCAGAAACCTTTTCTAGAGGGGAGGGGTTGTCTTGCAGAACGCTAATAATTGGTGTTCAACATGTGTTGCATCGGGACATTCCGACACGAGTTGCGTCGGAGTAGCTGACGCATATCCTAAAGACATCAGCAAAAGTCTGGGCAACGGTATAGAGAAGAGCCCCCCTTAAGCGTCATTGGGCTGTGGATCGTGTCATATGGGGTTTTATCTTGACATACATTTGCAGGCTGTTGCAGAACTTACACCGCCAACAATAATTACTTCCCATGACCTCACACCTTAACTCATTTCCATTGTCGTACAATAGCGTAGGATAAGACTTTCGGTAAAAATTCAAGCAATTTCTGTGTTTTCGTTCATTTTGTCAGCTAACTGTCTAGCGAACTGCCCCATCCATAAAATTCCCTTTGCCATAAACTCCGTATGGTACAATCCACAGTCTAGTGGCAGTCAAGTGGGGTCCTTCTCTATACCGTTGCCAAAGCTTGCTGTCGTGTTTTGATAGGTGTCTGGAAAGACAACTTTGTGGAAACAAGCCCACTACCTCAAAACACTACCTTGCAATACATGCAAGATGGAGGACAAAATTAACTGTCCGTTTGAGTAGGAACTGAAGTTCCAACTTTCTAAACTGTCAGGTTATGCCGATAGATGTCTTGACGTTGAACTGGTTACTGCTGACAAAGTTGAGTCATCAAGCAAAAACGAGGCGTAACTGTAGACCGTGCTGTTGCCTCCAAGTGTAAATTGTGCATTAACACTGTTGATGTCCATAAGGACTAAGAGACTTAAAGGGAGAGGCTGTTTTAGGACAGTAGGCTATCAGTATGTTGTTAGAGGCGTTAATAAAGGCGCCTTAGGACGCAGGGTCAAAATTCACAGTCTGCCCTTCAGAGTCATATATGTGGGGCAAGTGGCTGCCTTCGCCGCTTTTTAATATCTAATTCGAAATAAGTCATTTAATGTGCCGGTACTATGGGCCTCGTGTAGACTTCCTGCATGTATTAACGGAATGGCCAAGAGAAGCGAAGAGACGAGTCCCAGGAAGCTGTTTTGAAGAAGGAGTCACCATTCCTGAGACAAGTTATTTAATAGTCTGACGTTTCGGATTTCTGCTCGAGCGCATCAGAGACAGAGCCAATGGCTACTTGCGCAACTTTTTCAACCGGTGCATACGCAAAAGGGACGAAAGTCCCAACCGCAAGAGCATTAAATTTTGGCGAGCGCTTCCGTATTTCAAGAAGATTTCGGAAGCTGTCGGCCGCCTTCTCGCACCACTTAGTGTTGGAGTTGCACACAGACCGGAGACAACCATCAGGCGTCTAGTAATGAAACCGAAAGACCTGCTACCACGGCTAGAAACGTCTGGAGTCACCAGAGGTGACAACTGCGTGATCCTGCCGCACGATCAAATTCGTCTAGACTGAAATTCTCGAAGAGGTGACAACTGCGTGAGCCGGAAGTTGCTTAAGTCATGGCTTACTGGCCCCCAGTCCACTAACAAGCGCAATGAACTTTCCCTTCATACTGTGTGCTGAGACTTCGCCTTGACGGAGTAATTATCCACGCGGGGAACGCCCATGTGAACACTTGTCCCAAACACCAGGGTCGGTAGATCAGTTGGTCGACCAATAATCACACCAACATCCAACGCACGGGATACAACTGCAGCAATTAACGACGCGCATATCGACCGTCAGCGCATTATATGCAACGATCCCTGTTGATGGCGGGTGCGCGTGAATATTCATAGGTATGTGGTAGCATGGCGACTTCACAGGCCAGAGGCAACCATCAGGCGTCAACTGATGAAACCAAAAGACCCACTGCCACGGCAAGAAACGTCTGGAGTCGTTTATCGGATCTGGTGCAGTTGCGGACAATGAAACTACGTCGGAGAAACCGGAAGACAGCTCCGAACGCGAATGGCCGAACACGCTGCAGCAGTGCGGAGAAATGACGCCAGCTCTCAAGTTGCGGCTCATTCGACGGGTTCCCGCCACACATTCAAATTTGACGAGGCCGAAATCCTCGCAAGAGGTGACAACCGCGTGAGCCGGGAGCTGCTTGAGTCATGGTTCACTGGCCCCCAGTCTATTAACAAGTGCAATGATCTTCCCATTCAATACAGCGTGCTGAGACTTCGTCTAGGCGGAGAAATTAGCCACGCGGGGAGCGCCCTGATGAACACTCTTACCAACACCCGGGTCAGCGCGTCAGATGGTCGAGCAATCATCACACCAACATCCAACGCACGTGATGAAATTGCAGCAATTAACGACGCGCCACGTGCAACGATCCCTGATGAAGGGGAGGGAGCCGTGAATGTTCATAGGTATGCGGTGGCATGGCTACTGCATCCTATAAATACCGCAGCCCCTTTTGCAGGAACCACCCGTATCTGCCTGCGGCTCTGATGATGGGTTTGAGCAGGAATCCGAAACGTCAGGCGAATAAAACTCTTTTCCCAGCGATCGTGTCTCCTTCTTCAATAACGGAATTGTGAAATATCTTTACTTTTTAATCTCACACATTCCAACAATTTTCTTACAAAATGTCGCTTTGTGTGAACAAAGGTGTGTAACAGATTCCTTACATCTGAGCGTCCTGATACGCTGACGCCACTGGAATAGCTACTTAAGAGAGTAGAGCCTTATTGGGCAAAATAAATATTAATGCACCTGCACTGAATACGTTCGACGCCATGAAATGGGAAAATAAGGAAACCAAGAAAATCAGGAAGTCTACATGCGGGTTTTCCCATCCAGTAAATGATTTCTACTGAACAAAAATTCGTACGTTAGGGCCGATCGGAAGGCTCAACATAAGTCGACATACTTTATTTCCTTTGGCGGACTATTATTAGCAGATGGGTCTCTGAAGGCTCTTTAATTGCCTAAACGCTCCAGCCGCCCATTGTATTCAAGGGGACGGTATGGATATCGGTCAGTCGAACTGTTTGCCGTAATGAGGAAGCAGGTGAAAAATCTGTTTAGTTGCATTTGGGATTAAAATGTCCAAATTCGTCAGAGCACTCGTCAGAGTTATCATATTGGAGGGGGGATTATTTAAGCCAGGGGACGGTGTTGATATAGTAATGGCGCTAAACTAAATACGCTGTATAACCTCCGGAATTTCCATGTCAATCATTGTCCCGAAAAGATTGCCGGGAACGAACACACATGTTCTAGTGGTGTTCGAGAATGAAGTAAAATATCGGCAAGATTTGATTTTGCGGCACCATTTGATTGACACCCTACGGTTAGCTTACTAAAACAATATTAGTTGGCATACCTAACTTAGCCACTCGCTGGATTAAGAAGAGGAAGAGGGTCCCTGTAGAGTTCAAAGCACGCGCAGGGAAGCGAGTGAAGGGTGGCGTGTAAACATGCTCCCCCCAACACAGGCACTTGCTGGATTAAGAAGATAAGGAGAGCGTAATCACACGTGGAATGCCGCGGAAAAAACCGCGTGGTAATTCTCAGTGCATGGGTACTGTAGTGGAACCGACGGAGTTTCACACTGTCCAAACAATCCCATTAGCCGCTCGCTGGACTGAGATAGTTAGGAGGACGCGAGCGGGGCTCGAAGCACGCTTACGGAAGCGCGTGTAAAATAAAAACGGAGGTAACTGAGGCTGACGTATAAGCACTCTTCCCCCGTGGCACAGTCACTCGCTGGATTAAAATGGTAAGGATGATGCAAACACAGGATATTTGTAAAATCAGCATATCCGCATTTGCTAAATTTGTTTAGGAATTTAACTGTATGGTATCACCAAAGTGAGACTGCAGGATCAAACCCCACCATGAAATCAATATGCCATGTTAATAAATGGTATGTCCATGTATAAATTAATGTTTCCGGTAGATTTAAATAGGTCATTTAATTCAGTTGTGAATAATTCAACGACATCCGTGGAACTCGAACCCAAAGCAGCATGAGGAAGGCTTGAGTATAGTCAATACTCTAACTACGTGAACTATGAGACCCCTGGGGGAACTGAGGGTTTTAATCACATTTGGGCCAGATTACCCGCCTAGATACCGCACAGTATGGAATCCAAAAATTCTGCTACAGTAGGCTGACTGCGCAAACAGGATTTGTCGAGCAATCCATTCAGAATCCACCATACTACTATCAGTTTCAGTTAGTTAATTAATGTTTTTTGGCAGAGTTAAATAAGTTGACGGCCCCGATGGGACTCTGACCCGACAGTTAGACCGTCAATTCAGACGCTGTCCTCCGTGTGCTGTACAACAAGGTGCAGCGGGCATGGTGACTTGGGCGTGGATTAGTTTATAGTGGTAGTTGGCTTACGCACCATCTACCGCTCCCTCTTCTCCTCCTTCTCCTCCTCCATCTGGATCCGGTGTCAAGACAGAATCAAGATGATTGGGGCGGGGTAGGACGCAGGTGGACTGACCCACAGCATTAAAATTGAGCCCAGACAACGCTCCAACCCCCACTGAGCTATGAAGTCCAACCCGGAGGGCCGTGTACCTTGTACAATTAAATGGTAACTTAGTTAATTGACTAAAAAAACAAGGGTAGCCGGACAGTTGTCTTCTGTGTCCTCGTCATACGCCGGATAAACAGACAGCGTAGCTGGTCCAAAGTTGAGGTCCAATGAGTGGGTCAGCGGCTCCAGTAAACCAAGGTTTGCTAGTTCGGCGACGCTTATCGGTCTCTGTCAGATCAGTGTTCGCACACGACTTTCAGGACGCGGAAACTGTTTTCCTGCAAAGCCGGCACTTTCCAAATAGGGATGGCGGGGACTTCAAAACAGGACGGTGAGGTTTCAAAACAGGCGGCCATCTATCATGTCACAGGACGGCCAAGAAAACAACTCCCCATTAATCTCCCACGAAGACTGACGTGAAGCAGACACTGATAAATTAAGGCTGGCCGACAGTTGCCTTATCTGAGGATAATGAGCGGTTATGCTAACAAAACATCGTTTGGATCTCGTTTATTAGGTCATTTGCAAAGTGCGGTAGATGGGCGATCGCTTCTTCTTCTTCTTCTTCTTCTTCTTCTTCTTCTTCTTCTTCTTCTTCTTCTGATTATCTGCAGTGAAAGTGTCCATGCGTAAATCGTGGGCAAAATGCACATCATGACCGGCAGTTCGGTAATTTTCCCTGGAAGAGTCGTTCTCAGCGTTCGCTGGGCTTTTCAAGTGAGACTGTATCTGCCGTCACGGTTCGCGGTCACAAAGTTTGCCGTCTGTAATACGGACCTCCCCGTACTGCAGGACGTCTAGCCCTAAATCTCGAAGCGGGCCCATTTGGACACATGCGCATTCACGCTAACCTGTGGTAGACAACCGCCGGCTACATCACATCATCACACTTTCCGCCAGCAGCACCCGTACCTCCCACCGCCACCATCGCCCCCCACAAAGACGCAATTGCCACCTCCCACGCATTTGGGCTCCTTCTCCATGCGGCTGCATGCGTGATTCGAGACTGTGAAAGTGCGTCAAGAGCCGTGACTTGGAAGGTCGCTGACTCAACTCAGTCCACGCAGTCTGCCCAGTTGTGTGTGTGTTTGTGTGGAGTGGCAGACTGGTAGGCGGAGAGCCAGGCTGTCACGGCGCCGTCTCACCTGCACCGTGACACTCTCACGCACGTTAGGAGTGTGGAGGTGTGCTTTATGGGTAGTGCCTCTCAATTGACGACTGTTTGGTTGTCCTACCTTGAAGGATGGCGTCCCAGGCAAATGCAGGGCGGCGTGTTACCCTTCTGAACCTAAGGATCTGTAAGAGTCTACTAGGCCAGGCTCTGGAAGCCATGGCTCTCTCAGTCTGGTGTGCGCTGACAGCTGGTTCCCTGCCAGTGGATGCGTCTGTCCTCTCGCTGGGAAATACAGGTCACCGCAAGTCACCGTGCCTGCTTCATCTGGCTGCAGGACACACGGTGGACATCATCCGAAGCGACGGTTGAATCACCAGTACGGTCCCTGCTGGTGTTAGGATTAGGGTTGTGAGCCGGGGTTGAGGAAGTTTCTATGGGGTTTCGTGTTATTGGTACGTTTTGGACAAGGAGGGTTCGGTTTAGGGTTAACATTTTGACAGGAGAATAGGAACTCTCCCCTGGAAACTAATATTAGGAAACTGCATTTCCCTGTCCTACCGTCGTCTATTTCTGCAGCTTCTGTAAGTGGTCAGACTGAGTCGACCTCGTGCAGACGCCGTACTACAGAAGCTTTCTGACCACACACAGAACATACAAACAACCGTTTTGCAGGTGTGATGTACGCCATTTACTCCTCCACAAGGGCGTGCCAATCTGTGACAATCCAATCTGGTCGACGAAGGGAGATCAAGTTAGGGACACCATGCGATAAAAAGAGAGAGAGAGAGAGAGAGAGTACGCGTGTTTGAATGGCACAAGAACTGCCGACCAAGAATCTATGGCACCATTTACGAGCAATGCCCTAAAATCTCCGCAATACACGCCCGGAACGCGGCTTTCACTTTGAAAAGCTGGCACTTGTTTAGGTACTGTATCCTTTGAATTCGACGTCTGTACGGTGCGTGACCTATCTCATGAAATGTTGGCTGAAATTCTGAAATGCGTTTTCGATTAGGAAGGATTACTTGGTCGCGGTTGTGATACTGATTATCTTAAGGCATACTCTTATAACATTTTAGACGTGACAGGATGCCGGCTTTTAAAGGCACATCTTTTCAATCTCCTGTAGAAAGCCAACTCTGTAAAAAATGACTACATAAGTAGCATGCATTTTTCCCATTGATTTTCGATGGTTTTGGAAATTCAAATATATTTTATAGCAACCACAAACAAAAATATGCCTTATTTTAGTCAATGAATAGAAAATCACGTCTTCTTTATATTTTATACTTAAGGAAGGAGTATAATTAGGTTTAAAAAAGTTTTCTAATTGCCGAAAAATTTGGAGCCTGATCATTCGTTACATTAGCGTTAAGTGGTTACACTCTACAAGGTGCACGCGTTCCCCGTAAAGAAAATCCCATATTTTCTATGTCATTAAAAAGATATCATACAGGGTCCATAAAATTTTGCAATGCATGCGGACCATGTTGCTCATTGCATGAGAAGCAGTGGTAAATGGACAGGTACGATGCTATTTGAACGAACATATCGCGGTCTTAAAAAGTGTCATAATAAGAAACTTTTTTAAAACCTAATTATACTCCTTCCTTAAGTATAAAATATAAAGAAGACGTGATTTTCTATTCATTGACTAAAATAAGGCATATTTTTGTTTGTGGTTGCTATAAAATATATTTGATTTTCCAAAACCATCGAAAATCAATGGGAAAGAGGCATGCTACTTAAGTAGTCATTTTTCACTAAGCACGCTTTCTATAGGAGATTGAAAAGAAGTGCATTTAAAAGCAAACATCCTCCGGAGTCTACAATATTACAATAGTATGCCTTAAGATAATCAGTATCACAACCGCGACCAAGTAGTCCTTCCTAATCGAAAACGCATTTCAGAATTTCAGCCAACATTTCATGAGATCGGTCGCTCACTGTATCTCATGACCCTCTTTGAGTTTGCTTTTGCAGATGAGTTGGCCTCGGAATACGCCATGCCGTTACATCTCCCCAATACTATTAGAGACTGGTTTTATCGCAAACTAGCTGAGAATCTTTTTTAAATAAGTGAATAGTCGTCGATATTTAGAAACGGTACTTGTAATTACTAACACCAAATACTGCTGCGTCAGAAGACACTAATTACAGAACACATTACCACGCCCAACGCCACTTAGCCGCAGGAACAACAGCATTATCTGCTCATCCTCTGGCAAACGTCTGTTAGTCCAAATAATTTAGGTTTAAATAGCAGTAGTTCAGCAAACAGACACGTTTAACTGCTACCTGCAGGAATACAACCTGCCGTATGCAAAGCGGACGTTAAAACCGCACAATTAGGTTGGTCAAAACGAACTTCGCTCCAGGCACAAAGTCAACCGAGTGGAACGGGGACGTCAAGGATGAGGAGGTCTTAAACACTAACCTACTTCACTTCAAAACCAACAGCAAAAGCACGTCAAAGTTCTTGTTCTCAAGCTACTATAAATCAGCAAAAAACTGGCATTGCTAGTGTCCGGAAACGAGTTCTCCTACTCGACCGAAAATCCGGTGATGATCTAAATAATTTTACCCGTCCTAATATAGCTAAAGGCTTTAGGGTAATGTGATACCGTACTACCAGCACATGTTCTAGCCAAAACCCATACGCGTGTATTTCGCCGATGTTCTGCAGCTGAATGGTGCAGCTGCGAGGGGTTCGGCTCGTCAGGGGGTCTCCCAGCATACTAGCCCATGGGTTTTTGTCAAGTACCTGTGCTGTTAGTATAGTACCACTTTGCCCTAAAGTATACTACTAGCTGCCCGCTGTGGTTGATGGACTTTGGCCCTAATATGTTTAAAAAATCTCGGTCTCAGCACTTAGGCCTTGATTAAACTGATCTACTGCAACTTCGTAGATAATTTCTGAGGAAATAAAAATCGACAATAGTTAAAGGCTCCCATTTTCATCTAAACTTTATCTGCTATTAAGGATATTCTCATCAAATTTTCCGTGTTTTTTCCAAAAAATCGACTTAAAGTTTTGGGGTTTTAATTTAACTGAAGTTTTTAGATACCTCCCACATATATCTGTCCGTGTAAACTAAACAATGAAGAGTATTTAGAATGAGCTTTTTTATAGTCACCTGCCCTTTAAAACTGAAAATGAATCTCTCTGTATAAAGTTCGCAATTATGCGATTTTTAAGGGATTTCAATTTCCATTCATACAGCGTCCTACATGTCCCTTTATTATTGCTGTTTATGAGCTATATGACATGGTCCATGGTCATTGAAAATATTGTGAGCCCTATATGAAGTCTTTTCAAGCGCGTGGACTAAGAAGTCTATTTTCGTACGAAGAAAGTATACAGTATGTAATAAGAAAACCTTGTGCCAACTACGACTGCATGCAGAGTTTGAACCATTCGAGAATTTACAAAGTTTTTTAAAACCTACGGCCCTCCTTTTCTTGAGTATGTCATTCTCAGAAGACGTGGTATGTTACCAAATGGGTGCAAAAAGGAATATCTTTGTGCGTGGTTTTCATAAAATACATTGGAATTTATAAGTGCACTGGAACTCAGTTGGAGTAGTCCATTGAGCTACAGTAGTCCATTTTTGCCTAGTGTAGATTTTGAAGGACACCGGAAAACAGCGTATTTAGAAGCTCCTACTTTGACTTTAATGTCCTAAGATTAGACTGCGCGATAATACGTTTTCCAACCCCTTCTAGGTAATCCTTTCTGAACGAAAACGCATTTCGGAATTTCGGTGAAGAGCTCATGGTGTAGATGGGGTGTCGTTGGTAAAGGCATACAGTGCATATTTATTTCCATTCAAAGTAAAATTGAATACGGCAAACGGGAACTGGTAGGTAAACGACACACGTTGGTTTATCTTTAGAAAGGATACTCCAAAATTCACATAACCAAGTCTGTGTAGATATATAATTAAGCAAAAATGAAGCCAATTATCTACATTTGTGCGTCCTGATTGTTTTTTCCAAAACAAAGTCCCAACAATGAAATTAAAATGCCAATTTTTGACAGTTCCACCATCGATTTCGCTGATGTCCATCGTGTGCCCCACAGTTGCAGCAGCAATGGGAGCAGGTACGGTGACTTACGCAGGGGTTTATAGTGCCGGTAGACTTGCGTAGCATCTACCTACACTCTCTCCTCCTCCCTCGCTCGAGCCCGGTGTCAAGACAGAGTCAAGATGACCGGAGACGAAGGAGGCCGCAGGTGGATAACTCGGACGGATCCTCACCTTGGCGTTCCATCACACCCCCTGGTCCACACAACAAATGACCAGGATAAATACCAATTTACGGGATGCCGACGAACACTGAATGGCTCCCAAGCCTTCATATAAACAATTCTATGGCCCACAAAAAAGCCGTGTGATAACGCTTTCCAGGTAGTAGTAGGCTAGACTTGATATTGCAGACCGAGCACGTTGCCGCAAGCCTAGGTGTTGGAATTTGACATCGGCATAAAGCTACCATCTGCAGCAAGGTCATAATAATTAAGGACCCGATTAAATCCCCCCATGTCTACGTTTGTAATAACACAGGTCAGGACAGATGAAAACTCGGATAGCGCAAGCATGAGCATAAACTGACTGTGGGATGGAGTGATGAATATCCACAGGCGGCTGTTTGCGCCCTCAAAATCAGTCACGAGTTCAATTTTGCGCCATCGGGACAACTGTTCAGACGGGGATTTCAATGAAACCTGGGCCCCTGATGAGGACTCAATCCTGCATTAGCATGGCGATGCCTGCGCAGACTTGCGACACTGACCACTGATTGGCTGATGATCCAGAATCCCTCTACCGGCTCTAGCTCAGCCCTCGCCCCCTGATAGTGAACTTCAGCTCGATGACCCGGTAAAAGAAATAAATGGGTCAAGCCCGCAATCAGTTTTCCTCTTCCTTACCTGGCCTCCGTAATTTGAGCGGTAATCCCGTCCTAGGTTTTTGGAAGCATTACAGGGGAAGAGCTTACCCTGATAAAATGTTAGTCAAAAATTTGGAATGCGGCTAAATCAGATGGGTCTGCGTAGGTGTAGTTATAATTTTGCTTAGAGTGCAGGATATTTCTTTCACTTCAAGACCTCGACGTTTGGGAGATTTCTCTCGAAATGAAAACAAATTTCAGATCCGTTAGAAATGACTACTCGACCTGTATCAATGATTTTGACTGATTTTTAATGCTCTTATAATTTCTAACATATTTCGCAAAAAACATACGCGAAAGTACCCCTACTTGTACTTATTTGGTAGGGAATTACATCTGCCAGTTAGCAACTTAAAGTGTGGCTTACAGTTTAAAAGAATCATTAATTGTGAAATGTCTGAGCAAATGAAATGTCAATTAAGATAACACTTCTTGAAACTCTCCATTCAGTAGTGCGCAGTTTGACGAGCCTCGCGTAGTATTCCCTATCTAACAAGAAAAACTGCAAAATTTCTTTCAAATTGGAAATCTACATCATGCAGTTCGGAAAACTGAAAAGCGATTGCGAATGCTAATAATGCTCATTATTACTCAGGAATTGAGAAATATTTACACATGAAATGCAGCCCTTTCACAAAAACGAAAAATGAAGACGTACTTTGCTACCAAATGCGAAGAATGGTTGCTCCGAGTAAAAGATATTTGGTTTATATTAGAGAGCGTCAGTCTCAATAAACCGCCAAGCATGCGCCATAGGGAACCTCCATGCTAAAGCCTGTAGCACTAGGATATTGAAGCCTTTATTAGTTCTGCTTATGGATATCTCCACCGGCGTGATTTTTACCTGTCTGTATGAAGAAATAGCTATTAAATATTGATAATTATTCCTTTACCTTGACGCTCAACATCTTCAAAACGACTGTCGCTGGCAGCGTAATATGTTTAGCATGACCATGAGAGATAAGAGATTACACTGGTTTAGCATAATAAGCTTGCGCTATTGCATAACTGAACCACGCAGAGCAGTCTTTAGACCAAACCTGAGGAAGGCATTTAACGCTTCCTGGCCTCACCGGATTCTCACATCTCGCGTGGCCTTCCCAGCTGACTGCTCTACCCGTCTACTGGAGGGCTTGTCTCATCAACCTGTTTCGGCAACGATCGGATGACGGACTCCAAACACACACACGACCAGTCAAGGGTGTCTGTCCTACGGGAAAGGTGGCCACAGGGGTTTTACGTCCGCGACCTATACATTCATAGTGGACTGGCAAAATCAGTATGAATAATTGGTAAATTTGTCTTACGGGCGGAAGAATCTTAATGCATTGACATATAACAAACACAATTAAGCAGGACAATTAAAAAATAAACATAAAGTGTACACAACGATCGTCTCTCAAGTCTCTGAACTGAGTTCATTGTGGATAATGCACCAGACCGTCTAGACCAGACGACCTAACCTTGTACGATGAAAAACGAAACCCACTCAAGTAGGTATTCTTTATATGCCACAGATGTTTGGGAATCTTCACCCCATCCTTACCCCTGTTTCTGATGCTCAGCCAATGATGTCGGAGGACGGGTAAGACGTGGTTTTGAAGCCCCTCCTGATGGTCTCAATACTTTTGGTGTTGGATTTAGGGTTAGCAGTGAGGGTTAATGTCTAGGGGGTTAGGGGTTATGGTTAGGGCAACTATTCCTCAACCACTCAAAGTACAACCGAGCATTCCCAATAAATTTTGCATACAATTGCTTGACTCCGTCGCCTGTGAGTCCCCAAGCCCCACCTGTATAAACACCCATTATCACCGGTCCCGTATAACAGGTGGCTGGGGTCTGTTTGCCTCAGATGCGGCTATATAACCACATCTGACCGACGGATGGATGCAGAAAGTCATCAGAAAGTTTCGAGAAATCAACATGATTTTTGCGCAGTCTATACTTGTGAGAAAATCCGAATTTAGCAGTGTTTTCAAAACAGGGGCCTATGCGTTTATGCCAGTATCTAAAAATACCAGCATGGGTCTTCTTTGTACAAAAAGCCTGCTGATTCGTAATACGTGCTTGTGGTCGATTCCCTTTCGCCACCTTTACGGACTTCGTAAAACAAATTCTGTCGACAGAAAAGGATCTTGGCTTCTTTGAAAATATTTTTTGCCAACTTTGGCCGAAAGTTGCTCTGTTTATACTCACGGGAGACATTTGTACAGCAAAAGCATCCACTGTTTTCGGAAGTTCTGGAGAACAGCTTTTACGGAAAAGAAAGAGGGGGGAAGCCTTGCGCAGGAAAGTAATAAATTTTATATTCACTTCATGTCCACGAAGTTCAATGACGTCAGCAGTTACACCTACAAGGGGCTGTGTTTCGACTGATCTATATAAAAGATCAGGCAGTGGAAATTCGTATTCTCCAATTTCTGTCCGAATATTTTCGTTTGTTAGGTTTGATCCACTGGCGGGCTGAATGATTATACGTTAGTCGGTTTGAAAGCTAAAAGTGGATTTGAATCCACCAAGCATGTCAATGGAGGATCGACACGACTTACATTAGCATTTTCCAGTCCCATGGCAAGGATTTGCCTACCATTGGTGTAAAAAAACCGTAATTGTTCACGAAGTTTTAAATCATCCATATTTATATAGTTGATGCGATTAACTATATACTACCAACACTTGGACCTGTAGGCGGAACCCTCATATCTATACAGATTCGTCGCTGCTTTCGAAATTTTATTATTCCCATAATGCCTGCACTAGAGATGGTTTTTTGATTGCCAGTCATCGTCAAATCATGCTACATTTGTACCGACCATTCAGCTTCACTTATCCTTTCAGCTATACTTAGGAAGAGATTCGTTGACACTTAAAATATTATTTTGTGGGTAAGTGCAAATTCATTGGAACATTCGAAGGAGTTCGATATGATGACACTGGTGAAACACGTTATGCTCCCATGTACCCGCGTCAACTTTAAACAAGGACAAGGAGCGTGGTCGTGCTCTCAGGCACAATCGGTCAAAAATCGATTTTACTTAGATTTAGTTTGCGGCCAGGAATAATCACAGAAGAATTCCCAAGGAATTTTGGAGTTTAAACACATTGAGTATTTTAATTGGAAAACACCGCGCGTGTGCGTGTGCATTCCGCTGGAATGCATTGCTGCCTACTAGGGTATGAAGAGATGTACCTGTAGTCTATGCGTGTAGAAAACGGTTTATGGGAATTAAAGTCGTTCAGCATCAAGGAAGGCCGTGGACTAAAATAGATGACACGAATCGGCTGCTGGAATCTCGTAAGAACTAGAAAAAAAGTTGTGAAACTGCAAAAAATAGCCATTATAAGTGGCATTTAAACAGGTCTGCCCCTCAAACCCTCAGGTTTGGAGATAACGCCTTGTGTCAGTAAAAGTTAGAGCAGAAAAATATTATCCAAGACTCGCCTTGTGAATCCGCCAATGGGTAGGTATCTACTGTACGATGCGCGACCTCATTATCCAAGGGGGTTGGCAGCTTACATTCATCCAGTGAACTCGTTCGCATGACTACCGTGATCGTCACACACTCCTTCCGCTCCAACTCCATGGCCCCTCTGTCATCCTCACTGATAACATCTCTACACGCCGTCTCCGGCTTGGGTGCAGACTTTTGGACGACCGAGTTCTCCTCCAGTGCCATCGCCACGCACTTTTTCCGCCGCCCGCCGTTCCGCGTCGGAGCGGAGGCCGCCTCGCCCGAACAGCAGTACACCGGCGGTGGCTGCTGCGCCGTCAACGCCCTCAGTCCCCGCTTGTCCGACCTGAACAGGAGCATAGCCTCCAGCAGTTCGAAGATGAAGATGCAACTGAAGCCGATGAAGAGGGAGCAGAGACCGCCGATCTCCGAGAAGAGCTTCGCCAAGGAGTAGATCTCCTCCTCTGTGGCCACCTGGACGTTCTCACTGCGCAGCAGTTTCATCAGGGAGACATTGCTTGGCAGACCGGAGTCCGCCGGTCCAATCACCAGGGAGTTTTGTTTTATAAACTTCACCGTCACGCAGGGCATGGGACACTGGTCATAGAGGATGGGTGAGTCGGTGCACTCGTGTTTTTCACACTCCATGGCCGGACAGGTCTCAGTACCGGTGAAGAGTAGCCAGTCCATTGAACAGGTGCAGTTGCAGTTGCGTGCCACCTTATGGCAGCACACGGCCCAGCCACAGGCCTCACGGCTGTACAGCAGCTCCGTGTTGAATAGGCGTACCGTCAGGGAGCGGTCGACGGCACCGCCGCCGCCGGCGCCGCTGCCACCACCATCGTTGGTGGCGCCAGTGCCCCGGACTTCCTTGGATCCAACTCCAAAGACATTCTTCAGCACGGAGGCGCCCAAACTTTGGCCGGGCGGACTGAATGGTACGGTCAGCAGATAGGGCAGATTCGACGTGGGCCAGGCGCGCTGTTTCTTCAGACTCAATCGACGCTGGTCGAGGAAGTCCAGGAAGCGGACGCCTGCGTCGCCAGTCGTTGTCACCACGGTGGCATTATCCGCGTGGTTGCCGTCGGTCGGATCATCCGGACTGACCCGCGTGTTGGACATCCAAATAGCGTCGGGACCCTCGTGACAGGGGTTGCGAGCAGTGTTAATGCGTCGAGTGACGGACTTGGAGAAGTAAATTGAAATCTGGGTGGCGGGGGTGATCATGGTGTGGATGCTGCGATCATAGGCACTGAAGGGTAGCTCACCGCGCTCGTGGGTAATGATGGTGAAGGTGGCGCCACGGGGAATCTCCGCACCGACGGTGTTGGTGGCGATGGCTGCGGTGGTCATGTCCTGTGAGATCTCAACTTCAAGGTCAGACCAAGCGAGTTCAGGCTCGCTTGACGCCAGCTCAAAGGTGGTGCATATGAAACTGATCTTGTGTGGGACCTGTTAGCGAGCGGAAATATAACCATCCTATTAGGATTATTGGCATACTTGCACACTGTAAGATGAAAATGCTAAGTTAATTGTTGGGCAATGAGTGCGAAAGTTTAGAACGGAAACATTGACGATATGCACTATTCGCCATCTCAAATTACTTTACTACGTCAAACATTTATTTTATTCGGACAGCGAACCACGCACCAAACGACGACGTTGGGATGCAAATTCTCAAATGGGCACTCTAGGAAGTTGGAGAAATAAGTTAATTGAAAAAACATACTGCTTAAAAGAGGACGGCAAGTTTCAAAGGAACTCATTGCGATTCTCACCTTGCAAAATAACTAACAACTTTTACTTTCGAGACATTTTTTATACCTTGTATTCCCGGCGGGGTATCTGAAATTCTAATAAAACCTTTTTTGTTGTGGACTTTAATAAAACAACTTACGTCGCTTACCTTAGAAAAACTGCTTTCCTTGCGCAAAGACATTAAAAAATCCATTAATCAACCAAAATAGGACCAGCACGGCAGAATTATATAAGTTAAAACTTCCAACTTCATATACCATAGTTTTTGCGAACTGGTTGTTCTTTGTCTTGATCGAACAGAGCTAATTATGCGTTTAGTAAAAAACTCACAAAATAATTACTTAATACCTGCTTTATACAGCCAGTAAGCACTTTTTAGGGGTTTTACTGAACCATACAAAACACTGAATTGTAATCGCGCCTCTATAAAAATTTCATGCAAGAATTCAAAGCTTCAGACAAACAGAGCCCATGACTAAGTGGGCAAACCCACATCTTTTCAGTAAATTCGTTACTCTTGGCTTGTCCGCTGGCTGAAATAGTCACATGCTGTTTG
Organism: Spirometra erinaceieuropaei; assembly: GCA_902702965.1. NCBI lineage: Eukaryota > Metazoa > Platyhelminthes > Cestoda > Diphyllobothriidea > Diphyllobothriidae > Spirometra > Spirometra erinaceieuropaei. The sequence goes on along the minus strand of CACRXP010000481.1, from coordinate 209,211 downwards.
AGTTATTCTTGTTTCCTTTGACCAACCAGAGAACAAGATACAATTGCTTCCCTTTTGAAATCCGTCACTGAGCCAGAATTACTTCAGTAATAAACAGAACGTACGATTATCTGCATAAAACAGTGAGCAAGTTTTTTTTGCTAGTCCCACTAGCGCAAAAGTTTGCTCGGATGAGGCCGCAAAGTGATCAGCTAGGGCCGAAACGAAATCGAATTTGGAATAACAAATAGACCAGAAGGAACCATCATAAGCTGGGTAGTGAGATAGAAATATCTACTGCCACGACTGTAAACGTCTGCATGCGCTCACCAGATCCCATGTCGTTGCGAACAAAGCATGCACGCCTCTTCGAGTTCTACTAGCCGATGTGTTTATGGGTAAGCTGCAGAAATTGCGGTAGGAAGGACTTGTATGGCCCTCTAACGAGGACGTAGGAATAGGTGTGTCTCTCCAGATAATCAAGGTGTCCGGAATGGACAAAATATCTTCATGTTCTAGCCTCAGAAATGACTATAGTAGAGAACTAAACCGTTTCCGTAATCTTGACCCTGACCATAAACCTATCATTTACTCTGCAATTGCTTCTATTTTCTACCTTGGCCTCAAACTTGCTATCGACTTACCTAATGGTTATCTTTATAAGTAAAAGAATGAATATTTTTATGCATGTTTTCCATGAAATATAATTGAATTTTCAAGGGCATCGAAAATCAATGGGAAAATTGCATACTACTTAAGTAGTCATTTTTTGCAGAGTATAGATCTTGCATGCAGTCGCAAATAAGTTACTTCGAAAGCCGACACCCTGAGGTAACTGGAGCATTATAGATTTATGCTGCATCATGATTAATTTTACAACACTACTTAATTTATCTTTTCGAAACGAAAACGCATTTCGAAATTTTGGTTGACATTTCATGAGTTAGCGCATCTACTGTAAACTGTTTTCCTAATCTTGACCCTGACCTTGGCCTCAAATCTGATATCGACTTACCTAGTGGTTATCTTTATATCTAGCCTCAAACCTAGCCAATTGCCTAACCCTAACCTTAAACCTAATTCTAATTCCTCTGGGCGTTGACTCAAAGCGGCCCATGTTATAGGCGTTTCCCGTTTGAATGCCCTGTTTAGAGGTCAGTTCGACCGAAATTTGAATAAGCTCAAACATTACGGTCGTTTCTTTGATGCACCCTTGAAATTGGCACCACAGAAATCAGCGTAGATACCATCTTAAATTCCGCAAATCAGGTGCATCTCTCAATCATGTTCGCGTGGAAGATGGAAATGGCTGGATTGCTCCCTTTCTTAGATGTCTTTTTAGACAGGAGACCTGATGGTGTCATTCGAATGAGGGCCCACCGGAAGAAAACTTGGTCTGGACCGCACATGAACGTTGGCAGTTTCGCATTTTTCTAACATGAAATAAATCTAGTCCGGCGCTTGGCGCAGTGAGCTGGAAAAATCTGCTCGACAGACGGCGCCGAGGGGGGGGGAGAATGTAGACATATTCAGGAAAATGGACACTCTGACAGATTTATGGCAGCGAATATCGCCGAAAGGCCGGAAGAACCCGAAGAGAAAATTCTGTTTCTCAAAGTCCCTTTTCGATGGAATGCTGCTAGAAAACGCCTAAGAAGACGCCTTGATCAAGCTATTGCATGAACCTGCCCAGCAGGAAGGCTTCGAATATTATTCTCTGCTAACCATATTTTACGCCTAGAAGGCAAGAGTAGGCTGCCACCCCTAGCCACCTTAATGCACACCTATTCCCTCACTTGCTACTATGGAGCAGGTTGTGTTGTTCGTACGAGTTGGCGACTATCCAAACAGATACGAGAATACTTCCCGACATTACTAGGAATTGGCGTAAATAGGAGAACAAACAGTGTTATTCTCGCGCATACCCTTCGTTACGAGCATTTTACGGGCTCCAGCAAAGATTTTCGTGTGATTTGCAGGGTTCCCTCGAGCTATCCTGGGCCATTGAGCCAGTGTCTGTTAGTAACAACAGACACGACTGCCATCAGGTTAGGAAAGACAGCCTTGTGCGCGCAGAAGAACCTCATTCAGATTCCGCACTTGCTGCGTGCAACCCTCTGCATCCTTCCGCTCTCATTCCACCTGTTATCTAAAACGAACCTTAATTGATTGCACTAATCGCTGCCATGTTTTGAACCACATCCTGTTCCTCTATAAATGCAGTGGCATGGCGAGAATTTATCGAAAGGAGGCATATGCTAACTAGCTAGTCTTCTAAAAACTAGGACATTGCGTGATACAAATGACCCAATATGCATTAGCAATGGAGAGAAATAGGACTGAATCTCAAGCTGAGCTTTGATTGTTGGGGAGCAATCACAGGCAGGATCGAGACGCAGGTGTCTATTGTGTAGATCGCGAGTCATTAGAGTCATGCCTTATCGGACCGCGCTTCGTAAACTGACGCAGTGACCTCCCACAAAAAGTTTGGAACATCGTTCTGCTAAGATGAACAAGCTGTGGTGGATAAGTAAGGTGCCAATTTCAGTAAGCTGACAGTCACGCTGCAACTGCTTTCTACTGTATCCCCCGTATGTCTGCCAGATTTATCTGACCGAATATACTGGCAACGGATTTGATACTAGTTCCAAACTACAAAAGAATGCAGTTCCTATTCCAGCGATCTTTTCTGACAGTTCCTTCTGTTCTTTAAGCAATGTTTACTAGGAAACAAGTACAGTGACTAAGGATCTCAAACTCGAAAAAGGAGTATAATTATAATACTCCTTTTCCGAGAATAAATACAAGGACGGCGTGAGTCTCTACCAGACGACCGAAAGAAAGCATGTTTTTTTTCGTAGTTTCTACAAAATATATTTGACTTTGCAAGACCATCAACAATTCATGGGGGAAAATGCATGATAATTAAGTACTCATTTTGTAACAGGCCTAGTTTCTACATGATATTAAAAGGCAATAAATTCAACAGCTATCCTCCTGCAAAGTTCTAAATATTATAGGATTATGATGCACGATAATCAGTAATACAACCGCGCCTAAGTAAACCTTTCCAATCGAAAACGCATTTTCGGAATCTCAGTCAACATTTCATGAGATCGGTCACTCACTGTAAAAACATACCCTAAACAAATGAAATTCAAAGTGACAACTGTTTCACATCCGCCGCCTTTGCATAGTTATCGAGTAAATATGCTGTTCTGGATATGTGTTGCGTAGGCTCTGAGGAAATTTTGGATAGATTACTAGCTTTTTTTCTAAAAATCTTTGCACAATTTGTGTCTAAAACACACCTTTTTCTTATCGATGTCAATAAACAAATCATTTTGCTGGACATCAGCTAAAAGCCAGCAGTTTTGACGTGGAAGATCTGAGTACTCCATAAACAAAGTCATTAGGTTCGTTGACTTGACGTCATTGCTAGCCTGTGTGACAAGTGCTTTGATACAAAATGCCCTAAGGAAAGGCATCGTAAAATATGCAACAGCTGTCTTAACTCAGAGAGGAAATCTGTAAGATGAGGCTGTATAAGGCTGTATGCCTTACCCACGTGGATGCACGTTATGGACATGTCAAAACAACTTCCCATGCAGCTCCTGAATGCAATTCAGTAATAATACTACCTGCCACACTGGAAGTAGGAACGATCGCCTCCAAGAAGCACTTGCATGCCTTTGAGAAGGAACAGAGCGGCGCTTTCAAGGAAGTACTTGTGAAGAAGGACGCACTATGATTGGAACAAGGTTGTTATTCGCCTGTTATTGCGGATTTGCACTGGAATATTTTAGTAAAAAGTAGTGAGCTGCGCAGATTTTGCAGTATTTACAGGATACTGTTGCCGTGGCTGTGGACTTCCACAGCCACATTCGCGTGTCTCGTGCCAAGGCAAAGTCAATTTTGTAAGATTATTTAGATACAAAAACGCCAAATGTTCAGACAAACTATCCTGAGGCTATTATTTATAGAAAACTGATTAGGTTAAAATAAATTCCCAAACGCCGCGATCTCACTGCCAGCAAACACCAAACGACACAAAAACCGATGCATTTCGAGAGGAGTTTATTTAGGATTCCGCCTTATCCCAACTGAAACCCCGAATGCTAATTACATGAGACCGAACACTTCCCTTACCGATGTACTCTGAATGTCCTTATAGTCGTCTTTATGCCAAGGCAAAGCCGATCGGAGAACTATATAATGTCTATAGGCATAACACTCTCGCCAGCGCACACGCCATTCTGCGTTCAAATTCGGACTTCAGCCTACCGCGGTCATTGCTTTTATTGAACGCCTTACAGTCCTCTCCTGTTGAGAGCTTAAAGTCTACCGTAGCAAAATAATAAATGCAGTAATCTGGGTGTTATATTCTTTATTACGGCAAACGAAGTTCCCTTTCTATGAAATATGCAGATTACGTAACCAAGGTAAAAGGAGGCTTAAATTAATTCTAGTAACCCGCGTTGTGAAGGTGAGGAAGCTAGTTTTTTATTTTATGATAACCCTATTTCCGGCACATTTTTATTACACTTTGCTGACGGCAAGATTTCCAGCACTCGATAATTATTGGAATTGTCAACGAGGCATACTAGAAATCACCCTGTGTCCGGTTATTACATACTTAGAATGGGCACAAAGCACTTTTGCTCTAACACAGAGTTATATAACACAATCAAAACTAAGGCGCCCAATCTTCCATAGTATGACAACGTTCCAAAAACGCGAACTTTCTGCTCAAAAAGTTGTCTTTGTCAGGCGTTGGCATGCAGTTTTTACATCCAAGCAGAAGGAAACCATCGGAAAAAATGACAGTGCCCCCTTTTTCATGAAGATTCGTTTTTGCCGTTGCAAAAATGCTCGTTACTGGCGGCTGAACCCGCTCAATAGTGCAAAATCGCATGCGTTTTCTCTGCAGTTTGAAGAAGAGTTCAATCTTGATATTTAAGCACACGTCTTCCGATTTCTCTTTAAGATGAAGTGAACTGATACCTCCTATTTTGTGGCTGTTGTATGTTCAACTAAATCAAAAAGACTCGACGCTAGAGAGGTGTCATATTGAAGCTTTGGCGTTCCAGCGTACCGCTCCCTATCTGAGGAACGGCTTAGGGGGGTTGGCGCAACGTCATTTTAACCTGGCGTCTATCCGGGGCAAAACGTCTCACGTTATACTATATGAAATATTTTGGGCAAATTTTACGAAACATGATGATAAATTTTAGCCTTGATTTCGGCGGTTCTTTGCATGAAAACGGAAGCTCAGGCGCCTGCGTTACCTGCTTACTTGCCTTGACATTAAATAGAACCCACGCATGCGTTTACATTAACTATTGTTAACCCAAAAAGTGAAAGCATGCAGCCGCAAACACCTGCTTACGTCTTCTTGCGGGTTTCAAACCGAAATTCACATCCTTATCCAATCCTGTTGAATCCATTCAAATATAAATACTAATGCCGTTATGTATGTCTATCCATTATTTACAATTCCATTAATACAGAATTTGCGCTAGGTTTAAGGTTTCCACCCTTTCTGATGAAATTTTGTTTAATTACGATTCCATTTAACCGAGCCTAAACAGAGTACTCGCAGAAGTCAGCAAAATCAGTTGCGTCCTCTTAACAGCGCTCATGATAAGCGCGCGTTTGATGAGTGGAAGGTGTACCGGTCACAGCATTAATTTGAAAGTGGAACAGTAGTCTCCGTGTGAGGACAAAATCGACAATCATCAAGGCAACCGAGTCTACTGCTATTACACAGCAATTACTGCAGTTTACAGATGTTATTTTACAAAATGCATTTCCGCGTATCTGATAAAAGAAACAGAAAGTGGAAAATTCATCTTTATCTGTTTAGACTTCTCCTTGGTTTAGCTTCAAAAACAACAGCCGGTTTCGGTTTTTCCCCATTGCAGCAAATACTTTAGCCTCAAATATATTTATAACGTACACTAGTTGAGGTAACTCATGAAATGTCAACAGAAATCCCGAAATGCGGTTTCGTTTTGAAATGATAAATTTAGTTGGGTTGTAAACCTAGTAATTATGCAGCACAATTCTATAACATTTCACTTACCTCAGGCTGCCGGCTTTCGAATAAATCTTCTTTCGACTGCATGCAAAAATTATATCCTCTGAAAATGACTACTTAAGTAGAGTGAATTTTTCTCATTTATTTTCGATGCCCCTAAATTTCCAATTATATTTCATGGAAAACATGCATAGAAATGTTAATTATGTTGCTCATTCGGTAAAAATTACGTTTACTTCTAATGTTATACTCGAAGGAGGTACAATATTCGGTTTTAAAGAAGTTTCTAATTGTGAAACTTTTAAATACCGTGAGATGGCCGTCTATAAATCGTCGTGTCCCTGCATTTAGCAATGAGGCTTGTAAAGTTACCAATATGGATCAAATCCACTGCTGAATTGTATAAACCCTGTTTTTCTCCTTTATTACCGAAGAGAAATGTGGGGTTTTCCGTACGCGGAAACTATACGGCTTGTAGTTTCGAAACCCTGAATCCAAAGGTGACGGTAGAGCAAGTTCAAAATTACTCGGGAATGGAAAAGTTTTTGAAATCCAAATATTACCATTCCTTCGAGTATAATATTGGAAAAACATTTATTTTTCTACCGAGTGAGCAATAGAAGGAGTAGTTTATGCATATTTTCCATAAAATATAACTGGACTTAAAAAGGCATCGAAAATCGATGAGAAAAATGCATGCCTCGTAAGTAGCCATTTTTTACAGAATATATTTTCAGCATTAAACCGAAAGTAAGTTTTATTCGAAAGCCGGCACCCTGCGGTAACTGAAATTTTATAGAATTATTCTGCATGATTATTTGTTTTACAAAGCTACTAAGTAATGTTTTGGAAACTGAAACGCTTTTCGGAATTTCGGTTAACATTTCATGAGTTAGCCCACCCACTGTAGGTTAGGCCTTGCCTACATGTGGAGTGCCACGGGTCTTTTGCTCACAATAGAAGGATTGGAAAAAGCAGTTCCACACCAGTTCTCAATAAAGCGTACGCACAGCTACCTGGTTTAGCAAATAACGTACCTGCTCTAAAACAAAAATCTGATAGGCGGCCTCCAAGTGCGCCGGTTTAACTCGAAATTGCACCGAAAAGTTGTGCAACTTGCGATAGATGGGCGATTTCGCCGTCTGCCAGGTGTCCCACTTTAACTTCCCCCGCGGCAGATGGTGACCAATGACCCCTGGGGGCTCCTGCGTTGCGTCCGCTATCAGCTTCAACAACGCCACAGTAATGGGTGGATACTCCCAGGGCGGAATGACATTCGTCTCCGGCCAGCCGTTGGCCTTTGAGGCGTGCTTAAACAGACGCAGCATCTCCTTGCCCTCGGGGCAGATGGTGATGCCGGGAGTCTGATCGTAGACCGTGTGACGACCCGAGTAGTCCAGCTGGAAGACAGTCTGGTGTTTGGAGTACTGCAGTGTCACCAGCGTTATGCAGATGCACAGACCCATGAACATGGCAGCTGTGATGGTGACCCAGATGATGCGTTGAGTGCGAGTCCGTGCGCTGGCGATTTTCGCCAACGGCACCAACGAGCTCTGACTGAAGACCTTGGAGTAGAAGCTCATGCCTGCCCTGTGTGACTGTGGCGGGCGCCCAGCTGTGCGAGCGAGCGGTCGTGCGCGCGTGTAGTGGTTGTCACTGGAGGCGTGGCAGCCGACTGACCAATTCGTCACGAGGTCTCAGCCAATGGCATGCCGCCTGCGGACGCGTCAGTGCGGCCAGACAGCGTCTGTGGACGGAGCATTATCGCCGCCCGGATTCCACCTGTCTCCGGATTTCTGAAACGCCTTCAAGAGGAGTCCATAAAAGCACACTTGTGGACCGGAAGGTCTTAGCTCAATTCTCATTTAGCGGCGCTCCTCTCATCCTGCAATTAGTCGCTAGGACACACTCCTTAAGTGAGTTTATTTGCGAGCACATGAGAGGCGACAGTAACCATATCTAATGTCCTGTGGGCTAAAAAAAGAGTATTAGCCGCGCAAAACTGCGTTAAGACCAACTTTCAGCAAGAGGCGGGCACAAAAAACTTTAATTTCTCCTTTGACTTTACAAATAAAATTGGCATAATGTTGCGCGGAACGCAGTTATTATCAAAACGATATCAACTCTCAAGTGCGTCTGGTTGTAAATTAAGATGATTCTAAAATAAAGCAGTAGGGCCGCGATCTAACTTTTGGTAAGCCTTCACAAACCTTATGGGTACGTCGTATTCTCTTGTCAGAAAATATCCTGCATGTCGCGCAATACAGAAAACCATTTCATACGCTCAGATGCATAAACGTGATGACCAGGGAAAGTGGGTGAACACTATGGTAGTCCCGAGACAAAACGTTAGTTCATGTAACGGCGTAAGTGTTCAAGTCATGCCTAACGAGGCCTGAATCATGAATGCGTGAATAACAAACGGTGGAATTGAGAGGAACCTGAATACCCAAAGTCAGCATTTACGCCGACCTGAGGGGTCAGTAGTTGAATACTGTACATAAATCTCCTTCATCTTACAAAGCCCTGAGAACTCTGACCGGATGTAATGACAAGATCGTTCGACAGTCCTGTCCTGCGATGCCGAAGTAGTTACCTTGAATTTGCTCTGTGTTGGGAGAATTACCGGAGTGCGAGAAATATGCATGCATTAAATTCTGTGTGTATTTAGAAGATTCTGGAATACGGCTGACAGCTGCATCAAAATGGACGGAAATCGTGTAAGAAGTTGACGATAAAAAATCACGTCAGGAATTCCCAGCAGTTTAAACGGCAAGGAAATGGTTTATAACCGGGGTTACTTACTTCTAGGAACAATTATGCTAAAAGAAAACTGGCGATATTTGTCTGTACGTCCCAGAGAACGGAATAAAAGGAACTCCCGTTGACTATTGTTATCTAGTTCGAGAATAAGTATATTTTGATATCATTGTGTGGCTTTATGCATATCACTGAATCTGATTGTTCCTGAAGCGTCAAACGGCAATAGAGGAGGCAGAGAATTCCGACAACGTTCATTAATAGGTGAAGATCTAATACACTACGGGACAGACG
>CACRXP010000481.1:189457-199908 GCA_902702965.1 Spirometra erinaceieuropaei | reverse complement strand
TTTCAACCAGACCTGCGCTTAGGTTTTCCGAGCTATAAGCTGCCCACTTTCCATACAAAAACATCATACATTTCTCTGCCCTATTAAGGAACCATCGAACAGTGCTCGGCCAATTTTCTAAGAACAATGAACAAACGTTTTTAAAACTGGTAGGCACGCTGCGCCCGAAAAAGGAATTTGAGAAAAACGTGACTTGATGTCAGACAATAACATGAAAGAATATCTTTCCACATGCCTCCAGACTACGAGTTTAAATTTAACGGGGAATTGGTTTATGAGTGGAAGAATGTACGCCACTTTAGTATGCATTTTTATCGGGAAGAAGTAACGCAGGAGAACGTCATCAAGCCTCTTCCGAAACCCGCATCTCGTTATGATAGAAATATTTTGAGATTGTGTTGCACGAAAGTCACTTATACGACTTATCGAAGCAATTTTTTACACGACAAACCGTATTTCAGAATTTCGGCGAAAATTTCATGAGATGTATCAGGTAATCCACGTCTCAGAATTTGCGTCTCTGTTAGATCTGTAACAACAGTCTACAGAAAAGTGGTCAAGACTAAAGCCACTGCAAAAGAAGGTGTCGCGAAACCGCAACGGTATTGAGGTGACCCATAGTAGGTTAGCATTATTCTAGAGAGAACTCTGGTAATGTTGTGGCACTAAAGAGGTCATTGTGAGAGCACCTAAATTACATAGTAGGCCGTACGCTGTTTTTTGTCAGTACGGCTGCATAACGGCCTAAATGTCTGCAAGCGTTTGGTAAGCCAGAATCGGCAAAGCGTGGCCCTCGCAGCCTGATATGCACCGGAAGTTCTCTGACGTCTGGCTCCCTGCCGGTAGATAGATTTGCGCTTCCGTTAGGTTTACCGGTGGTGGGCTTGGCTGCCCAGTCGTTCTCGTCTTCCTGATCCGTTGTGGTGTTGGTTTTATTAGTTGAAATCCTGGTCAGGTGTTATGTGGACTAGGGGACGTGGAGGGGAGCGCCAAGGTGCAAGCTCGGCTGCGCTGCCCACCTAGGCCTCCCCCCGCATCCGACCTTCTCTACTCCGTATGGACACGGGAGCGGGGGGAACCAGGTGGGGAGGAGAAGACAGTCCGGTATGTACAACGCAGGTTTACACTCCCTATAAACTGATACGCACGCAAGACACCGTGCCTATCCCACCTTGCTATGGAGCACACGGTGGACATCGTCGACGACGACGACGACGGTCAAACTGTCAAGTTCAGACTACATACTGCGCTGCAAATGCATTGGAGAGAAGCAGTCGTCAACTCATCCCACGGCGCGTTTTCATAAGACATCACTCGGTTTGCACGAATCTATAATTACTACCATACATATCGGGAATGTGGTGACGACTCCAAACGTAGGACTCACAACACACCGCACCAGCCACTCTGAACAATCCTGTCACCAGCTAGGGCTCGCGCAGTCAATTAGCAAGCGGAAGAGGGGAGGGGAGTAAGCTTGGCACAGCAGACTTCACCCTCACGACATGCTAGCACATTCCTCACTCTAGTTAATCTGGCGGGCTTGAAGCTGCTACGGGTCGCCGTAGAGTCTTGACTTGGAAAACTGCCGATTGACGGAATGGCTGGACCCCTCCCTATGCTGGAAGTGGGGTTGAATGGCCCCTTCTTAATAGGGCATTTGTGTTGCCACCACGGATGCTGGCTCCGAGCCTTCAACACGAAAGCCCGGTGTACTGCATTAGATATGCTAACGCATGAAATGTCATCCAAAATTTCGAAATGCGTTCTCGCTTCGAAAAGATAAATTAAGTTGCATTGTAAAACTGATCATGATGCAGCATAAATCTATAATGATCCAGTTACCTCAGGGTGTCGGCTTTCGAAAAAACGTATGTTTACCTGAATGCAAGATCTTTACTCTGCAAAAAATGACTACTTATTTAGTATGCAATTTTCTCATTGATCTTCGATGCTCTTGAAAATTCAATTATATTTCATGGAAAACATGCATAAAAATATTCATTCTTTTACTTATTCGGTAGAAAATCACGCATTCTTCTAATTTCATACTCAAAAGAAGAGTATAATTCGGTTTTTAAAAAGTTTCTAATTGTAAGATCTTTTAATATCGTTAAATGGCCGTTCATGAAACGTCATGTATCTGCATTTACGAATGTGGCTTGTTAATTTAACATTATTGCTCAAAACCACTTCCTACTTTTATTAACCTTATATAATCTCCTCTTAACACCGTAGAGAAATGCACGGTTTTCCGTGCGCGGAAACTACACAGCGTGTAGTTTTGAAACCCTGAATGCAAGTGTAACAGCAGGTCGGATTCAAAATTATTCGGAAATTGGAAAAGTTTTTTTAAACGGAACTTTTCTCTATTTTTGAGTATGAAATTGGAAGAATGCGTGATGAATATTTTTATGCATGTTTTCCATGAAATATAATTGAATTTTCAAGGGCATCGAAAATCAATGGGGAACATGCATACTAAATAAGTAGTCATTTTTACAGAGTATAGATCTTGCATGCAGCCGAAAATAAGTTCTTTCGAAAGCCGACACCTGAGGTAACTGGATCATCATAGATTTATGCTACATCTTAATTAGTTTTACAACACTACTTAATTTATCTTTTCGAAAGGAGAACGCATTTCGATAGTTTGGTTGACATTTCATGAGTTAGCACATCTTCTGTATGTGGAACCGGATCGTGTGCGGCAAGCGCAGACCGTCTCTTCTACTCTGTCAGCCACTGCCCACGGCCCTCGCCCACATCTTGACAACGTTTCAGTATGGGCGACTCATAGGAGAATGTGGTAGAGGATACACGAGGCTGTCTCAGTAAAATCAACTTAATGTGCCAATCACACTTGCTGTGCCCTGTCTGTCCGTAAGGCGTTGGATGTCGGGACTCACGTGGACGAACTGTCTTATGTGTGCATGATGAGAGGTGTACAGTTTAACGATACACGGTGTACGACTGACATGCCGTTTCATGAGGTTGCTGCAAGCGGTGATTCCTCCGAACTCTTCTTAACTGACTACCAGGTCTCATCTGTACTTCAACAGTTGGAATTTACTAAGCCTAAACAGACCACTAACTTGTGCAATAATTTACCGTACTAACAACACAGGTATTAGCTAAAAGCCCAGACACGCGTGTTTCGCCGATCTTGTGCCGCTGCCTGACGCAGCTGCGAGGGGTTCGGCTCGTCAGTGGGTCCCCCAGCTTTCCCCGTGTGTTTTCTGGTATATGAACTCCAGTTTCAACTTGCCTTGTTTAATTTCCGAGGAAATTAATGCGCGAACTTGGAGTAACTCTTTCGAAACAGGCCTTTTCAGGCACGGTCCGAAATTTGATATGAATATTTGAGCTGAAATCCATCAGCTACTGCGGAATAACCGCTTAATATTCACAAACCGCCAACATGCAGTCAGTAGCATAGATCTGTGCAATGATTTACCGTACTAACAACACAGGTATTAGCTAAAAGCCCACACACGCGTGTTTCGAAAGAGTTACTCCAAGTTCGCGCATTAATTTCCTCGGAAATTAAACAAGGCAAGTTAAAACTGGAGTTCATATACCAGAAAACACACGGGGAAAGCTGGGGGACCCACTGACGAGCCGAACCCCTCGCAGCTGCGTCAGGCAGCGGCACAAGATCGGCGAAACACGCGTGTCTGGGCTTTTAGCTAATACCTGTGTTGTTAGTACGGTAAATCATTGCACAATGCTATACTACTGGCTGCATGTTGGCGGTTTGTGAATATTAAGCGGTTATTCCGCAGTAGCTGATGGATTTCGGCTCAAATATTCATATCAAATTTCGGACCGTGCCTGAAAAGGCCTGTTTCGAAAGAGTTACTCCAAGTTCGCGCATTAATTTCCTCGGAAATTAAGCAAGGCAAGACCACTAACTACCGAGCCAAATGAGGATATTCGATACATATATGTTCCTCACTCCCGCCCCACCTATTAAAATGTGTCTGTCGTAGGTAACGACAGCGAACCAGTGTGCGACTCAGGCTTATTCAATTAGTCTCCCCACACCGTAGTCGTGGAGTTCGAAGTTCGGTTAGAATGAATATGCAGCCCTGTTTGGAGTTAACACCGCATACCCTTCCCGTCGGGCAGGGGACTAAGAAAACCGGACAACTGCTGGATAATCACACTGTAGCGACTTATGGGCCCAAAATGCGCCGTCGAAATGAAACAACCGATCCTTCGTCCTCCCCGTGCCTCCCAACAGGCTGTCGGTATGACGTTATTTATAGTTGATAGGCTACCTTCTGTAGTCTGACAGCCTAAAAGTATCATTCACATTTGGGCAGCTCGCAGAGCAACCGACTGGAAAGACGGACAGCGCCTGTCGCTCGAGAACGGACACGCCACAAGGACGGTATCGCGGGTATCACATCAAGACCCGCTTTTCTGAGCTGGAACAACTTGTGAAGGTGGATGCCAGGTAGGAGAGGATACCCGTTGCCCGAGCGACGTAACGCTGGCGTCACCTTTGTCACCAGAAAACGACATCGCAGAACGAATGCCCTGTCTATCACAGGACGTCGAAGATCGCTTCACGACTCCGTGTCCGCCTGTTCAGAGGAACACATTTGCCATTATCGTCAGCGTCTACGTCCGTTGGTGACTTTAGTGCCCGCGACAGCACAGACCACACTACTTGGGAGGAATTGTTCCTTCGCCAGGGGATCGGCAGCTGCGAAAGTAATTACCTTTTTCTCTTGCAAACCTTCACGGAATGTCATCTGATCAACGCAATTTTCCGAAGCGGAGAAGGAAGACATGGACGTACCTACGTTGAACTACATCCTAGTTCAGAGGCCAGATGAGCATGACGTCCTCTTAACCTACGCAAGGTACTGTACGGCCTACCAGAAGAAGCATGGCTTTGTCCTTTCCAAGACAAAGCTGCAACTTCAAATACGCAGGCGACCGCAAATTAAGTCAAGATCAGGTAGGTTAACTGCCGTAGGGGGTGAAAGACAGCCGATCGCATTTCGGTCCATTCATTGACCTGACCGGCCACTTCCGAACCCATAACACCGAGACAGGCAGACCTGAGCCTCGCCGGTGCACATTTGCCTAAGACACTTGGTTATTACATGGGCTTATCAGGCCATATAAGCCTCTATTTCAGACCTTTTTCCCACAGCTCGCTCTACCTGCGCACGAATACAAATCCATAGGCCATATAGGCCGTCCATAACACGCCCATACATGCTGAATTCGCAACCCCATGCCTCTCACCAGCATGGAGAAAACGACTGACTTCACCTTTGTCAATTTGGCGGACGAAATGGCACATTTCAGAACATACACATTTTAACAACCGGAAAGCACGTTCTTTGGTGTATCCTGGCTCGTTGCGTAAGGGTCAGGTCGTGTGGGGCTAACGTAGACCAGCCATCTAATTTTCATATTAACCCAACCGTTTAACTTCGTCAGTCAGTGCATCCAGATCCCTATACTTGCTGATAAACGGGCGCGAACAGTCGATCGATAATTGACAGATTGAGGAGGAAGTAAATTCGTCATTGGGGATTTTATAACCACGATAAACCAGCTTACAGTCCGAATTACCAAAAATTTATCAGGACACCCTAAAAACCATGGCATAGTGGGTTTCCAACAGGCGAGATGACTCGGTCCTCCCCCGGTGGAGATTTAAGCTACAGTGGTCCGTCTTTATGTAGCCTCCATGACATTCCCACTCAGATGGGATCCGATTCCCCCTTGTTTAAGTGAATGCTTGGTCCATTGAGCGTGGACCAAGCGTGCGTGTCACGCTCAGACGGAGGGATTAGCTTTGCCCCTCACTGCACTCGATCCCGCCTCCGGTGATCCTGGACTGCGTTTTACATCAAACTCAGGTTGCTGGGGAAGGAGAGAGTGCAGGAGATGCTGCGCAAGCCTACTATTATGAAACTAATTCACACGCATTAAGACGTCCCCACGCTAACATTGCTGCGGGGCGTCCGGTGGACATTGTCATTCTCGACGGCCAAACTGTCTTTATGGAGCTCTCACTTATGTGAAGTCCACGCGGTATCACTGCGTGATGTAGGCGCTGGACGTCGTCCTGCACGAAGGTTGAAGTATTGTCATCGGGTTACATCCTGTGGGCTTCAGATCCGTTGTCATTGGCACCGCAACGGTTTACAGCATCGCAGCGGTTGAGGTGCAGCAAAAAGATCTTCCGCTTCGTCGACACCTCTCCGGGGGTGTGAGGGGATGGGCGGGGTAAACCCCCCGCGCAGACACTTAGGAGCCATTAGCGTTTGGCTTGCTGCCGGCACTAATTGCACTGTGGCAATGCGGTGCCGCCGACGCCCACTGTCACGCGGTCATCTGGCGCAGTCAGACGAGTGCGGAAACGGACATGACAACCGTCAGGCCCCACCCCACGAGGCCATTACCGGTAAGCATGTGCAAGACCGCCTTCTGATCCCCAGGCGCTATGCCAGGGTAACGACTGGTGGTGGAAGGGCGTCAAAAGGAAAAAACATTTGTTTCTGCTGATCACCTCTAAGGCTCTCTTGCCGTGCAGGCTTAACGTGAAAAGTGAGGGTTTTATCTTGTACCAAATCGGGGCGACATTTTTCCCCTGGCAGTATTGTTTACGGTTCTGGAAGCTGGGATTCTGTCGAATTATCGGGGAGGGTTTTACTGATGTTCTTCATCTCAACAATTCACCTAGTGGGCATACTGCATAACAGAGATAAAAAAACAAATGCACGATTAAATTTCTTTTGCTGAAAATTGTGACGCTTGCCTAGATTGTACATACGCAACTGGCGTTTTTATGCATGTGGCTCAGGAATTTTCTGCGCACAGTGTCACATTTGACAGGATGACGGCGGTGGCCATTGTAGTTTCACACGCAGTTACGACACTACTTTTCTCTCCCATTTGTACCTAATTTTGGGCACCGTGTGTTAGGAGACCAGGCTGGTCTGAATAGGACGTAGGTCAGAAGGAGGCCAGGCAATTTTTTTACAAAGGTAATCTTAGTCGGGTTTTTTCTAATTAGTGAGCAGTCATCTTTGCCTAAAATTTAGTGCCTGAAGTTTAGTAAACAAGACGCGTTCGCTGGTCTAAGGTTTTCAATACACACACACACGAACAAATCGCACATTCTTGCACCGCTGTTGCATGCCTAGATATTTCCTGGTGCCATTTGCGCTAACAATGGGGACCCAGTGAGGTAATCCTGTTCAACCCCTCCATCCCCATCCCAGAGAACAGTTTTGGTTATTTTGGCCAATAGGGACTGTCTGCTTCGTAGCGACAGTTTAACCGTTCAGGGAATAGGCTATCGCCTCTAAAGTGATTATTTTGAGGTCTGAAACTAATGCCAGTAAGAGATCGTGACATCCCTTTTTATACATTGAGAGCTGCGCCTGAGCAATCAACTTTGAATGTGATAACGAGGACGTAAACACTTTCGGGAGAAACTGTATGCTTCCCTTCCCAACTTATTAGCTTTTATTTGTCATTTCTCAAGGCATTTTTCAATTTGTATAATTTTTATGCTCTCTATCTCTCTTCCGGTGAAACAGGCATGATTTAGTTTTCAGTATTTGATGGTCGCGATTATAAACCTACATATATAAGTTAAATACTATTAAGTTGGGAAGACACTGGGATACAACTTGTATTCTTTAAAGTCAACAAAGAAACCTCAAACGACCGAACTGTCTGAGGATTCACTTTCTTCTCTTTACAAGGATCGGTGTCAATGGGTTTTGGAACCAGGCGCTTAAACGCTGAATATGACGTCTTAACCATCCTATAACGCGGTCAGCTGTTGCTGTTTAGGTAGCTATCGCAACTCTATTCTCCAAAATAGTCACTCTACATCGCAAAAGTAAGAGAGTGCTGGATGACCTTGTTCGATATTCGCGGTCTGTAGCGGGGATTGATGTCGGCAGGAAAAGGTGCTTTGAGAACGGAAAAATAAATGGTGCAATGACTGAACATGGTAGAATCCAGGAATAGGACACTCAAATACTGATTGGCCTTGCGCTAATGTTCTGGAAGATAAACACATGTTTTCGGTAATCCTTCGTCAAGCCAATACAGCGCTCATTCTATCGTGGTCGACACCAACACCTCAAATGATGAAGACATGCCGCCACAACTCCCTAAATACAGTGATAGGTATTCCGTGTGCTCAATTTAAAAACTAGTTAAAAGCCCTCTTTTTGGCTTGCACCTGTGCTATTAGTGCAGTATCACCTTACCCTCAAGAATACTATTAGCTGTATGTTGGCAGTTAGTGAATATTAGGCGGTTATTCGCTGTGCCTGATGGACTTCAGCCCAAATATTCACGCATAAAATTCACGACCTATGCCTATAGACCCTGAATACACTGATCTACTCCAAGTTAAAAGATATCTTCTGAGGAAATTAAAAGCTGACAATATCTTAAGTGGAGTATTTACCAGAAAACAGACGAAGATTGCAAGGGGACCCCTGACGAGCCGAACCCCTCTCAGCTGCGCCATGTAGCGGCAGAATATCCGCGAACCACGCATGTACGGGCTTGTGGCTAGCACCTGTGCTGTTAGTATGGTATCATTTTAACCTATAAACCCTGTCAATTTTGTATATTGTCATTCGTCCATGTAACTATATTGCCTTGACGAGGGATTGCCAAAAGCACATTCCTGCCAACTTGACATTTATGTGCAACAGGGGAATATTTGTTGGAAGTTGTCGTAAGGGTTGCGTAGACCTTTTGAGTTAAGGTTAGAGTAAGGTCAAGTTTATAGTTATTATTATAAATATGGTTCAGAGACGGGAATATTTGCCCTTCCTTGAATTTATCGCAAGCATCTAGTACTACTCACATCTTTCCCTGCGCATTAGCAAACGCACCAAATTTGTTACGAAAAAACAGTTTTTCGACGTTGACTGATTGGCCAATGAGGCCTATCGCAGTGAACTACGAGGTGTCCAGAAAACGGTTTGTGGCACTTGTGAACACGGGAAGAGCAGTTAAGTCTCGGAAACCACAATTCTGTAGGAGCTAGTACACCTCAAGTATGTTTAGGTAGACATCCCTTCTCGAGTCGCCTCTACTGAATTTGGAATCGCATGTACATTAAATGTGCTAACTCATGAAATGTCAACCCAAATTTCGAAATGCGTTCTCCTTTCGAAAAGATAAATTCAGTAGTTTTGTAAAACTAATCATGATGCAGCATAATTATATAATGCTTCAGTTACCGCAGGGTGTCGGCTTTCGAAAGAACTTATTTTCGTCTGCATGCACGATCAATACACTGCAAAAAGTGACTACTTAATTAGCATGCAAGTTTCTCATTGATTTTCGATGCCCTTGAAAGTTCAATTATATATCATGGAAAAAATGCATAAAAATATTCATTCTTTTACTTATTCGGTAGAAAATCGCGATTTCCTTCAATTTCATACTCAAAAGAAGAGTATAATTCGGTTTTAAAGAAGTTTCTAATTGTGAGATTTTTTAATATCGCTAAATGGCCGTTCATGAAACGTCATGTATCTGCATTTAAGAATGTGGCTTGTAAAGTTAAAAATATTGCTCAAATCCACTGCTTAATTTTATGAACCTCAAATAGTCTCCTCTTAACACCGTAGAGAAATGCATCCAATATTCTTAACTTTACAAGCCATATTCGTAAATGCAGATACATGAAGTTTCATGAACGGCCATTTAACGGTATTAAAAAATCTCACAATTAGAAACTTTTTAAGACGAATTATACTCTTCTTTGAGTAAGAAATTGGAAGAAGACGCGATTTTCTACCAAATAAGTAAAAAAAATTAATATCTTATTGCATTTTTTGCATAAAATATAATTGAATTTTCAAGGACATCGAAAATCAATGAGAAAATTGAATACTAAATAAGTAGTTATTTTTTACAGCCGCCACTAGTTTTTCACATTAATTTCCGATAGTCTTATATTTTCGAATATACTTTGCAGGAATCACACACAAAATATTATTTTTATACTCTTATGACAAAACTGCGCATCTTTTTCAAATTTTATATCTAAAGAGACAGTATCACTATGTTTAAAAGTTCCTAATTGCGCGATGTTTTAAGACGCGAAGTGCGTAATCGCATAGCCTTACAACAGCACGTTTCTGTTGTCAATAAAATGAACAACATAGGCCATATCTGTTCCAGACTTTGACGAGCCATATATTGCCCCTTTTTAAGCACCAATAGAAATATAACACTTTCTTTTGAAAAAGATGGTAAGGTATACATCTAAGACTTTCTTTGCACGGAAAGCATACGACTTGCAGTTTACAAAATGCAACTGTTAAAAATTAACCGTAAATAAATTGGGTTGACACACTATCTTCAGGTAAAATAATTAAAGAAGAAGCAACTTGCTATCACACGAATAAGAAATAACATTTTGGTGAATGCCC
>CACRXP010000481.1:163538-186496 GCA_902702965.1 Spirometra erinaceieuropaei | reverse complement strand
TAAAGTAATGCGGCGGACAAAATTGTCTCCTGCCATTTCCCTCGGAAGCTAACAATTCCAAACTCGGCTTACTGGATATCCGTCCCCCAGTGCCAACTGTTTTAGCTAGAATGAACTGCTCGTCACCAAAGTAATCACAAAATACTTTCGCTTTCTCTCCCTCCGCCACGCTTACCTTGAGTACGCTCTTCGACTTTACTTAAATGTGTGCGTCTCAGTGTAGCTCTGTATGAATCCAACCCATCCTCTTTCTCTCAAGCGAGCCAACGTAGCTCGAAATAAATTCTCAGAACATCGCGGCCGTCTGTGCCAAGTGCTACAGTACTTTGGGATACGCACGCGGTTTGTATATTCAGTAAATGAAAGAGATTTCAACGGTCGTTAAAATTGTGGTCCTCCAGAAAAAGAAAAGCTGCAGATACAAGTGGGATTTTCGCAGGGTAAACCACTATTCGTTACATATGACTACATTGTTGGTTATTAGCCCGACGTTAGTATGACCCTCTAACTTTCTTAAATCCATGTTTGGATGGTTGTCAATTAACGTAGCTGGGCAGATATCAGTACTTGGTTACCTACCTCGCTCAAAGACTCAGGATTTGGTGAAGAATACTCAGATTCAAAAATATGCGTGTTACTACGGAATGACCTTATTGAAGGGGGGGGAGTTCATTCTGCTGGTACTGTTTTCAGAGTCACTATTATTCAAATCGTCCAGTAATGACCTCGGAGTGTTGTTTAAGGCTGCTGCGTTTACGGAACTCAGGACGGTCTGGGGTTTGATTTCAAGGTGGGAGCGATTGTTGTCCGCCAGTCGAAACGCGAATCTCGCCAATCACTATCTTTCACAGTAAAGCGTCATAACTCAGCATTAATTGTCCCTCTAATACCCTGTTCTGTCAAATCGCTTCGCATTAGGGACGTTAATTTATGGCCTCAAGGCCTGATGCTTGTTGCAATATTTCATCGAAAAAGAATGCCTCCGTGTAATTACACACGTGTGCTGTCTGTCTAACTCTGAAAATAACAAGCGGCCATTTCTCATGGGCAAAATTAAAAAAAAACTGTTCAATTGCCTGCTTGCGGCATATATCCAACCCGCAGCTGCAGGAGATTGTTATGTAATTACCGATTCGAAACCAGCAAATTAGGCTGGATGATCTGCCTGTTATTTTGTTCTCACGACTGTGCGTGGACTTCGAATGAGCGAACAAGTGGAGGATATCAGTGCTTCCCAAAAAAGTGAAAGCTCGAAGATGTGGTGAACAACTAATACAATAAAAAGGACAGGCGTGTTTAACTGCGTAAACCAGCTTTATTTAGTTAATTTTAAAGTGCGTCCTCGGTATAAAAGTAGTTTATCTGAATCCACTGTGTAATTACCATTTTGTAAAGTTATTCAACATTTATTATTTCTCCCTTTGAGGCAGGGCAGAGATTTCAATTACTTAATAACGAATGAGCATATATACTTAAAAGAACCACACGACTAAAAGGGGACAGTTATCTGCTCGATCAATGCTATTTTGACAACGAGGCAGAATGTTAATTTTCATAAAAGTGCTGAAATAGTTGGGATTCATCTACTATCTGCTTAAACATGTGTGACGCGTTAGGTTCGTTCTCACAGAGAACAAATTCGTCTCATTTGACCAAATTTCCGAGTGCTTAAGGTGCAAACACAGTTTACCTATTGCGGTATCTTAAATTTACCGGCCGAAATTAGATTCTTATAATTAGTTTAAATGGGCAGTCTTGCCTGTTCATATTTTTTGCGGTTCATTTGCATTCAATTCGCATTCTCCTTTCTTGTGACATTATCCAGCATGAGTGTGAGTAGCTATTAATGACTAGAGAATGAGACGAAAATAAGGATGTCCTCCTAGGGAAAGAGCATCTGCTTCGATAAAAAAATCTTTTTAGGCTAATCTAGAGAAAAGGTGATTGCGCTCGCTGATAAAATGTTCCTTTTTAGGGTAGGTCAAAAAATATTAATCAGATGGTCTCGCGCAAGATTTCTAGCGGATTAGGATTAGGATAAATCTTAGAATTAGAGTCAGAGTTGGAACGGATAGAATTAGGTTCAAATATGTTGCGTTTGTGTTACGATTTGAATTAAAGTAGGGACATAAGAATAGGCACCCCGACTACAATTAAGCGAAAGCACACTTGTTATGCAGACATCTTCCCGCTTTCGACCTATTAAATCTCACAAATCACTACTTTTTTAAACATAATGCTAATTGAGATCTTCCGGGAACGTATTTGTGCTTATAAGGTGAAAAGACACATCTCGAAGAAGAACAAAGGCTTCTCACCTGAACAAGTGCCTGTAGGATTAAAATTCCATTTCCCTTTTTTGGTTGTGATGGCCAACTGTAGGAAGAGTTGTAAAAACTTGCCGTTTAAACATAACAATTCCCTCCTCCATGCAATACTCAAAGGCGCATTCGACTAACAGTGGGTTGGAGAAAATCTGTAAGAAAACGCAGCTGCATTAAGAAACTAGAATGTAAAGCAACGTTTTATCTCCTCGTGTAGAGGGGTTTCCGCTTAAAGATCAACATCTAACGTAAATGATTCAATGGAAGAGGATAGACACATTGTTGTTAAAGGACCACAGAGAAGGTTTACAGCAAGATATGACCTTAAATTTACTGGTGTTTTCCGTGTATTAAGCCCTAGGTTCAGCTACTGATTGCCCGTCCTGCTTGCGTTCATAATTAGAATGCTTACAAGCAGAGAACGCTGACCGGTCCTCTGGTTGCGAAACTAGTCTTGTAGGAGCCGGAAAAAGTCGCTATCAATCACTATGAACCTGCATTTTAGCGCCGGTACGTGGAAGACACGTTCGTTATAATTGAAAGGCGTAGACTGACCGACTTTCAAGACCTGCCCGACGGCATCTTCCCCGAAATTCAGTCCACAAGGGAACAAGAGCATGCCGAACGGCTGCCTTTCCCTGATGTTCTCGCCACACACACACCCAGCACAACGGGGAACAGAAAGGCGACTAACACGACTCAGATTCTCAACTACCATAAAAAACACCCAATTGTGCATAAATAGAGCTGTGTTAGGACACTCTTACAGAGGGTAAAAACGCACTGTAGTGAGCCAGAGGGAGGGGTACGAGAACTACAGCATCTTCGGGACCAACTAAAAAGGAGTGGATACTCGAACATTTTCGTCAGCCGCTGTCTCTGCATGGGCCCACGGCGAACAAACGGAGGAGAGTCGCTAACACTCTGGCACCCTCTACCATACATAAATAACGTGTCCGAAGCGATGGAACGTATCGCTGACGAGCTTGGCGTGGGTATCGCTTACAGTCCGGCAGCGACCATGCGCAAAAATTCATACGAGTGACGGATCGACCCGTTGTCTCGGGTCGCCACTCACACCCTGGAAGAAGGCCACGAATTCAACTTTGCAAGCAAGCGGACAGTAGCGCGGGCAAGAAATAAGACAGGAAGAGAACTGTTAGAGGCCTGGGTGTCTGACACCAACTCTATCAATAGACACGGTGACACACCCCCCGGCCATCACGCGCTCCGTTACCGCGGCCAAGAGGTGAGACCCAATTTCCAGACAAGTATGCACGCAGTCACGCCGCCATGAGACGGTGTGGAACTCAGCTTATCGCGAATACCAGCCTCTGCACTCATATCTCCCCTACTTCTTGGCTTGACTATAAAAAACTGCTCATTCGATGTCGAATTCTCACAGCCTCTAGCGATGGCCTCCTGTACAAGTCAGAAAGCCCAGACTAATACACCTACTGTTCCAGAGATCCTTTGTTCATTTGCTTTACAGCGATCGGAATGGCAATTCCTGACTTATAGGCCATAATCAGTCAGCAATTCCCCAGTCCAGGTCTGCGGTCCCTGAGACACGAGCCAACGCCCGGCGGGACAGGGAGTGGTTGAAGCGTTGAACTTCTAGTAGACTGTAACTGCTTCACGCTCACATCCAATTTTCTTGACTTTGCTTTTTAAGGGAGAACGTTGAGCAAGGAAATTTAAAGAGCGGTAGACGCATCGCTTTTCGTCTTTGAACCCAAAGCATAGATGATTTTAGAGTTATGAACTGTGGACTTTCCTGTTTTGCTATTTTTGCAGTGATATGGGCTCAAAATCATCGTTATAATCTACGGTTAGGAATGGTTTATGAGCCATTTCAAATCTTGAAGTCTGGTGTGTCTTTACTAACATTAAGAGCAATTAAGTAATGAATGAGTTATCAAGAAAAATTCCACAGTCGCTTATTAAAAATATATTTAGAAAAACACAGTAGACTGGAGTAAATTGAAGATTAAAACCGTCTGGTACAAAATTTCCAATGTACCGTGAATAAGCAATTTCCTGAAATATTGACTGAAATTTTGAACTGCGTTTTCAACTCCCAAATATTACTTAACTAAGGTCAAATATCAGTGAGCTTTTCGCATAATGATGAAATTCTCAAGTCACTTCCGTCTGTTGGCTCTCGAATGAGCTTTCTGTAGACTGCTTATTCGCATTTTATTCCTCAAAATGACCACTTGACTGGCATGATTTGCTCGCAATGATTTTTGATATCCTTATAAACTCAGATATATTTTATAGAAAATGAGCACAAGAATATTAATTCCTCTATCAATTTTGTAACATTTTGGGTCTCTTTTAGAGTTTATGCGCGACGAGGGAGTATCATTTGGTTAAGAATACTTTTTCATTTGCTGAATAATTTCGAACCGACTTATCGTTACTCTTGATTCCAGGGTTCTGTACTACGAGCTGTTGATTTTCATTCCAAAGAAAATCACACATATAGATATGTAATTATTAATAAGGCATAAAGGCATCATGCAATTTTGTAATTAATGCAGCAGTTGACAGTCGGAAGGCTGTTTTGTCCTCCTTGCAGGTTTTTCCTTTAAAAAGCAGTTGAATCGTTTGAATATACGTTTTCTGCACTGCGCATGACTTACCGCTTGTCTGCTGATCACGCTCAAATTTTAGCTTTTTCAGGAATCGTATATTCTATTCAGTTTGTGGAGTCTTCAATGCTCAGTGTAAAATCTCCGGAGATTTAACATCATCCACGCGTCTGCCTTACAAGGTCAAATGCAGTCTTCTGAGTCAGAAAACAAATCTGGAATCTATGGGAAATAATTGGGCATTCTGACGACGTACTACATTCTTACGCATCAGCAAAGACTATTTTAGAAGGCGCGGCGGACGTTTGCCGACTTATTGCCGCCGTGCGCAAAATCTACCCTTCGGAAAAGGCTTCACACCTTTTTTCCCCGGTTTTAATTATTTATCAACTGATGTCAGGCGCAGGTGTTGGCATCCTCGCCGACAAAGCAATTCGGCAGTAGGACCGAGGAACTGCGGACACCTTTTTCAGACTTTGTTGAAGTCGCACAGTACTGCGCAGCAAGCGTAGAAGTGGCCACTCCACCGGTCAAAGCAGACGCCTTACACTCGGCGTTTTACAGTGAGCAGGTCAGCCTTACAACGCCTTGTGTAATCGAAATGTAATGATACAATAGAGAGATTGATAAAAGCCTACATTTTTACACTGTTTCTGTCGATTTTCTGGACTCATAATAAAACTCACAAAAGACAATAAACAACAGACTGTTCGCGTGCTGCAACGAGCGCATTCTGGAGGCGTTTTGGGGCAAATATTCGAATGGCAAGT
This sequence comes from Spirometra erinaceieuropaei, assembly GCA_902702965.1. Lineage (NCBI taxonomy): Eukaryota > Metazoa > Platyhelminthes > Cestoda > Diphyllobothriidea > Diphyllobothriidae > Spirometra > Spirometra erinaceieuropaei. Next base: position 180,805 of record CACRXP010000481.1, on the reverse strand, counting down.
GAATGGTTGATGCGTTCACTCCGAACGCGATGAACATTTTGACATATGGGGCACTGACTGGATGTAAGAACAAAAAACTTACAAAATAAGTCCTTCTTTGGATTAAGTAGTCAAAGATGCACATACGACTGGATGATGAACCCCACCATATAGCAGCTGAACATTTCTAATAAGATTACAAATATATCTGCCCATTTATTTACAATAAAGGTGATTCCAGGTGAATTCGGGCATAGCGACTTGCACCCAAATAATAAATTAATGCGTAGCTTATAGTTTTACATTTTCAAATTCAATTGTGACCTCATCGGTATCGCTGTTCTGGGGGTTTTTGTTTTAGGAAAGGGCCATTTTGGCATTAAATATACGTTGGGTGAGCTAACTCATGAAACGTCAACCGGAATTCCGAAATGCGTTTTAATTCGAAAAGATTAATTAAGTAGGATTGTAAAACTAGTCAGCCTGCGACAACATTCTATAATATTTCAGTCACCGCAGGATGCCGGCTTTCGAATGAACTTCCTTTCGGCTGCATGCAAAAACAAAACTCTGCAATAAAAGACTACTTATGTAGCAGAAATTTTTCCCATTGATTTCTATGCCCCTAAATTTCGAAGTATATTTCATAGAAAACATGCATAAAAATATTCATTCTTTTCCTCATCTGGTAGAAAATTACGCCTTCATCCAATCTTATACTCGAAAAAAGAGTAATATTCGGTTTTCAAAAACTTTTTCAATTCCCGAAACATTCTGAACCCGCTCTACCGTTACACTTGGATACAGGGTTTCCAAATTACAAGCCGTATACTTTTGACGTACGGAAAACCACACATTTCTCTACGTTAATAAAGGGGGACCATATAGGGTTCATAAAATTAGGCAGTGGATGCGATCCATTTTGTTGACCTTACAAGCCACATTGGTAAATGTAGAGACATGACGATTTATGAACGGCCATTTCACGGTATTTTAAAGTCCCACAAACAGAAACATTTCAGAACCAAATTATGTCCCTCCATCGAGCAAAAAAATTGAAGACGACGTAACTATCTCCCGAATGAGCAAAATAATGAATATTTTTATGCATGTTTTCCATGAAATATAATTGGACTTTTATAATCATCTCAAATCAATGAGAAAAATGCATGCTACTTGGGTAATCATTTTTTTACAGAGTGTAGTTTTTGCATTCAGCCGTAAGGAAGTTTATTCGCAAGCCGGCACCCTGAGGTAACCGAAGTAATATAGAATTGTGTTGCAGGCTAATTAATTTTACAAACCAACTTAATTAATCTTTTCGAAACTAAAATGCATTTTAAAATTTCGGTTGACATTTCATGATTCATCCCACCTACTGTATCTGCATTTTTTGTGAGACAACTTACTCTTTTTGAACTATATTCTATCTCATTCTTTTTGGTTTGACCTGCTGAATGTTCAGAGAACGCCATTTCTGTTGCGTGAAACAATGCATCTCAACTTCGACCCATTTGGATGAATTGAAAGAGAGCTCATCCAGTATCCGTAGACCGAACACGAACACTTCCACGGATGACCAGATTTAGTATTTTGAATGCGGCCAAAAACCGCGTTGCACAGGCTGAAATCCATTTTGGTCACCATAGTAGGCAAGGCGGCATAGAATTGGTCTCAAATGAAGAAATTGCAGCGTTGGCTATACTAACCACTGGTTTTTAGCCACTCATTGATTCCACTTTCTGTAGTTCTCAAAAGGATTTTCTGAAATTCTATTCTAGTTATTCAAGAAAGTATTGCTTTGCTAAGGAAGACTCTCCGTTGGGAGCAATTTACCTCAATGATTATGGCACCAGTTAGAAATCTAACTTTTAACCCAATTCCTTGCACAATGATATGATATTACCGTAGGATGGCCGTTCGCCGAGAAGGTTATAAGCTATGATCTTCCGGTTGCGCCTTGGGCTACAGTCTAGATGGTCCTTACTGTTTCATTACTGTTGGTATACGTCGGTTTAACTCGTTTGGAACTGAGGTAGACCTCCAAAAGCAGTCTGATGGGAAGCACAGATAGAATGTAGACTGAAAGTCTACTTAGGGGTTTTTGAGATATTAGAAAGATAAGTTAAATGATACAAGTCGCGCTGTCAACAGTGGCCTGTTTTGTGGAATTGCAGAAACCACACTCGGCAAAAATGACTCCTTAACTAGGATGCAGTTTTCCTATTGATGTTCGACGGTCTTAGAAATTCAGATATATTTCATAGAAAGCGTGCACAAAATATGCTTTCTTTTACTTTTGGTAGGAAATCACATTGTCTATACATTTTATACACAAAGAAAGTGTATATTAAGGCTTCTAGAAAAGGTTTCTGATTATGACATTTTAAAGACCGTGCGATGCCCATGTATACAAGACTGCACGTGTCCCTTTACCAATGCTCATCATGAACTTTACAACACAGTCCGGATTTATTGCGAAATCTTCCGAACTCTACCTAGTACCTTCTAAAAGCGTAGGAAACTATAGTATTCTCCATTTGCGGAAGGAATGCACCTTGCAGACTGCAATTAATAAAAGCTAATGCAGTGGCAGTTCAGGCTCAAAATTATTTGGAAATTAGGGAAATTTTTATAGCCTTAACATACACTTTCTTTGGGAATAAAATATGAAGATAATGAGATTTTTTATTAAAGAATTAAAAGGAGGCCTATGTTGTGCTAAGTGGTGGATTAGGTGCTTTTACCAGCCCCAGTCCCCACAATGATGGTGGCACCAGCAGCGCCAGCAACATCCGTGGTGCTGATGGCAGCCAAAGCGAGCCCACCAACTGTACCGCGCCGAGGAGAGTGCGTCGTCGTCCTTCGCACAAACCTTCCCCTGCGCCTCCTTTGACAACATCCACCTGTTTCCCCTCTACTGTTTCGATTGAGCAATCTACACCACTTTGCCGTGGATCAACATTGTCAGAAAAGGTTTCATTCTAATGACTTCGGGTGTCGTGGATGGACTGCTATCTCGCGTCCTTATACCCACGCCATGAGTGGCGATGTTGTTTGTCAACCGACTCGCTGCGGCATTGTGGGGCAGGATTGCTTTTATTATTTCCGCCTAGACAAATGGCTTGTCAGGGAACTAGAGCCCATCCGAAAATTATTTTCCACCTACACGACAATAGATAATCTTCATTTTATTGAAGAAATTAAGAGCCAAATATCGCCGAAAAACGTATGACTTCCTTGGACGTCGAATTATTATTATGTTATAAGCGCTCATGCGTCTGAATCTCGTCTGTCGTCCGAAATGCCATGTGAAGTGTTAATGATTTACATCAAATCAACGGAGTCATGATCGGTAGTCCACTCAGGTCAACCTTCGTTGACGTTTGTATAGGTCACCGAGAAGAAAAGGTCTCATCAAAGTTGAACACGGCAGCATTATACAGAAGAAACATGAATGATATATTCACGACTGTTTATTAAAAGGCGCTGCTGATCTACGTAATGTGATGAATAATTTGCACGTGAAAAGTAAATCCACGATGGCAATGGAGCAGTGTAACAAGCCATTATTCCTAGGCGTCATCCTGTTTAGAATAGATGATGGTTCAGTAAGTCGCCCTGTTTCTTTATAAAATTACGTGCGATGGGTAAAACTTAAATTTAAAAGGCTCCTTGCCATCAAAATTGAAAAGAAATGAGGTGCATTCTTGTTTTTAAAAAGAAATATTTTCTTTAGTGCGACCCTAGATACAGAAATTGCCCACATCAAGGAACCCTTACTTAATCTTGGTTAGTCTGCAGGATTCAGTTAGAAGAAAAGCAAACCTTTGCGGTTAAAATTGACTGAAATGTCTGTTTCGAAATTGCCCGTCTTAATATCCCTACTTGATAAAGGCGATAACGTCTCGAACGCAGACAATCGACGCATTCGCTTCATCCTGGACAGGACGTACAACGCAGTTGAACTTGTCTTTATCGTTTCCACTAGAAACCCTTTAAGTAACCGGACAAATGATGCCTTGCCGTTGCACGCCATCTCAAATTGCGTGTACGACTGGCCGTGCAGCTGCAAGAAAATTGGGCAAACGCAAAGGCACTTTACAGCTAGGGCCGCTGAGCATTTGCTTAACTTGGTTTTCAAATTAAAAAAAAGTACACCTTGTTCGTCTGTTACGAAACATCCGTTTAATTACGGTCATACTGCCGACCTCAAAAAAGCTTTCCGAGCGCTTGTTCGAGTGCGTACAACTCGGACATTAGGTTACCTAGAAGCAGCAAATATACAGCAGGAGAAGCCAGACCTAAGAATGCAGTTACACCATGTGGTCATTCTGAAACTTCCACGCCTCGATCCGTTTATGACTGTGATTCATGATGTTTGCGGCGACCTCCTTCATCCGTTTGTAGCCGTGAATCCTGACCTTCCTTATGTGCATTAACATTCTGTACAAATTCGTACTGCTGTGCACTTCTATTCGTAATCTGTATTATGCAAAGATGGCATCCAGTTGGTGAAACACCCTGAAATTCGTTGGTACCAATAAATCCTGCTGTGCACGCTTGTTTTCAATGCATTACCGGGAAAAATGCTTCAGACACTCTTTCCTAGAGCACGTAAGTTAAAGAAGGCGTAAATTACTACTAAAAGAGTGCAAGAAAGAATATTTTTTATGTTTACCGCAAAATATTTCTGAATTTATAGGGACGGCGAAAGCCAACCGAGAAAATGTATATCAAAATCGATTCTAGTTTATAAAGGCGGGCAAAAAAAGAAGTGCATTCAAACGCCAGAATCCTGGCGCGACCGAAATATCACGGGAATGTGCCACAGAATAATCAGTGCTACAACCCTAACTAAGTAATCTTCCCTAACTGAAAGTGTATTTCAGAATGCCAGCTAGCATTTCAGGAATTGGTCACAAACTTTGCATACGTTTAATTTAGAACGGTTGCGGATCAGAACGCCAAACCCACACTCCTATTTTTCCGTCATCAATATAGATCAGCGAATGCCCAGCCTACGTGGTCTCTTTCAAATAATTGCTGCGATGGCTGTCGCAAGCGCAATTATCGAGTCAAAGCCTGCAAAAAGAGAAAAGGGAGACAAAGGAAAAGTAAAAGCACGCCTCTGTGTCAGGAGTGGAGACGTTTAGATGTGAATTGCACGCTCGCAGGGATTGTCATTGTCTGTCTTAACCACCCCCAATGCGTCTGCCCATCTGGACAGTACATGCGCCTATTCGACCATAGGCGCTAAAATAAACGCGGGATCAAGTGTATGCACGATGAAGATCACAAAAGCATTACAGCGTAAACCCCCTCAATACTAGTAGTTCGGCCGTCGTGCCCCACGATGTCCACCGTGTGCTCCACTGAAAGGTGAAGCAGGCACGCAGACTTGTGCGTGAATTAGGTTACAGTGAGAGCAAACTTGCAAAGCATCTGCCGCACCCTCTCCTCCCTACTTGGGCACGGTGTTGAGACGTAGTCAAGAGGACCGGGGGCAGGAGGAGGGCGCAGGTAGCTGGCACGGCCGCACTTTGGAGTACCAGGACACCACATGGCCCACAGCAAACACTTTAACCAACAACAACTGCACTAAAACGGGTCAGGAAGACGGCGAGGATGACTGGGCAGCTATGCACACGACCTGCATAACCAACGGGGGCGGGGCGCATCAACCTGCCGGGAACCAGGTGCCATAGAACTGTCAGCGCATACCTGGCTGAGAGGTTCATGTTTTGCTCATACTGGCATAGCCCCAGTTTACGGGCCTCTTGACCTTGACTGAATGCAAGCATTCGGTATAGGTGGAGCGCATTTCGCTGTCATCTTTGGACTTCCAAGCGTCAGGGTCTTAGCCAAGGCTTTTTAAAACGTATAATAAATACGTTTTGCTGAGATTATACGGCGACGTTGTCATTCGGGTCCTATCTCATTACGAATCTCGCCAGCATTCCACACCATCCTTTATGACATGTAAAATGCCGTTTTTCGCACGCAACTGAGACCTCCGTCTCTAAAGTCGTGGTTTTTTATTGATATATCCTGATTTTACGGCAGATTTAATGTCTACTGATTCGCATCTCATCACTAATGTTGTGCCCTTGAAGGCAGTTGTAGAGCAGTGTAAATAAATGTCTTAAGATCATTTCTAGCATTTTGCTATCTACACCCATCAGCACCACGCCTACTAGTCAAAAATGACCATAGTTGAAACGGACTTCGATAAGTGAATGGACTGAGTACCTTTGGATGTAGTTCATCCTCTGCCACCATTAACAAACCATCTCTAAACCGCATCAGATTGGACGTTTCATGATTTCTTCACCTCTTCACCCGCCGGTTCTAAAGAGTCATTGTAAAAATGCACGGTAGACCGTCTGTCTTTAAAAAGTCTAACTTTCTCCAAAGCTCTGCGTACTTAGCACACGCTCGTAGAACCTACTCTCATATATCAGATGTAGTCAGTATACACCACTGGTGAGCCCCATGAGTCGAGCGTTCTTCAACCATAAAAATTCACCCTCATCGAGGACGACGGCTACTTTTAAAAGGGTAATCCTAATCTTGTTTTCACAGCTGTCCCTTAGATTTTTCGGGTCATTCCAGAATCAGCGTTGTTCTTAGATGCAGCAAACAGGCACAGTGACAATGTTGGCAGTCAGACGAGGCTGGGTTGACCATTTGCCTTTTCGCAACAATAAGAGTCAAGCCGGTGGCGATTGGCTCAGAGCTGGTCGTAAACCCTAAAGAGTCAGCTGTGGTGATCTACAGTTCTTTCAACGCTTAAGCCAGTTAAAACTCTTTGCTGAGAGCCATAGGGCGAGGACACGATGTTTGTCTTATGCATGTAAAGAAAAATACAGTAGTAATTATTTGCAGAGCATAAGGAAGCGAGCAAAGAACTATATTACGTAATGAATGGAACCAATACCGCCTAACCGGTAGATGATTTTCTTCGAAGCTGCGCACTTATCGCAAACAAAAAACCATGGATGGAGCATGGGCCAATGACGAAAACTCAGTCAATCGATGTACTGATCTGTTATCCCGCACAGTCACCTCCAGACCAGCGGCATCGGTCGTTGATTGGCTAATGACCTTCGCAACCGTCATTTGCTCCGTGGCCGCTGCCAAATCTGACGACGGTCTCTTGAGCGAGATGGAAGGAACATAATAATTGACAAATGGTTCTCGTGCTCAGCCAGTCTTCTTCTTCTCTTATTAAAAATACCAGTTGATTATAACAGTATGCAATGCCTTTGAAAAGAAACACGTTGCTCACACCTGGTTCACTACAATTTCAGAAGCAAAAGACCTACCTTACATATTTTCTCAACTCTGGCGATTGCAGAATAGTATTGAAATTTGGTACATCTTTGCAGCACATCTCACTGTATATGCGATTAGATTTTCCCAAGAAATTGCTGCCGCCTCTTGTATCAGATAACCTTCCCAGTTGCATTACCTCCAAAGTCCAAAACTGAACCCCACATGAATGCCTAAGGACTGCGAACAGTGCATTTTAAAAACTTCCAAGACTGTATCACGAGTTATATAAAGACGGCATTCACGGTTTCATTCGCTAGCATTAGTGTTATTCACTATCTGAACCCCTATATTTCATCTTCTGCAGCTTTATGGTGTACGCTGTCACCAGGAAATTCAGTTCACTATAATTCGGTATATATGAGGGGTAAAGGCAGAGCCTTGGAAAACCCTATTTAAGGATAGACGTTTGAAAAAAACATGTAGATAATGAAATAGCGGTTACGCTAGTCATGGATATCGTGTAAATACTTCACCATCAAGCATAAATTTATCTAACTTTCTTTTGAAGGACTCAAAGTTTTCTGCTCGGACAATGTAGTTCGGTAATTTGTACCATCCTTCAACCAGTCGATGGGAGAAGAATTTGGCCTGCAGTTCAGGTTTGGCATATTCTAGCATCAGTTTGTATTGGTGCACTCGAAGCTTTGTCGCTCACGCCATTTCGAAGATATCGTCAAACTGAAGAGCACAGTCTAGTCCTCAGACGATCCTGAAGGTCATGGCCATATCCCCTCTGTATGGTCTATAAGAGAAAGGAAAGATTTTTGGCTTTTCCAGGCGTCTCTCATAAGAAAAGCTACTTAATATGAATATGGTAAGCATACTTTCAAATGTATCATTTTCCCTGTAGGTAGCCAGCCTCGGTTGGGCTACAGTAGTGCAAGCATATGTTCATTTTAAACGCACTGTCTGAATTATCTCTTACAAAATCGGTAACCAAATGCAAACGTCCACTCAACGCGCGTACGTAGTAACCGTATATGCAGGAATTTCAGAGGAAGGAAGTATATTCAGACGATGAACACAGTATGCTGCAAAGAGTATATTTTTTGGAAGAAAGAAAGGCAGCGTTAGGTTTACCGCAGGATGACACTTTAAAACAGGACGGTGTAATTTTTTTAAAAAAACGAGAACGACATCATGTACCGCGTCTCGGTGTTAACATCTCCGTTTTACACAATGTCAGCATAGCATCAGCGACTTCTGCTATTTGGCAGATCTGGCAGTGTGCTCTAGTTGACCATTAAGCAGGGTTTGACAGAAGAATATGGACCCCACGTATTACGGGTGAACTTGGCTCAAAATTTAAGGGGAGATTAAAATCTGGATTAGGGTTAGTGCCAGGATTTTGCTTAGTGTTGATGTTGGGGTTTAGTAGGGGTAAATTTTAGAGTATAATTAGGAGGGTTAGGGTCCGGTATTTCAAGGTTATGACTGGAGCAAGAGTTGATTAGGTACTGAAGTTTAAGCACTGGAAGAAGAAACTTTCGAGAATTTATCGCGAGGGGGAATCATATTCCCGAACCCATTGGCAAACATATCCAACGTTAGGCAACTAAACTTTCATTGAGTGAGTGAAAATGGAGTTTCAGAGTGTTAACTTGTTCCTCAACTGCATCAGAGGCATAAACCGCATCTGGGGTGGCGGTTATGGCAACCATGATAGACGCCCTTTTTAGATCAGACAGTCCATGATGTCTGCATCTCTCACTCACTCTATGCCGCTTTCTTTCAGTTATTCAGACAGACTGGGCGTATATTCCCACTGCCTTCTGCTCCAACCTATGCGCAAACGCCTTCTGTCCACAATATAAATCTTCTGCTGCCAATGCTTAATTTCTTTCTCCTATAATTAGGACTCTGTCCGAATTTATCTGCAGTAGCAGTCCAGATTTTATGCCTTATGCTATGCCATGTCGTTGCCCATAACACCACTCACCTCACGCCAAAATCAGTTCAGCTACAAGCACCACTAGTCTACGTCTGTATTTGTAAGCTGTGATGAAACAAAAACAACACTTGCGCCAAAGTTATATGTGCCGGACTGTCAAACAGGGCTGTAAATCTCCACAGACAGCTATGTAAGAGAGGGTATTAGGCCAAGACAAGCCGTCAGCCTTGCCATTGAAACACAACCAAACACAATGAAACTTCTCTTGGCAGTCCTTCTGATGGCGTACTGGTTCAGATCACCCTGGTGGAAAAGGGGGAGGAGGAAGGGGAGGAGGAGGAGGAGGAGGATTAGTCGAAGGGGCGCAAGGGGATATGCGTGGTAAGTAGAACGGGGGGGCAGTGTCTCCAGCCTGCGGCGGCGCTTGTTGTGGTGGTTGTGGCTGCCATCACCACCACGGATTTTTTGGCTCACTGTTGCCAACACCATGTCTGGGGCTGATTAACACGCATAATCCGCCATTTCCTGCTGGCCAATAAAGAGCCTGCATCTTGCTTGTGCCTTGTCTACTTGAACTACAGGTCAAATCTCTGAAGTTGGAGAATTGACTACATTTGAAATAATTGGTTTTGAACCGGGACGGAAGGAGAAGTAGCATCATTCGAAGGGGGTGCAAGAGAAGGTGAATGCGAAGGAGGACGAGGATGCAGTGACGGTTTGTGGGGTAGATGTAGCTCTTATCCCCACCACGGATGTTGTTGGCGTCGCTGCTGCCACCATCACCCCCACTGTTGCCACCACCATCATGGAGGGTGCTGGGGTTGTGGCTGGTAAACCGCCATTACTTGCTAACCAATGAAGATGTTGCTCTGTCTACTAGAACTGAAGACAAGATCTGTGAAGCCAGAGAACTACCTAGTTTTGGGCCAGAGTTTCTACCCTGCGATTTCCTGCCCCTCAGGTGAATATGCATTAGTACTCGACCGGGGATAACTGGTAACCGGAGCTTATGTGCAGTAGGTGGCAATTAATCAGAAAACTACCTGTTAAAGCCTCCCCGCCTCTTCATAGCCAACGAATTGCCACCAGTTACAAGACCCTGTTTTGCATTCGTTCATAAGTGAGGTGATAAAAAAACGATTGTTCACTTCGTTTTTGGGGCTGTAAGCAAATAGGTAAACAGTCGAGTCCCGCATCAGTACTTTGCATTGAAACCCAATAAGATCAGAATCTGTTTTAAAGATAGAAGCGAACAGGCGAGTTCCTGGAAGCAGTTTAAAAGTATTTATATTACTCTTGTTGAAAGGTGGAAAAGTCGGAAATTCGTACAAGTACGAAATATGAGTTCTTACGCGGAAATACAGCATTACAGGCATCTCGAAATATTTATGGTATATTTTGCTTTAATATTATCACTCAGCGGACAGTGCCAAACTGATTTGAGAAGTTGCATTCTGCTAACTTTGGCCGCGCGAATGATTTGTGCAGGCGGCCATAATTAAATGTGGATAACGGCAAACCGATAGTCACCGTCCAGTCAGGGCCGTCTGAAAGTGCGCATGCATATTCGTTGATATTCAATGTTAGCGAGCGAACAATATTAACCCACCCAACTGAAGTCGACAAAGTAAAAGGTTGGATATGAGGTTTCAAAATGAACTAAATGGAAAGTATCACCATCACCACCACCACCCCCCCCACCATCACCACCACCGGTGTTGTTGGCTCACTACTGCCACCATCATGTCTGGGTTGGTAAACACGCATAATCCGCCATTTCCTGCTAGCCATTAAAGAGCTTGCATCTTGCTTGTACCTTGTCTACTTGAACTACAGGTCAAATCTGTGAAGTTGGAGAACTAACTACATTTGAAATAATTGGTTTTGAACCGGGACGGAAGGAGAAGGAAGATCAGTCGAAGGGAGAGCCAGGGGAGGTGAATGCGAAGGAGGACGAGGATGCAGTGACGGTTGATGAGGTGGCTGTGGCTGTCATCACCACCAAGGATGATGTTGACGTCGCTGCTGCCATCATCACCCCCACTCTCAGGCCCGCAATCCATTAACAAGCACAATGACCTCCCGGTACCCTATGGCGTACTGCGATTTTCCCTGGGCAGGAGAATCATTCACGTGGGGAGGGCGCGGGCGAGCAATCATCACGGTGACAGTGAGCCAGTTTACCGAGCAATCGTCACACCAGCATCCAGCACGGATGACGAAATCGCGGCAATTAAAGACTCGGACTCGGACCGACAAGCCACTACCGCATGAATTACGACCCCAGCGGTGATTGTGAGAACTTTTAATTGCAGTGCGCATACGGTCCCACGGCAGCCACGTGCTATAAATACTGCATTCCTGGTGCCACCATCACCTTTATCTGCGAATATCTCTGATGATGGATTCGAGTGAGGATCCGAAACGTCAGGCAAATACATTTCTTGTTCCAGTGATCGCATCTTCATCTTCTGAATCACTCCCAATGTTGCCACCACCATCATGGTGGGGGCTGGGCTTGGTAAACCGCCATTACTTGCTAGCCAATGAAGATGTTGCTCTGTCTACTAGAACTGAAGTCAAGATCTGTGAAGCCAGAGAACTAACTAGTTTTGAGCCAGAGTTTCCACCCTGGGATTTCCTGCCCCTCAGGTGAATATGCATTAGTACTCGACCGGGGATAACTGGTAACCGGAGCTTATGTATAATAGGTTGCAAGTAATCAGATAACTACCCGTTAAAGCCTCCCCGCCTCTTAATATCCAACGAATTGCCACCAGTTACAAGACCCCGTTTGGCATTCGATCACAAATGAGGTGATAAAAAAACGATTGTTCACTTCGTTTTTGGGGCTGTAAGCAAATAGGTAAACAGTCGAGTCCCGCATCAGTACTTTGCATTGAAACCCAATAAGATCAGAATCTGTTTTAAAGATAGAAGCGAACAGGCGAGTTCCAGGAAGCAGTTCAGAAGAAGAAGATGTGATCACTGGAACCAGAAGTTTATTGGACTGATGTTTCGGATTCTCACTCGAAGCCATCATGAAAGTCTGTAGCAGATATAGGTAGTGGTGGCACAAAGACTGCAATATTTACAGCACTTTGTCGCCGCGCGGCCACATGCGTGCTATAATTAACAGCTCTCGCGAGCACCACGGAACCCGGCCATATTTTCAAGTTCCAAGAGCCGAAATCCTCGCAGGAGCTGACAACTGCGTGCTCCGCGAGCTGCTTCAATAATGATTCTTAGGTCCGCAATCGGTCAACAAGCACAGTGACCTCCCGTTACCGTACTCTATGCCGAAACATTCCTTGGGCAGGGGAAGTAGTCACGTGGCGAGGGGGTGGGTGAGAATTAATCCCTGTGACAGCTGGCCGAATTGCCGAGCAATCGTATCGCCAACATCCAACATTACTCATGAAATTGCGGCAATTAACGACTCGGACGAGCTACCATATCTTTAGTAACGACCCACAGCGGTGATCGTGAGAGCTGTAAATTAGAGTACGAAAGTGGTCCCATGGTCGCTACGTACTGTCAATACTGCACTCTTTGTCCCTCCACTACCTATATCTGCGACTAACTCTGGTAATGGGTCGAGCGAGAATCCCTTAAGTCAGGCCACTAAACTCCTTGTCCCTGTGATCGCATCTTCTATCTTAAAGACTTTATGTTCGAGTCCTGTGCAGCGGTAAATACTGCACATCAGTCCATATGCGTGCCGAAACGTCTCTTTGTTTATTCCTAAAAATACATAATCTGATGTAGTTAAACACGGGTCCAAACCTCTTACTACCAAATACCATTTAGGCGTCCTCTTACAACCCCCTCCACCCCTTCTTAATAAAGTCTATTAAAAGTGCTTCATGTGGCATTATATGCGGTTGTTTAAATTCCATCTAAAAATTCACAGGCGCGTTGCTTAGATTTTATTTCCAGATCATTTACACAACTATTTTTCGACTTTGGAAGGTGCCTGTCTCAAATGTTGCACCTCGGCCTCAAATTAATTTGAGATCTCCTTTCTAAAACACGCTGTCATTCACACATCTAAGTAGAAGACCTTCGCTACTAAATTATTTAATCTGTCCTCCCAAGGTGCAAATAATTGTCGTCCGACGGTTTTAGATTTTTGAAAATCCCCATATCTATATTCAGAAGAAAAGGAGGCGAGCGAACGTTGCTTTCAAAAACTTCTTGTCAGGCCAGTAAAGTTATATGGCACGGGGTACAGTAAGTGAAAAAATCGATAAAAGTTACTTTTTAAAATACAGTCTAGGCAAGACCGGAAGGACACAGAACGTAGTATGTGGTTGGTCAACTTTTGACAACGGTGAGCGCGGAGCCTGAACGAGGTTCTTCTGGGCGCATGGGGTCGGTTTTCGCAACCTGATGGCGGCCGCCTCTGCTGTTGCTAACATGCGCTGGCCCAGTAGCTTAGTGTATCTCGAGAGGACCTTATAAATCACAAGAAATGCTTCAGCGTAGTCCACAAGATGCCCTGAATCCACTGCATGCGCAAAGATGGCGTTGCCTATTCTCCTAGTTACACCTTTCCCAGCCATGCGGGAAGGTGCTCTCGTATTCTTTTGGAAAGGCGCCGACTCTGCCACTTGAAATTCTGTCGCAGAGGAGTCTTCCATCTCAGATGACTGATGAACTCCAATAATTATTTTCTCAAGGCTGTCTCCCCAGGGTATGACTGTCCTACCTTCTCTTAATTACAGCCAATCTTATTTAAAATCTCACCGACGGTCTCCTGCGGAATATTACACGGCTTTGACACCCACGATGCACCCCACGTTAAATCGGGATACTGTAGATATCTGCCAATGCCCGGTACGAACACTCAGGCTGTCAAAAATGTCTAACTGGAAACCATACCTGCCTGTGATTGCTCCCGATGTTCTACTGCGTTGTATCGGTGTTCAAGTCGGAGAGACTAGTTAAACTGACAAGCCATTTTGAAGTCACTTCAGATATATACCAAAGCTACCAAAAACGAGTGAGTTTGAAGGAGTTTAAAAGAATATCTTGACAACGAAATCTCATATATGCATGCCAGAGGTCCTGTTTTTCGGCTGGCCAGCAAATGACAGTCGTACTTTAGCGCCTAATTGGTTAGAGTGTTTTTTTGGGGTGGGTGTAGTCTGTGCGATACAATCTCCAGACCAGACACGGTGACTTGTGCGTGAGTTAGTTTATGATGGTAGCGAACTTACACTGCATACGCCGCACTCTCTCATTTTAATCCCCATCTGGACCCTACGTCAAAACAGCGTGAAGACGACCGGAGGTAAGTGTTGCACGTCCGACACCGCACCTAGGCGTGTAGCCACACCTCCTTGTCCACACACCAACTGGCCAGGATTTTGACCAATAATGTGTCATCAACGGAAAAGCGACAGCAAGGGTTGATTGGAAACTAAAGTTTGAACATAGAAAGAAGAACCCTCGGAAAATATATCGCGAGGGGAATCATATTTCCGAGCCCATTCGCAAACACTTCCGACGTTAGGCAACTGCACTTTCATTGAGTGGGTGAAATGTGGTTTAAGAGGGTTTACCAGTTCCTCCACTGCATCAGAGGCATAAACAGCGTCTGCAGTGGCGGTTATGGCAACCATGATGAACCACATTTTCAGACCAGACAGTCCTCGATGACTGCATCTCTTGCTCCATCTACGCTGCCTTCTTTCAGTTTTCCAGACAGACTGCGCGTGTATTCCCACTGCTGTCTGCTCCAACCCATGCGCAGCCGCCTTCAGTCCAGAATACAAACCTTCCTCTACTAATGCTTAATTTATTTCTCCTATAACTAGGACCACCACCAACACCAATACTACTGCTGCTACTTCTACCACTACTACTACTACTACTACTACTACCACCACTACTTCTATTACCATTACTGTTGTTATTACTACTACTACTACTACTACTACTACTACTACTACTACTACTACCAACATCACCACTACTGCTGCTACTACTATCACCACTAGTATTATTACTACTACTGCTGCTACCAATACTACTGCTACTGCTACTACCACCACCACCACTATTACTACTACTACTACTACTACTATTACTACTACTACTACCAACATCACCACTACTGCTGCTGCTGCTACTATCACCACTAGTATTATTACTACTACTGCTGTTACCACCACTACTGCTACTGCTTCTACCATCACCACTATTACTACTACTACTACTAGTGCTACTACTACTACCACTACTACTACTAATACTACGACTACTCCCACTACTACTACTACTACTGTTACTACCACTACTGCTACTACCACCACTACTACTAAATTATTTCATGTGTCCTCCCAAAGTCCAAATAGTTATCTTTCACTTGAACTTCTGTCGCAGAGGAGTCTTCCATCTCAGATGCCTGATGAACTCATGAAACAAGCTCTGATAATTGCGCTTCCAAGGCTGTCTCCTTAGTGTACAACTGTCCTACCTTCTCTAAATTACAGTCAATCCTATACAAAATCCAAAGGAAGGACACCCAGCCAACATTACACGGCTTTGACTCCCAAGATGCACCCCACGTTAAATCGGCATACTGTCAAAAATGTCTAATTATGATTGCTCCAGATGTTCTACTGCGTTATATCGGTATTTAATTCGGAGAGACTAGTTAAACTGACAAACAATTTTGAAGTTACTTCAGGTATCTGCTACTACGACTGCCTGGAGTCTATTTTAGCTCTCTCCTCCACTGAACCCCACCCATTTCCTTGCTTCCCGGCGCTTCGCTAGCGTTCTAGTCAGACATGTTCCGACCGAAAATGACAAACGGTGACATAAAGCTCTGGGCGCTACTGGCGCGGTGTACTACCTGTGACTGGAGGACTGATCGTAGGCAAAGAAAAAGTGGATGAGGGGGGGGGAGGGGGAACTAGTAGGCTGTCAGTTTTAACTGAATGAAACTGTCCGTCCGTGCGTAGGTTGATAGGCGATTTACGGGAGAATGCGTCCTCGCTTACAGATTGCCCACCGTCAGTGGTCCAAAAAATGTGTTTCTGCGCCTTAAATCAAACGTATTACAGGAGTCGCAAAACTGTTCGCAAACAATACCCGAGTGACGAAACTGGAAATGTAGTTGAGATTTGCAATTCTCGGTGAGTATATCCCCGATAAAGTGATATTTGCCATCATTTAAAATAAGATCTAATACAAATAAACCTCGCTATTCAGATTGGCAAAGCTGAGAGGTCCGGGTTGATTATATGAAGAAGAAAAAGACGACGGGTTCGCCGGAACAGGTTTATTTAGATGCTGACGTTTCGAAGTGCTTGGTCGACCGTCCATTGTCAAAGCGTAAAATGCACTTTATCGACCAGTAATCCCAAATGGGGTGTCAAGTTGGTCGGTTTGGACATGATCGATTTTTCTCTCTTCCCGCTGCCTCGGCCTCTCGGGTGATGGTTGACGAGCAGCAGTAGCATCTGCGAACCAATTCCTCGAGCGCATAAAAATCTGAAGTTAGAGCCAGATGAATCCATGATATCCTTTGTTTTCGTTTCGGTCTTCATCTCCATTCCACAGCAACTAGCGATAGACGTTGTGGACCAACTACTGGCAGAGCGCTGTGAGGAGAGGGGCAAGCCTCTGAAGTCTGAACATCTGCTCGAGCTTCTGCGATACTGCCTCAAGACCTATTTCACCTTTGACGGACAAATGTACAAACATATAAAAGGCACTCCTACAGGTTCCCCTCTATCAGGCCTAACCGATGAAGTAGTTCTTCAACGGATAGAACACTTGGTGTTTACCAAGTATCAACCAAAGTGCTGCGCTGTCAATGTCGATGTTACCTTCGTCGTTGTCAAAACAACAGACACCGAGCACCTAAGGAACTACTGAACTCGGTTGGCTCAGATATCCAATTTATGATGGAAGCAGAAACAAACAACCAACTGCCCTTCCTTAATGTGCTTGTGCGCCGGTGTACAACTGGATAACTGCAAACCGCAGTATTCCGAAAATCCACCGATACAAGACAGATCGCACACTTCCACAGCAACCATCA
>CACRXP010000481.1:141998-163426 GCA_902702965.1 Spirometra erinaceieuropaei | reverse complement strand
GCTACATCAGGTAACCGAGCTATAATTCCCACTTTAAAAGAACTCTGGCTGTCAGTATGCAGAAGTCCGACAAACGGGGTTGTAAGGATAGCGCGGACGGTAGGTGACGCCAACGACTTGCCATAAAGTCTGTTGCTATTTTGGTTTACACAACCGTTGATAGCTTCTGCCATGTATGGATAAGTGGCAATACGACAATCGGCAACACCTACATCCCTATATTTTCCTTCCCAGCATTATCATCGGCCTCAGCATCATCATCATTACCATCAATCATCACAACCGCGATCTCAACATCCCCACTAAGTCTAATCCTAATTTACCGCTATCGTCACAATCCGCGCGTAGGATTAATTCTAACATCATTGTCCGCAGCGCGCTCCTCGTCCCTACTGTGAGGGGCAGCATCAGTGATGGGGGAAAAATGATGACAGAATCCGTTTCATACGTCTGTCTTTTTAAAGCTAAAAACCAAGGGATGAAAAGAAGGCATTTGCCATTTGGCAATGGTGGCAACAGCGGCGCCATTAACACCTGTGGTGGGGGGGATGGCACCCACGGCTGTCCCAGGCTGAAGAAATTGCACCGTCCGCCTGTGCATTCACCTCCCCCCCTTAGACAGGCTCTCCTTCTTCTCCTATTCCTCCGGTTTCTCGTTAGCATCAGTCATCGCCAGGGTGATCTGGGCCAGAAATTTGGGAGGACAACTGTTATCAGGCGTATTGTTTTACTGTCTTGTGATAAGCTGCATTTGCAACCACCCAAACTGTTTTCTCCTTCATATCCGAATAAGTAGTGTCATTGTGAAGTTTTGTTTGACATTCTATCATGGGTGAAGGTAAACATATTAAGGATAAAGTTCGTTACTTCCAATTAGGCAATCAATCACATGAACACACCACCACCATCACCACCGCCAAAACAAGCCGGACAAGACAAATCCTCAGTCACCGCAATTCAACTAGAATACAGCAGATGACTACCAGACTCACGTAATTCATAGATGTTTTAGCAGATTTTGAACAATTCGTATTGACACAACTGTGAAAATCTGCCAAAACGTCTGTGAATTACGTGAGCCTGGTAGTCATCTGGTGGATTCTAGGTGAATTAGTTAGGAAATCCTGTCTGGGCAGTCAGCTTACTGTATCCGATTTGGTGGATTCCAGACGTTGTAGTAGGTTGGGCGGGTAGACCTGACCCAAATGTGATTAAACGCGCGTTGTCCGGCGGGGCCACGCAGCTCAAGTTGTTAGAGCGTTGACAGTACTAAAGCCTTCCCCTTACTGCGTGGGTTTGAATACCACCAAGGTGTCGAGTTTTTCACAGTTGGGTCAATAGGAATTCTTCAAAATCTGCCAAAAACATCTATAGAATACCTAAATCAGGCACTCGCTGTATTAGGAAGGGTCAGAGCGCGCAAGCATGGCTCGAAGCACGCGGAGGGAAGTGAGTGAAGGTGGTTTGTACACGCTATCCCCCGACCCAGCTGGATTGAAGTGACAGGCGGGACGTAATCACAAATGAAATGCCATGGAGGGGAACGCGTGGTAATTTGCTGTGTATGGCCACTATACTGGAACCGATTGAGTTCAAATGCGTCCGAACAGTGCCATGAGCAAGCATACTTAGTCACTCGCTGGATAAAGATAGTAAAGCGGGCGTAGGCAGGACTCGAAAAACACGCGTGGAAAGCGCCTGTGAACTGATACCTGAAGTAATCGAGTCTGGCGTATAAGCACTCCTCCCCATGGGACAGCCATTCGCTGGATTAAAATGGTAAGAAAGATGCCGTTTTTTCTCCTGAACCCTCCAAACCACACAAAAAACCATCGACTTTATTTTTATTCCTTTTCGACAGAAGTTATTTTCACTGCTGACCGGATTTGTGTTTAACGCTCCCCTGACAATGCCTCTTAAACTGGCATTAACTATTATTATTATTATTGCTATTATAAATACGTGATATTTGTAAAGTCACTGTACTCGTATCCACTGCAATTTTGTTAAAAATCTAACCAGATGGTATTACTCATTTGAAGTTGCAGAACCGGACCTCGTTGGAAATTCAAAATTCCTAAATGTCAAGATTTTTAAAATCAAAATTGCGAGCCCCGAGACCAAAGCGTCTGTTCAGCCCGATCCCTTCGTCTGTAAATGCGTGACCGGGCTTTACAGATGACACGGCTCACATACATTCTACTTTTGCGTGGTTAACGCATTTCATTGGCTACCCGCACTTTCCAGATAGTATGAATAGCGATCACTTACACCCAGACCGACAGCTCACAGGCGGCATTTAAAACCCCTCAAGTTGTCTACGGGTGACTGGTATGCAATGTAATATATATATATTTGTACGTAAACTGCGTGAACGGAATGGTGTCTGTCCTTGTGCATTGAATGTGAGTAATTCCGGTTTCAAAATGCTGTTGGCACAGAAAATCAGGTTTTCCTGTCGCTCCCACGTTCATAAAACTTTGACGGGATTTTGAATTCTTTAGAATGGACTTAAATTTCCATGCATGGCATAGAATGGTGTGCTAAAATTAACTACACTAACCAGCTGCTTATAGTGTTAGCATTCAAACGCCAAACAGAAACGTAGAAATACTAGAACTTCATTCGAATTGCCAGAGCTTTGAAGATGCAAACGCGTGATATTTGTGAGGTCAGCCTACTCGCATTTACTAGAATGTTTTTAAAAAGCTAACCGTGTGGTTTCCTCCTGGTGGGGCTGCAGAACCGAACATCGTTATATTATCACCTCAACCAGCATTGTACTCATCATGCCTACTATAAAAGGCGACCACAGCGATGGTAATGAAATGACAATGGTAAACTTTCTAGAAGTCTGTCTTCTGAAGGCGAAAACCAAGAAACAGGGAGACGGCATGTGAATGCAGAGTGCAGGCATTTGTCATCTGGATATTTCGCCAACAACTGCATTTAAATATCTTGCAAAAGGATGCCCTGTATTCTGAATAATGCTTGGTAAAGCAGACAGCATTAAATCCAAACACCTAGTTCATAGTTTTAAGAAGCACTTAGCTGCTACTTCAAGGGTACAAAATACATGCAGGCCTTTGTTGCCTTATTGACGGCCCGAATAGCTCAGCTGAATTGAAATATTTGTGATATGACTACGGCGGGGATTCTCCTGTGCTGGGAGTGCGGTCATTTCACCTGGGAGTTTTAAATGAATTTCCTGTCTAAATCAGTCACACCTGTAATAGGTTGTGCTTTTCGTCAAAGTGTGCAAATCCTCAGGGCAAACTACTGACGCTATCACAACGCTAATCTGTTCAGGTACCTTTCCACTGCTGCCCGATCTCTAAGGCAACCAACTAAATCAGTAGTTTAGATGAGAGTCATCAGGCGCTGGACTATGAGGCGAAAAGATATATTGCAACGGTATATGACATCCGGAGTGGTTTATCCGATGTCGTAACGTTGTGGACAAAGCGAGGAAATGGGTAAATTACTCCGAGCGTGGACGGCTGAATATGCAGCAGTAGAAAGGCGGAATGACGCCTTATTCCAGATAGCGACTCATTCGACGGGACTCGGCCACACCTTCAAGTTGAAAGGCAACATTTTCTTTTTCTTCAGGTGCGACTCACAGAATATCATTCCGTGAGAAAGTATAATTGGATTTAAACGGACCTCCAAACACTTTCTTCGAAAGCGAAAATTACTTAATGGAAGACCTTTCTCCTAGTGCAATGTGTACGTAGGATTAATGTGATGGTCTTTTTATCAGCCGGCGTGCCGACACACACAAATTTACTTGTTATTATTGTTTCGGCAAAAGAATTTGCGCACAAGTCGGGACATCATTTTTTTAAAATTGAGAAGCACGTTAAAGAGATTCGGCCGGTCTTTCGTGTGCTCCAGGGTATTTTCAAGGCTCTTATGGAAGCCTATTAAAGTAATTTATCTATTTGCAGAAACCTTACTCTGTAGAAATGACTACTTTTGAAGTAAGACTTTCCACCACTGATGTTAGATGTGTTTACATATTTAGTCACATTTGACAGAAAATGTACAGAAAGGTAGTCTCGCTTTTAGTCATTTGACAACAAATTGTGCGTCCTTTAACTTCTATGCTCAAAGAAAGAGTATCTTTCATTTTACAAAAGGTTCCTTATTATAAGGCTTTTGAGACTGTGAAATGTCCATTCTTACGGCATTGCTCGAACACGTTTATTAATGCAACTTGAAAAGTATGCGACCTGGACCAGACCCCTTATAGAATTTTGCTAGTTCCACCTGACGTCTTCCTAAGAGCATAAATAAATTTGTGGTATTCCCTAGACAGCGTGTGTGCAGCGTGTTCTTTGAAAACCCAGAATGCAAAGGTATAGACAAGTGGCAAAAATTACAAAACCATTAAATACGGTAGATGTGCTGTCTCATGAAGTGTTCGACAAAATTCATAAACATGTTTTTTTAAAACATTGCTCAAGTGGGATTGTAATATTTATCATCGGGCTTCATAATCACAAGATATTTCAGCCTCGCCAGGATGGCGGTATTTTTATGGACCCTTTTTCAACCGTATGCAAAGACCACAATCTATAAAGAACTAGTAATTATGCGCTGTGGATTTTTCCCAATGATTGTGGATGTTTACATAAATTCAATAGTATTTTACAGAAAAGGCACACAAAAATAATATTTTGACGTCAATGTTGATTAAAATAACGTCTTCATCAGCATTTCTGCCTGACGCCTTTTAAATTAGGAGTTATGGTTATAGGATAGGGTTAAGTGCCGGGGCAACTATTACTCAGCCACTCAAAGTACAACCGCGCATTTCCAATAGCTTTCAATTTGCATAAAACTACCTGACCTCGGTGCTTGTGCGTTCCCCTGTCCCACCTGTAAAAGCCCCTATTACTACCGCTCCCGAAAGGCAGGTAGTTTGGGTGTATTTAGTTCAGCTTGGACTGCATAACCACATCTAACCAATTTTTCTAATTGATTTTCTATGTCCTTACATTTCATAGAAAACATGCGTGAAAATATTCATCCTTTTTCTCAGTGGATAACAACATACGTCTTCTACAAATTTTATACTTAAAGAATACTATGATTAGGTAATGAAAAAACTTTTTAAACTCCCGAATAATTGTGAACTCCACCTGCCGCTACGATTCATTCAGGGTTTCCAAAATACAAGCTGCATGTTTTTCGCGTACGGAAAATAAGACAATTCGTTAGGCTATCAAGAGAAAACCGAATAGGGTCCATACAGTTAAGCGGTGGATCTGAGCCATACTGTAAATCTTGCAAGCAACATTAATGAATGCAGAGACACGACGATTTATGAATTGACACTTCAAGGTTTTAAAAATCTCGTAATTTGAAACTTTTAAGATGAAATGTTAATTTTCGATTAAGTATTAACTTTACCGCACACGTATTTGTTACCAAAGGAATAAGATAATAAATATTTTGATGCCTGTTCCCTGTACAATATGACTGGAATCATAAGGGCTTCGAAACTAAATCAGAAAAATTCATATAATATAAATATAGAAGGTGGGCTAACTCATGAAATGCCAACAGAAATTCCAAATGCGTTTTCGTTTCGGAAAGATTAATTAAGTAGTGTTGCAAAACTAGTCAGCCTGCAACATAATTCTATAATATGTCACCTACCTCATGATGTCGGCTTTCGAAAGGACTTCATTCCGGCCGCATACAAAAACCATATTCTGTAAAAAAATGACTACCTATCTGGCATGTGTTTCTCACATTGATTTTCGATGCCCTTAAATGTCCAATTATATTTCATGGAAAACATGCATGAAAATATTCATTCCTCTGCTCATTCAGTAGGAAATTACGTCCTCTTCCAAATTCATGCTCAATAGAGGGACATAATTATGTTCTAAACAGTTACTAATTGTGGGACTTTTAAATACCGAGAAGTAACCTTTAATAAAACGTCATGTCTCTGCATTTACCACTGTGACTTGTAAAGTTAACAATATGGATCAAATCCACTGCTTAATTTTATGAACCCTATATGGTTCTCCTTTACTACGTAGATAAATGTATCGGTTTCCGTACGCGGAAAATATACGGCTTGTAGTTTTGAAACCCTGAATCCAAGTGTAAAGGTAGAGCGGGTTTAAAATTATTCAGGAATTTTGCTTTCGTAGTCTGCCAAAATAGTGTTCATTCAAAAGGGGAATCCTGGTGTAAATTAATTGTTATAGGATTATGCCTCGTGGTAATGAATTTTAAAGCTCTACCGAAGTAAGCTTTTTGAGTCGAAAACGTAGTTCAGAAGTTTTGTGGACATTTCGTGATTTAGCACACCTTCTGACATTTAGCAAAGAGCATAAGTAAACGCGTTGGTATAACACTGTACGCATGATCGTTTCGTGATGTCAACAAATCTTATAATCATAAACTTCGTTTGAGTGCCAGACACCCTTTCTTTATGCATAACCTTTGAAATAGCGTAATTTGCCATCAAATGAATAAAAAATAATGCTTCTGCGCGTATTTTCTGCAAAAATGAGATTAAATATACGAAATCATGCAAAATAAATGTGGCAATTTCATATTACACGAGTAGTTATTTTTGCATTGTGTACTGTTTGCAGGCAGCTTGTTTGTTTGCAGCTTGTTTAAATGTCGACATCCTTGCATGACTGAAATTTCGTAGAACTCTGCTTCGCCACCGTTAGTTCTACAACCCCACTTAAATAATCCCTTTAAATCGAAAGCGTGTTTGAGAATTTCGGTTAACATCTCACGAGATAGCGCATCTATTCTGCCTTAATTATAGCGCAATATGAAAAGCTTTTCGGGGCCATAAAAGGTCCTTTTGTGCACTGACGCTCCCCGCCGAACGCTTTGATAAAACTCGTGAATACCTCTGGCTTTTATGACCCTCCCGCCCAGATGGCATCCCCGTTGCTCCTTTTTTCTGTTAAAAAAACCTGGTCAGTCTTTCACGGTCCAGGCGTGTTTGGGACGCACAGACCAGCCTGCTTCACCACCTGTTCCAGGCGGGTGAAAGAGGGGAGAGAGAACAGAGCACGCTCTGCTGGTCTACCAGCCTTATAAGCCAATTTGCACGCATGTCACCGTACTGCGCCCAATGCGTTTTGAGGCACGCGATGGAGATTACCGTTCACGACGTCTGAACTGTTCTGTTTCCACAACTGATAGGCCTTGAGCTAAGTCTCATCCTCTGCGCTCACTCCCAGACAAGAGGCCTTATGAGAAGGACAACATGAAATCGCGTGGGCGGCCAGGCTGATTTGAGCAAGACGTAATTTGCTACCAATCGAGGAAAAGAAAGATTGTCTTTATGCGTGTTTCTTAAAAAAACAAACGTGTGCTGTGAAAGTATCTCAAATGAATGGTAAAATGAATGCCGCGTATCTACTTACATTGCAGAGATTATGGTTTTCACAGATGGTCAGAAGGAAGTTCATGCATGTGCTGACATCTTGGCGCAACTGAAATATCGTGAAAATATGCAGTTCGATGTTCAACGCTGAAACCAAACTTGGGTCAGATGTGGTTATGTACCCCCACCTGAGGTAAGTAAACCCCAGCCGCCGGTGGTAACATAAGTTTTTGCAGCTGGAGCCGGGAAAAGCACAGCCGACGAGGCCAAGTACTTGTGTGCAAAAGAGGAGCTATTGTGTGAGCGCGGTTTTAGTTTGAGTGTCTGAGAAATAATTGCCCCAACACCTAACCCTAACCCCTAACCTTAAACACTAACCCTAGCCCAACGTTCAGCCTAACCCTTAACCGAAACCCCATACCCTAGCCCAACAGTATTGTGTCCATCAGGTGGGGCTTCATAACCACACTTTACGCCCATTTTAATTCTTTTTTGCTAATCGAAGACAGATTTAGAGATTTCGTCAAACGTTTTATGAGCTGGATCAGCTAATGCGTAAAGCACTTCAGCTCGGTAAAAGCCGGGTTCACTTACGAAATGTACAAATGTACTTAGAGCTATGTGATTGCTTGCTATAATAACCGCATAGGTGCCAAACAAGAGCCCAGACGCGACTTTTCTGTGATCTTTTGTCGCTGCCTGACAGCTGCCAGTGCTTCGACTCATTAGTGAGTCCCCCAACGTTCCCCATATGTTTTCTGGTTTATGGACTCCAGTTTTCATCCTACCCTGTGATATATCTGGACTACTGCACATTCCGTCATCAGCAGCTGCCAGAAAGATCGCAATTTCAGACAAAACGTCCATGGTCTGGATACCAGAAAACCAGCGATCACCCAAAGCCCCGCAATGTTGAATGTCCTCTATCTTAGCCGACATGGTGGGATACCGCGGTGTACTGGCTGGGGTATTGTTTGATTATCGAATGATCCCTGCGCTAACCTCGATCGTGCAGTCGGGCTTCAATGACGGTATGTAAAAGCCGGGACTGAACATCAAAGCTGTCCCTGGTTTTGTCGAGTAACCCTTCCCGCTCATTGATTACTAGTCGGTAAATATGTGCGTGCACTGAAAAACCTCAGCCAAAAAGCAAAACGAGAATGTTATTTCTACCCACTAGCAGTCAGGATATATTCCGGCATGCCACCCTCGTCTGATATGGGATCTTTTAATGTGTCGACTCGTTTTAAAATGAGCGTCAGTAGCTGCTCTTCGTCCTGTCGGTTGTGATATGAAATACAAATGAATGTGGAGGTGCGTTCATCGATTGGGTTTCTGGACAAGTTCGTCCCACTGTCCCTGTAGGTTCGGTTAAGATCTCTACAGGCAGTCGCGCAACTGCTGGACAGAGGATTACTGGCAAAGACAATAGATAGGTTGAGAACCATTTAAGGCCTATTAGCCGTACATAGCTTGTCTTAACTTTGCAGTATCTAAGATTCGTATTGCCATTTTCAATCATCTACCATCAAGCCATGAACCCATTTTAATGCCGGTTGCTAGAAGGGTCAGCCACCGATCAGGTTACTATGGAACATTCTTACTCTGGGAGGACTTCTGTCGAGGGTACCCGACTGAGCTCTGAGAAGTAACGAGGAAAACATGTTCTGCAGACGAATCAGCAAATGTCCCTCACATACCTTTCTCGGCTTAATTAAGCTTACATGTGCCAGGTCAACTCTGATTTCCTCGCCAACACACTGAAGCTTCGCATTGTTTTTTGCTGATGTCACTCTGTTCTGCTGCCGCCCTGCGCTAGATTATCGAAACAATCTAATTCATCATCTTGTAATATTTTAAAACTAGTCCGTGCTTACTGTCAACGAAAATATCCTTGTCACACCGAACCTGGCATTTAGGTGCCCTCCACTTGTCAGACATTGTCAACAATGGGTTCGGACATCACTAACGCTGGACAGTTTATACTCTTCTCTTGCGTAAGACACACTTTAAAGCGGAATGTGACATTCAGCGGAGGGCGCATCTGTGAGTTTTTCTCCTTGTGCCTGATTTTAGTGAATTGAAAAACAATATAGCAGCAGGTGACAGGTGCCGGCTCAAGCGACAGTGTCCCACGCCTACAGACTTTAGTTGTGAGAGCATTTGTGATAAGATCCCGAAGGGCAAAGTTGTAGCAGCATAATATCTGAAGGAGCATTTCAGAAATAGCCGTAAATTAATTTATTAGATGCCCATTTGTTCAGTCACTTCAGGGTGCGGGCTACTGCACAATCTGCAAAAACTATACTCATGAAATGTTGAGTTAACTTTTAAAATATGCATTCAGTTCCAAAAAGACCACATAACTAGGGTTGAGATATTTATTATCATGTCGCATAATACTAAAATATTCCAAGCACGTCAGGATGCTCATTTTTGAATAAGCCTTTTATAAAGTGCCTGCATAAAACACATTCCGCACAACTTACTACTTGATAAGCGCAAATTTTTACCATTGATTTTCTTTGCCCTTACAAATCCAAACGTGTTCTACAGTAAACGTGCACAACATGTTCCCTCTTTTTCCATTAGAAGTGAACATGCAAATTCCAGGTAGCAATGGAGGAAAATAAGAAGACGAAGAAGAAGCATAAGAAGAATAAGAATAAAAAGAATAAGAAGAAAGAGAAAAAGGAAAAAAAGAAGAAGAGGAGGAGGAGGAGGAAGCAGAAGAAGAAGAGTATGCGATCACTGTAACAAGAAATTTAATGGCCTGACGTTTGGGGTTCTCACTCAAGCCAATCATCAAAAACTGTCGCGAATAAGCGTAAAAAAGGCGCAATGACTACAGTTTTTATAGTGCGTTGATGCCATGGGACCACATGTGTTCAAGTTAAAATCCAAAAACGTCAGGCGAATAAACATCTTGTTCCAGTGTTCGCATCTTCTTCTTCTTTTTGTTCTTAACTGCTTCCTGGAACTCGTCTGTTCTCATTTAACGGCAATATTTTCGCACGCGATGAGCTCCGATTTACTCGCCGGTAGAATACATTTGTCTTTCGAAAGTCGTCGACATATGCGCAGATTCGGTTCCTACACGGGTGTCTCGACAATAGTGTGTTTCCAAAGTGTGTTTCATATAACCCCCCCCCCCCGGGTTAACACAGTGCTGACGAGACGAGCAGTACTTCAGCACTGCAGACGAATGATCCGAGTGCTTCTTCGAGACTGTCACTCACGGATTCGCAAATACCGTCAGATGATTGACCGAGAAAAGACAAGGATCTGCGAGTTCATGTCGAGAACGGTACAAAAACCCTTCACCAGAGTATGGCCGAACGAACCTGCGAACGGAGAGCGACACACGAAGCAGCACTAGGGAACAAATTTTGTAAGCTGCCTTCTCTAAAGTCATCCAAGAACGACAAAATAATGCAAAACCTGTCGTCAAAGGAGCTGACCGCGGAACAAATGCAGGTGTTAAGGCATGAGACCTCATTTAACACAGCCGATGTCAAACCTGCCAACAGGATAGCAGCAGTGGAGCTAATCCTCAACCTTTTGGAGACAACAGACGAAACGAAGGACCTCATTCAACACCAATTTGTATCCCTCCTTAAGGCTCACAGATCACGCAACGTGCTTCCCGAGGTTGAGCGCGCTGCAATTAGGGAACTCAGGGCCGGCAACGACCTCATTATCGTGCCTGTGGACATGGGGTGTCCCATCGTGGTATTGAACAGGACAGACTTAATTCAGAAACTCAAACTTTCGCTGAAAAATCGTCATTCCTATGCCCTGCGCGAATTCAACTCCATAAAGACGCCGACACGCGAGATCAATGCGACGCAGTCGACAAAGGAGAATTCAGGTGCAACATCACTGATCGACCGACGCAAGGAAAGAATGCAGGAAACGACCCTAGCCCGATTCTATGTTATCCCAAAACTACTCAAATGGGACGTTACTCTCCGGCTAATTTATCTCCAACAGACACTTCAAACAAGGACTGACAAAGTGGCTGTTTCGAAGACTCAAGTTTCTGACCCCCGATTCGAATGCCACAGTCAGCTCGTCTACACAATTCTCGGAGAATCTTCAAGATATACGTCTCCTGCCAAACGACGTCATGGTATTAATCGATGTCACGTCCCTTTTAACTTCTGTTCCGCAGGAGCTGAGAGTCGGGACCATCGAACTACTCCTTCGAGACAAGTACGTTGAAACCGACAAACCCAAATCATCCAACTCCTGAATTTCTGCACCAAGGCGCACTTTACTTTCAACGAAAAAATCTACGAGCAGGTTGAGGGCACGCCAATGGGTTCGCCGATTTCGGAACTCGTAGCCGAGATGCTCCTACAGCAGTTAGAGTCGCTGGTTTTTCTAAATCGCAGACAAAAATCTTGAGCTCGGTATTTGGATGATGCCTTCGTCATCATGGAACGGAATCAGGTGTTGACATTCAAAGGACGTCTAACGCCGTCTTTCCGAACATTGAATTTACGCTGGAGGAGGAAGATAAAAACCAGCTGGCCTTCCTGGATGTCCTCGTTTGTCGCAAAGTTTGTGGTGACCTGAGAACCGCGGTACTCCGGAAGGCTAAAAATACGACGCAAGTAATTAACTTCAACAGTTACCATCCGATGGGTCACAAACGTCGTTGCGTAAGGGTGCTGCGTCGGCGCGTTGGGACGCATTGCAGTGAAACAGAAGACAATGTTGTAGAAGTCCAATATCTTCGACGGGTGCTGAGAGCCAATGGCTGCCCGCGCAACTTTGTCAACCAATGCATACGCAATCGAAGCCGGAGACCAGATTCGACCAGCACAAAATTTCGGCGAGCTCTTCCGTACTTGAGGAACCTCTCGGAAGCCGTCAACCGCTTTCTCACTGAATTTGCAGTTGGGGTTGCACGCAGGCCAGAGGCAGCTATCAGATGCAAAGTTATTAGGCCGAAAGATCCGCTGTCACGACAGGAAACGTCGGGAATTGTTTACCGGATGGGGTAAAGTGGCGGAAGGAACACCTTTCTCGGAGATTACTCCGGACGGGCATGGCTGAGCACGCAGCAATAGTTAGGAAGAAAGACGCCCGCTTTCAGGTAGCAGGTCATTCCACAGAACCCAGTCATATTTTCAAGTTGCAAGGGGCCGAAATCCTCGTAAAAACCGACGGCCGCGTGAGCAGCGAGCTGCTCGAGTCGTGGTTCTCAGGCCCGCAATTCATCAACAAGCGCAGTGATTTACCTTTAGCATGTTCAGTAGCGAAATATTCCCTGAGCAGGGGAATGAGTCACGTGGGGGAGAATGTGGGTTAAAAACAATCCCGATGGCAGCGTCCAAATGGCCGAGTAATCATCACGTCAACATCCAACACGGATGATGACATTGTGGCAATTAACCACTCGGACGTGTACTAAACGTGCCTTCATCGCCTCAATTACGACTCCCAGCAGTGATCATGGGAGTTGTTGACTATAGTGCGCATGTGGTCCCACGGCAACTACGCACCATAAATTCGGCAGTCATTCTGACTCCACTGCCATTGTCTTCGAATATCACTGATGATGGATTCGAATGAGAATCCGAAACGCAGGCCAATAACCCTCTTGTTCCAATGGTCGTCTTTTCTTCTTCTTTTTCTTCCTCCTCTCCTGAATCCCCTCTTTTACTTGTTTCGTAGCAACGTGCACCTTCTGCAAGGTTTCTTGATGTTACACTTTCCAAGGCCTTTAAATGCCAAATCAAAGAGCATGGCACACGGACAATTAAAAATGGTTCTTATAAAGTAAACAGCATGACCCACATACACTTAACATTTTATGAGCCCTATGTGTCTTTTCACTATAACTTTTGAGAAGTGCATAACCGTCATTGTAAGAAAATGACTCGGTTATATGTAGCTTGGAAGCCCTGGATGCAAGCGTGATGGCAGCTCGTGTTCATAATTAATTGAGAATTAAGCTTGCAGAGGGTGTTTTTTACTACCAGAAGAGTAGAAAAAAGAGGATGTATGTGCATGTCATCTCTTCAAACACATGTGAATTTATTAAAGCATAGAACGTCCTTGGGAAAAATGAATGCAAAGCAAGTATTCACTTTTACGGAATTTTGCCCATACAGACAGTCGATAAGAAGCTCTTTCGATTGCCAACTTTCTGTCGTGACTGGAATATCTTAACATACTGCGGGACAACAACTGATTTACAGTCCACTAAAATGCTCTTTCGGAATTGAAAACGTATTTCAGAATTTCAGTCGAAATTTCTTGAGATAGCACATTTGCCGTACTCTTTGTAGTATGACTTTTCCCGATCGGTTTTCGATACATTCAACATATTTCAAAGAAAACACACCTATAATATTTTTACTAACGGTTTTAGTAGGGAATTGCGTCTGCTTTAAATGTGACACAAGAAGAACCGGCGAATTCCTTTGGTCCCGACCTAACGTTACACTGGTGATTAAGGTTTTCTAATTACAACCTGTATAGTTTCCAGGGAAGTAAAGCCATAAATTTCTATTCGGAGCTAAAAAGACGTCCTATAGTGCTGGTAAAGTTTTCCGATGGATGTGAAACACTTTCTACGCCTCATAAGTAGCATTATTACAAGTTTAAATACGAAACTTTGTGAAAAAACATTCAATGGTCTGAAAAAATCTTATAATTAGAAACTCTTATGTAAGCGAGAGGTACACTCTCTTTATGAAAAACCTTTAAAGACGGCACGTTTTTTTCAACGACATGAGTACAAAAAGATCTATTTTGTGCCCGTGTCCCATAAAGTATAGTTGAATATATAAGGCCTTCGAAAATCAGTTTTGAAAAGCGCACTACATAAAGGAGTCATTGCTTTGCAGGCGGCCGTGAGGGGGTTTGCTCAATAGCCAGCACTCTGATATGACTGAAGTACTTTGGACTTTTGCTGTACTATGTTATATATTTCAATCCTGCCTACATTAGTCAGAATTTCGGTTCGTATTTCGCGCGCAGATCAGAAGGCTCCTGTGCATCTTTCACTGCCTCTGTACAGAAGAGCATGGAGCCCCGTGCTTTAGGTAGCAGTACACCTGGACATGCCAATGTGTCTTGATTGTCTGTCTTGTTAAAAGTAATTAAAGGATTCCTCGCAGCATATTAGCGATTGCCTAACAGTAATAAATCGGAGGTGCTACAAATCCATCACGACAGGCTAACAGTCGTGGACTGGAAAAGCTGTCATCTGAGGGGATAGTCGAGTTCATCTTAGAACTGAGTGTTTGGCTTTAAGGACTCCGTCCTAGACTGGCTTTTATAGCATCCTGAGCTCTGCGAGATCCCAGCTAACCTTACAGTGTTTTGGCGATTCTGAAGTTGCAAGCAATTTGTGTGTGCATGCGTGCGTGCATGAGTGTGGGCCACCCAAACGGGCCACGTGTTAAATGCGCTGGACCAACACGGAGCCACAACGGACTCTGGCATGCGCTATCTGTGAGCAATAGCAAACGTCAACATATGGGGGATGCGCTGGCAGTCCCTGTTGTCGACGGTTGTCGCACAACTGGGATCACTGCCACGCCCTCCATTGTTGTGGCGGTAAAAGTCCAGGTCATTTGTTGTGTGAACCAGGGGCTGCGGAGTAAAGCGCCAAGGTCAGGATCCGCCCAAGTCATTCACCTGCGGCCTCCCTCGTCTCCGGCCTTCTTGACTCTGTCTTGACACCGGGCCTAGGCGGGGGAGGAGGAGAGAGTGTAGGTAGATGCAGCGCAAGTCTACTGGCACTATAAACTCCTGCGTAAGTCACCGTCCCTGCTCCCACAATGCCGTCTGTGGGGCATACGGTAGACATCGTCGGATGCGACGGTCGAGCTATTGTGTGTGTGTGTGTGTGTCACGAATAAAAGGTCTGAAATCGTGTGCTATGCCAGTATCAGCAAACCATGACCCTGACAGCCCGTTGTACGCTGGCAGTTCCGTGACACCTGCCGGCAGATGCGCTTGCGCTCCCGCTGGATATACAGTGGATGGGCATTGCTGTCCAGTCATCATTCTCGTCCTCCTGACCCCTGTGGGGTGTTGTTGTTGTTGTTGATCTTGTTGGTGGAAAATCCTGGTCAAGTGTATGTTGTGGATGAGATATATGGGTCCATCTTAGGATTGAGTGCCCGGCCTTAGAACGCCTTAACGTAGCTTTTATAGCATCCTGAGCTACGTGAGATCCCAGCCGACCCTACAATGATCTGGTGATTATGGAGTCGCAAGGACTATGCACGTGTGTCACAAGTCGATGGTCTGCTTGGCATTTTCGCCCACTGTGTCCGATCCCGGCTCCGGTTGCTTTGACATCATATTGCCATCTGGGGAATTTTAGATAGTGATGGCCAAACGTCTCTTAAGATAAAATTACACGTAGCGGATTCTCCCAACGGTCAGTGAACGCTGGTCCTAAATAACAACAATTCAAAATGACAGTCGACTTGGTTGCTTCGACATTGTCATCCTAGCCTGCCTTCCCAAAATAACTCCGGTTGAAAATTAATCACTCCCTTGGCTTCAGGGGTATGCACTGTAGCCTATGCTGGCGAATGGACAAGACACAAACATGTGAAAATATCTTAATTAGTCAAAAAACAACGGTGGGTTTAGCGGTCAAAATGAGTTAACGACGGATTAGAATACGCGCAAATTTGGTAGAAGAAAATAGCGGATTAGGCGGGTTGACCAGCCCCAATCCCAACCCCAGTCCCCACCATGATGGTGGCAAGAGCGATGATGATCGTGGCAGCAGCAGCGACGACAAACAACATCCGTGGTGGTGATGGCAACCGCAGCCACCCCACCAATCGCCGCCACAGGCTGGAGACACTGCACCCTCGTCCTCCTTCGCACTCACTTCCGCTTGCGCCCCCTTATACAGATCCTCCTCTGGTTCCACCTTCATCGCGGTGACCAGCCTCCTCTCCCTCTCTCTTCCGTCTGCCAACTTCTTTCAACCCGTCGCTTCTCTAAGTGTTTCCGTACAGAATGCAGCATCCTCTCAGTGAAGGACCTGATGGTCGTAGTCAGTTAGGTCCTCACCGACTTATAGCTGCCGCGGCACGATTTCCAGTCAATCTCCAACAAGATCCCCACCGCGGAAATACTGACTCCTATGCAACCTGCAGATTCCCTGAGCATTTGCAATGAAGATAGCATGCACATTTGGCAGGGGGCATATGGCGTTGTGGACAGCAGAACGTGCAAAAAGACCGTGTGCCCTGAGGCAGCAGCAGCAGCAGCATGTAGAATTCAGAATTTGTATAAGTAGACGAGTGAACTAGTCATGCCCATTTGCTTCCGCTATGTTTACTCACATTAACCAGTAAGATAAAGGAAAGTGAAGTACGCAGGTAAAGTGCGTTGAATCTTTCTATGCAGACTGCCAGTCTGTTCTGAGAATTAGAGGCATTCTGGAGGGAATATGGATCCGATGGCGGCCATGTCGTCGTCGTAGTCGTCGTAGTCAGCAGCATTCATGCATAGTACTCACCATCCTCCTCCCCCTACCCCTCTCTCGTCACTTTCAGGCTAACTAGCATAATAATCTGCTCGGTGGATACCGCTGGGATGGGCCAAGAGCACTAGGTGAAAAATCGTTTTTATACCACTGCCAGTGCTGCTTGTATCGAGGAGGACTGACCCATTCATCACAATGGCTCAACAGTCCTTGCTACTTGTCGACAAACGACGCAACAGTCAACGACGCTACCTCATCCAACAAGATAGACATTTGTACCGCAAAGCCTTACAATGGAGGCGTTCTTCAGTGCAAGCCAGCGTCGTAAGAACCTCCAGAAAGGGATTAAATCCTCACTCGCAATGATAGAGATTAACTAGATATTGAAGAAGAGAACACATAGTAAATGGGTCAGTTATTGATTTATTGTCGGAATTCACAG
The DNA here is from genome assembly GCA_902702965.1 of Spirometra erinaceieuropaei. Lineage (NCBI taxonomy): Eukaryota > Metazoa > Platyhelminthes > Cestoda > Diphyllobothriidea > Diphyllobothriidae > Spirometra > Spirometra erinaceieuropaei. Next base: position 146,128 of record CACRXP010000481.1, on the reverse strand, counting down.
ACATTGGTCAAGCATATTTACCAACCCCAACCCCAACCATGATGGTGGTGGCAACAGTGGTGGTGATGGTGGCAGCAGCGACGCCAACAACATCCGTGGTGGTGATGACAGCCACCCCACCAACCGCCGCCACAGGCTGGAGACACTGCACCCTCGTCCTCCACCTTCGCACTCACCTCACCCTCTGGTTCCTCCTCATCCTTCTTAACCGTTTTCGCCAGGGTCATCTGCGCCAGGACTGCCAACACCAGCAATGTGAGAAGCGGTTTCATTGTCTTCGGTTGAGATGCTGTAGAAGAGCTGACGACTCAACCACACGCACCACTAGCCTTCCTTTTATAGCTGGGTGTGAATGTAGAATTTATGGGTTTGTTTGGCACTGCGCTACAGGAATGCATTTTGTTACTTGGAAGTAAGCGAACAAGTGAGTAAACAAGGCGAGTGTTGCTGTTGTTGCTGTTTGCTTAGCTGATTTTGGCGTACGGTAGATGATTGGGGTGCTGAGAATACTCGATGGCTGACAATGTGGACGGATGGTTGGCTTTCGTTGTGGTGCTTATATCTGCTCATTGCACTATTTTTGCTATTCACAGCCCGGCCATTTTTCTCGCGATCAGGAGAGACGGGCGTGTACATTTTATAGTTCAATGATCGCCGTTAACCAGCTTTAACTAATTTCAGGTTTCGGAAGACCTGTGACTTAAACCCACGGTCTTTTTATTTCTACATACTTACCACTAATCAATGGACTCCTTATTAAATCGCCTTCCATCGGGCATGCAGCTGTAGCAGATTAATTTTGAATCTAATCCGAAATCAGACGGGGACATATATGTCCCTTAACGCAATCAGTGAGCGCACATCTACCCGATCGCAATCTACAGAGCAGTCAGCACCTAGCTTGGTTGTAAGGGCATTAGACTAATGATCATAAGAGTGCGGGTTGGAATCTCAGTAGGCCCCGGTCCTGGGAATGACTGAGACTGGCGGACGACAAAGACGGCTAGAACACGGGTCAGGCCTTGCAATGGAACTTGGGAAGCTTCATTCATCCGGAGCAGCCTGTGTACATGTCCTTGCTATGCAAAGATCCCCGCCGAAAATCTCACAGTGAAGGCGATGAAGCAGATTTGTGATGAGTGTGTCAGATCCTAATAATTCCAACGATATGCTTAAATATTTAACATAGACTTTATAAGCTACAAACAACACGAATATTCAATCCGTGCAGTAGGAAACAGCGAGCGCAGAGAGCTCACACCAGGCTCCTTACCGCCAGAGCTACTGGAGGTAAGTGCTAGAGAACCTGACTCTTCCTCACACGTCACCGAGCCACACTAAGGCATTCAGTGACAAATAGGGATAGCTTCACTTAGAAACGACCCTTTGATAGATTTCAATATAGCACATTCTCCAAATTCAGTTAACTGCGGCTCTGCGCATCAGAATCTCAGGTGGACGGTCGACTGTTACGCTACGATGTTCTCGTCTTAGTCTACACTTCCATAAATACATCAGGTTGTGAAGTAATCATTTCTTTGGCTCCACGGATTTGCCCTGTAGCAGATAATGAGACAGTGCACAAATAAGTGGTAACATCTTTAATCAGAAGAAAGTAACGGTGGTTTAAACGACAAAACGTAACGTAGATTAGAAAGCCATTATTTATTTGTAGAAAGAAGTGGCGGATAGTACGTTATTAACAGACTCAACCCCAACTCTAGTCCCGCCATGATGGTGGCAACAGTAATGGTGATGACGCCAGCAACATCCGTGATGATGATGGTGATGCTGATGATGATGATGATGATGATGATGATGATGATGATGATGATGATGATGATGATGATGATGATGATGATGATGATGATGATGATGATGATGATGATGATGATGATGATGATGATGGCAGCCACAGCCACCTCACCAAACGCCGCAGGTTGGAGACACAACATTATCGTTCTCCTTGGCACCTACGCTTTCTTTTGAGAATCTGCCGTATCTTCAGTTCAACTAAACCTTCATGGATGCGAAATGGTTGGCATGCAAGTGGTATGCGCGTAAGTAGCCTGGTTGTACTTTTTGAAAATTCGACCCAAAACAGGGCGAACTGCATTGATCCCATGCATAAACTTCTTAGCAACAGCGTCAGTTGTAGGGGCATTAAACTACTAACTATAAGAGCGCGGGTTGGAATCTCAGTAGGTTCCTGTCCTGGGATTGACTGCGGCTGGTTGACGGTCAAAAATGGCCCTCGCACTCTCCCTTGAAGGCCGTCGAAACAGTTCCTGTCGGTATACGCGACACAAGTCCGCCTTACGACAAACGCACTGTTCACCGGTGATGGGTCCTCTCCGAAAAGCACACAGAGAACATCGTCGGCAGCGCCGAGAACGCTGTCATTCCAGTTCTGTTTTGTATAAAGTCTTTCAGGCGATCTACGCCTTCCGTTTCCAAAGACGGCTTGATTGCAACTCATGGGTTCAGGTAAAGTCCTTAAGTTGCTACCCGTGACCAGTTTGCCTTATAGCTATTAGCTTACAGTGAGTTACCTAACTCATGAAATGTAGGCTGAAATTCTGAAATGCGTTTTCGATTAGGAAGGATTAGCAGAAATTCTGCTTTAAAATGCACTTCTCTTCAGTCTCCTGTAGAAAGCGTGCTCGGTAAAAATTGACTACTTAAGTAGCATGCATTTTTCCCATTGATTTTCGGTGGTCTTGCAAATTCAAAGGTATTTTATAGAAAACATAAATAAAAATATGCTTTCTTTTAAACAATCAATAAAGAATCACGTCTTCTTCATATTACATATTTAAAAAGGAGTATAATAAAGTTTTAAAAAAGTTTCTAATTATGAGACTTTTTAAGACCGCGAAATGTCAATTCACATAGCATCCTACCTGGCCGTTTACCACTGCTTCTCATAAAATGGACAACATGGTCCGCATTCATTGCAAAATTTTATGGACACTGTATGATATGTCTTTAATGCCATAGAAAAATATGTGATTTCCTTTACGCGGAACGCATGCACCTTGCAGACTGACATTACTAAGCGCTAACGCAACGAATGATCAGCCTCCAAATTATTCGGCAATTAGAAAACTTTTTTAAAACCTAATTATACGCCTTTCTTCAGTATGTAATATGAAGAAGACGTGATTCTCTATTGATTGATTAAAAGAAAACATATTTTTTATTTATGGTTTCTATAAAATATCTTTAAATTTGCAAGACCATCGAAAATCAATGGGAAAAATAAATGCTACTTAAGAAGTTTTTTTTTACGAAGTACGCTTTCTTCAGGCGATTGAAAAGAAGTGCATTTTAAAGCCGACATCCTACCAAGTCCGAAATTTTATAAGAGTATGCCGCAAGATAGTCAGTATTGCAACCGCGACCAAGTAATCCTTCCTAATCGAAAACGCATTTCAGAATTTCAGCCTACATTTCATGAGATAGGTCACTCACTGTATAGTCTGAAATACAAATGCAGGCATTCAATTTCAAGTCGACTAGGGACAAATAGACGCCCCCGCAAGCATTGCCGTGTCGACTTGCTCCCGCGCTTTCTGCCTTGGAATCGATCAATCGCAAATCACGTTTAGCGGACATGTGTTAATATAGCACGTATGATGAAGGTAGACGGTGCTTTTCCATATACTAATTATTAACGTTTGCCCTGTGCTTTAAAAGAATTCGCTCCTGTATTGCACATTGAAAGTCATTCCATGTAAATTGCTTCTTCAGTGTGTATTTCTCCTCGTGCATTTAAATGATTTGGCATTCATCTTTGTAATCTGGACGTAAAAATGAAATTCAAGCAAACGTATTAAATTCTCCGTCCCGTAGGCTGCTTATGGCTTTCCAACTGCACTCATGGGATAATGTTGCATGTTAGTTGGAATAAGAGCTCAGCTTAAGTATACATCAGAAATTTCATATACATTCAGGTGCTTAAGGCAATGTTTCGGATAATCGACGCCTGACTCGCAAGCTCACTGCGCCTCACACAATCAGCGGCGCCAACAAAACCCTTATTGGTGATGGTGCTGATGCTGATTCTGCTGCTTATGGTGATTATGATGATGAGGGTGGTGGTGGTGGTGGTGGTGGTGGTGGTGGTG
>CACRXP010000481.1:126318-140506 GCA_902702965.1 Spirometra erinaceieuropaei | reverse complement strand
GTGATGATGATGATGATGATGATGATGATGATGATGATGATGATGATGATGATGATGATGATGATGATGAGAGTCGCCATGTCTGCTGCAAAGTCTGCATCGACCAAATCTGATACAGCAAGCTGACTGCCCAAGCCGCATATCCAGAGTAATACATTTAGAATCCACCAGATGACTATCAGGCTCCTGTAATTCATAGACTTTGCGGCAGATTTCAAATGATTCATTTTGCCTCAAAGTGTCCAAATGATTTTATACAGCATTGTTGTCTATTATTTTCCTGGAGTTGTGGTACGGAATCCACTTTTGACAATTTACGATGTGGTGGCGTTTTACGCTGCAAAGTGCAGTGTGATCTTGTTTGACGGTGTTTTATTATGTTACACTGAGAACTACAATGAGTAAATGAATTTATGGCTGCCTGCAGTATGCTCTCACACTCCTCTATTACTCTGGTATGAAGACTGCTGAAACAGTTCCTGTCGGCCGTCGACTTTGGGTGCTTACGAAAATTAGCAGCCAAAGGGCTGTCGCTTGTGAGGTTAACCAGGATTCCCAGGTCACATTCAGGCATTTTTTTTCGTCATTCACTATGAGTATATTAGGTCTCAAATAAGTGGCCAGCGATCCAGTTGATTTCTGAATTGTTTGGTTATGTCATGGTTTTACGGTCAAAACATGTTTGGATGCTGTTTTTGTTAGTGAAAAATCATGGTCAAGTGTATCTTGTGGACCAGGGGCGGTGGCGACACGCCTAGGTGCGGGTCCGGCCGTGCCAGCCACCTGCCCCCTCACCCACCTCCGGTCTTCCTGACTCTGTCTTGGCACCGGTGCGGAGTGGGGAAGGGCAAGTGCGAGAGATGCTTCGAAAGTCTACTATGACTACGAACTAGTGCACACGCAAATCACCGTGCCTGCTGCACTTAGCTGTGTAAAACACGGTGTTCATCGTCGGAGTGGACGGTAAAACTGTCGCGTTGAAGAAGGAGACACGATCGCTGGGATAGGAGCTTTATTAGCCTGACGTTTCGGATTCCTACTCGAACCCACCATCAGAAGCAAAAGCAGATACGGATGGTTCATGCACGAGGGACTGCAGTATTTACAGGATGCAGTCGCCATGCTACCACATTCCAATGAATGTTCACTGCTCCCACCTTCATCAGAGATCGTTGCACGTGGTGTGATGACTGTTTGATGACCGACATTTGCGTCGTTAATTGCGGCAATCTCATCACGTGCTTTGGATGTTGGCGTGATGATTGCTCGACCATCTGACGCATCGACCCTGGTGTTGGGAAAAGTGTTTACCTGTGCGCTCTCCGCATGGCTAATTACTCCGCCTAAGCGGAGATTCAGCCCTAGCAAGTTCATTGCACTTGCTAGTGGACTAGGATCCCGTAAACCATGAATCAAGCAGCTCCCGGCTCACGCGACTGTCATTTATGGCAACTCCAGACGTTTCTAGCCGTGGCAGTGGTTCTTTCAGTTTTATTAACTGACGCCTGATGGTTGCCTCCGGTCTGTGTGCAACTACAACCCCAAGTGGTGCGAGAAGGCGGCCGACAGCTTCTGAAACGTTCTTCACATACGGAAGCGCTCGCCAAAATTTGTTGTCCATACGGTTATGCGTTTCGTTGGTTTTGCGCATGCACCGTCGACAAAGTTGTGCAGGTAGTCATTGGATTTAAAGACCCGTCGGAGATATTATAGTTCGGCAATCTTATCTTGCGACTCACCGCATTGCATTTCGACACGCCGAAAGAGCGTCCTTTCACAACAGCATTTGTGGCTGATTGGGTGGTTGCTGTTGAAGTTCAGTACTTGCGTCGGATGTGTTGCTTTCCTGAATACTTTGGTCTTTAGTCCGCCACAGTCATTGTTGCATGCGAAGACATCCAGGAAGGCCAACTGGTTGTTCTCTACCTCCTCCATAATAAATTGTATGTTCGGGAAGGCCGAATTCAGATGCTCCTTTAATGTCAGCAGTTGATCGTCCTGTTTCACGTGCAAGCTGTCAATTTAGCACTTTCATCCACTGCGCCCGAGCCTGGCCCCGATTGCCCTGATATTATCCTGTCATCTGAGGGGTTCGAATGAAGAACAGAGACAGAATACGGCGGATGTTGCATGCTAGCATGACTTTCCCTTAATGCTGTAGAGGTACGCTCGATGAGTGGAACTTATGGGATATATGCGTCCCCTTCTGATTTGAGACTCCATTCAAAATACATCTTGCATAGCCGATAGAAGGCGACAGCACAAGGAGCCAATCTACTGGTCAGTGGTAAGCGCGTATGAATAATAAAAATCAAAAGACCGTGCATTGGAGTCACAGGTCTTCCCAAACCTTAAATCTGACTGATGACGGGAAGTAAGCCAGAAATGGCCACACCGCCCGTCTCCCTTCAACGTAATAAGAAATAGCCGGAGTGTCAGTAGCCGAAATGATGCAACGGCAAGACTTGGACACCACAATGAAAGCCAACCCTCTGTCCACAATACGAACAGTAAACATCAACACGCTTACTCCTCAAAACAAGCCATCGAGCATTCTCCCTACTCCAATTATCTCCCATACGCCAAGATCAGCTCAGACAGCAGCAGCAGCACTCGCCTTGTTTACTCACATGTTCGCTTACTACCATGTAACAAAAGACATTCCTGTAGCGCAGTGTCAAAAAAACTCGTAAATTCTTCCTCCCTGATCCAGCTATAAAAGGAAGGGTAGTGGTGCGTGTGGTTGAGTCGTCAGCTAGTCTACAGCCTCTCAACCTAAGACAATGAAACTGCTTCTCACATTGCTGGTGTTGGCATTCCTGGCACAGATGACCCTGTCGAAAACGGTTAGGAAGGAGGACGAAGAGGAACCAGTGGGGGAGGTGAATGCGAAGGATGACGAGGGTGCAGTGTCTCCAGCTTGCGGCGGCGGTTGGTGGGGTGGCTGTGGCTGTCATCACCACCACGGATGTTGTTGGCGTCGCTGCTGCCACCATCACCACCACTGTTGCCACCACCATCTTGGTTGGGGTTGGGGTTGGTAAACACGCATAATCCGCCATTTCCTTCTCCTAATAAAGGAGTTGCTGTCTAAGTCTTGTCTTCTCTTCTTGCTTACACATGCGATAGGCCAGTTTAACGCTTCCATAAGCATCAAAATATGCATACGTCTCACAGCGTTCATCTAGCGAACGTATAATTTCTTACTGGGTCTTTTTGCCTTGAGATTACTTCTTGTTTGTTTTGCAAAAGTCTTCCTAGCCTAAGCCGAAGAACCTACTGAATTCATTGTCCTTATTTGCAGTCATGAGAGTAATGTCATATATACCCTGCGTGGTAACATTGGGCAAATTTAACCGAGAAAATTTGTATGCCAAATTCGGAAGCACAACGCGTCAATCAATCAGAAAGTAAAACAATATACTTTCATCCTGCTCAAAAAATACACTGAATATGTTTTTCACTCAAAATCTTGGAGTTAATAATGCACCTATAATCTGCCAGTAAATCCCGGTGCGAGATTAGGGATCGCCGCTGTGCAACGTGCTTTGGTTCAAGTTAAACAAGTAATCACGTTATTAACATCCCTAATTTTAGAAAACTCGCGGCTTGATCTAGAATCAACCTAATTTGCCAGTTCCACTCTGTGCAACAGCGCATTTCCGGGCTTATCCAGCCTCCATTCGATTAATCTTGATCATGGTCACCAACTGGATCTGGAGGCTTGAACATTCATACGCACACTAAAGCAGACGGTGGGCAGATATCGCCCATGAGATGAGCCATAAACACGTCATCGAAGTTATATTAATCAGTACCCCCATCAGCTGACGCGCTCTGTTGCCGCGGACCGTTTGTATTTACTCATAACAGTTTAAACATTGATTTTGACGATGTCAAGTGGGCGCACCAAAGCGGGGTGAGCGCAGGGACAGTGAATTGTACTTGAGCTAATTTATAATGACTGGAGACTTTCGTAGCATTTATCACACTCTCTCTTTCTCTCCCACCTGCGTCCGGTTCCAAGACATAGGCGGGAAGACTGGAGGTGACTGAGGGTGCAATTGGTTTACGCGGCTTGAGCCTGCGCATAGGCACGCCACCGCATGTAACTCGAAACACTGGGAGTGGTAGTACCATAGAGACCACAGTACGGAGGTGTCATTGAAGCCTCACACTTTGTCTACCACTTGGCCTCCCCACACAAAAGTACAGTATGATGATTGTGAGGTACACGTTATCCTGTTAGTCGGCAGTGGCTGGCAGAGGCAGAGAACTCGTCTGCGCGCCACATGAACGACCAGCTCCTCCAAATGCGCACGACAGAAGTACACACAAAGTGGATAGTACACTGGGAGCTCACATGCAGCAGGGAAGCCACACGTCCAGGGGAAGCTAAAAGCACACTTCTCAATTACCTGAGAGGCGCTGGTGATGTGGGATTTTAGAGGAGTTCATGCGTGAGGGGTGTGCGGTGATGTGTTCATGACGCAATGATTTATCGCAGGTTTCCATGAGTGCGCATGCGACCTACGAGGCCCATGCGGTGAGTGGGTGTGCATGTGCAGTCTAGGCAGTTGAGACGGGTGCGGCGGGTATATGTTGGTGCTTCAGGCACTGACTCGGCAGTCGCGGGCGCGGTCGTGGAGGCAGCAGTTGCAGTTGTCGGGTGGTTGGCGCATTGGGCCCGGAGATGGCCGACAAGGCTAATCCGGACGCGGAATGTACGCTGGCATCGCGGACATGTTGGGAGTGGATTTGGTGTCGGTGATCCGGTTTGCGTTTTAGACTGCTGTGCCAGTCTTCCTTGCTTTTCTTCTGGCCGTCTGCCCTGTGCGAGGGCAGCCCGGAGCTCTGGTCGATCGACAGTCGTTTCAGAGAGTTCATCAAAGTGTTTTTCAGGTGGCTTTTGTCCCATGTGTCGGCGATTAACCGTCGCGATATCTCCGTAGAAGAGTTAACTTGGTAGACGGGCCTCATCATCTCTGACCAAGCGGCCGCTCAGATGCAGATGCCTCAGCAGAGCGTGGATGCTGGGGATTCCGGTCCGTTCCGGGACTTCCGTATCCTGGATCCTGTCCTGTTATCTCAGCATTCATATTCTGCGGAAACAACTGAAACTGGAGTGGCAGAGCTTTCTGACATATCTGGAATAGACGGTCCAGTTCCCCAACCGTACAGAAGTATCGTCAGGACGACAGTCTGTTACATCTTCAGTTTTTGCTCAGGTGGAGACCATGGCGGTTCCATACGGAGGTGTGCAGTCGGCTGAAGGCCTGACAGGCTTTCAAGATCCGATAAACCAATTCGCCGTCCATTTTATACAGCGTAAGTATGTTCTGCCTAAGTAATCGAACTTTCCCACGGTCTCCAGTTCGATGCTGTTGACGTGGCTGCGAGGAAAACAGGACGTTTGAGTGACCCGCAAGTTCGAGGGATTCCAGGAGTATGGCGACGGGAGTGCACTCAAGAACCTCATCGTAATACTCAACGCGGCCTATTGCCCGCCAATAAAAGGAATCACGACGCCTCTCACACATCATGTACAGTGCGTTACCTAATTCGTTCAATGTGTCGAGATTTACGAATGATTGCCAGTCACTCGCAAACCGACACCATTTCATGAGTCCAATGTCTATTTTAGTTAATTACAAGTTACAGAGAATTAAAAACATAAAAGAAATATCAAAGGCAGTGTTGCGTTGTTTAGGGATGCCGATTTATTTTGAAAAGCGCAATAACCCCAAAACGTCAGAAACGGCTCTAATTTAATAAACTTCGTTTTTAGGTGTATAAAAAATGGTCTCATATCAAAACGTAGTAAATGTGTAATAATATAACGTTTAATAATAGTGTTTCAGTGACGTTTACATCTGCATATTGTTTACCAATTAGTGTGATTTCATATATGACGGTTTGTCGATGCCTACATTCTGAATGTAGATTCTATAACCGTTTTCCAGTAATTCGTGTTATCCTTGACTCGTTTAAGTTAAATGATGTGACGTTCAACAAGAGAAACTGGCTTTTGCTTGACTTCACAGATGGGGACGTCGTAGAAACAAAAGTTTTGATAAAACAACATGCTATGAGACCGGTCGGTGCCTTGTAAATTTAAATAGAACTGATAGGTGTGATCGTAAAAATACCATTTTGTGTTTCTAGAGAAAACCTTTCTTTCGTTAAACTCATTTACACTTTTCGTTCGTTTAGGATTGCATTGAGTTTCAGATCGGTCTCGAAATATTGCTGAATACTTCATGATTTTCAGTGTTTTCAGCCGATTGCCCATAAAGACAGTTCCTGAATTACCTGTATGTTGACAGTGTTCAAATAGGATTAATTTTGAAGGCATTCACGGAATTGGTAAGTGTTTGGGCGCTCCCTTTTACGAAGATGGTCGTTTGGGTCATATGTGAAGACTCATTATAACATCAAACTTTATTATCGAGAAAAATGACTGTCCATGACGAAATTCAGCAACGAGTATGCCTTCGATCAAAAAGAAAACTTTCCTTAATAAGTTACCTCTTTAAGAAGTGACTTATTACTGCACCCTGTTTACGGATCTCTGTGTACTTTGCATATTTGCACGGTGAGGCCGAGTAAAAATTTGACACTTTTGGCCGTTTCTTTCACGTTCCTAAAAATACTAATATTTTTTCAACCGTAAATCTGAGAACATGCTTTCCTCTATATATTGAGGCCATTTTCACTGTCTTGCTAGCTTTTAGTCTCCGTTCTTCGATTATGAAAGTACGGCAGACCACCCATATAAATGCTGATATTTTGCTGGAACTATTAATGTTTTGTTCGGTATATTTATGAATAATGTATGCACAGAAACTAAACTACACGACAAGTAGTGTTTTTCATATATTCAAAACTGGAAAGAAGCATTCGGTGTTGGTCATTCATCTGAGATCAGGTGGAATTTTCCAAACGCCAAGACCATTTCAGCCCATTTAAACGATGGAACTCCTTTCTGCGTTATTACAGCACTTTAGGGCATCGAATCGAACAGATCTGCTACTTTGACATTTAGGAATTGATAAAACCTCTGGTTTTCCTAAAAAAACCTTTGTGTTAGCAGGATGATTACCACGGTTACCATCGGACATTAAAAAAATTTCAATTTCGATTAAATTTGTTTATTAAACCGCTCGCAGGTAAATCGCCATCCTTTCAATACAAAAGTCGCTCGGATGTGTAACCGGAGTCTGGGACATGTATTAGCATAGGAAATTGCACTTATATATTCCAACGTCCATTTTCACCAAAATTCACTGATATTTTACTTGATATAATAACGCAAACACTATTTCTGCACAAGAAAAGGACATTTTCACTGAAGGATGTGGATGAGCGAACAAAACGCGCAACGTTAAAAGCGTCCAGAGATTCTCGAATCAGTTTCCGTTATCAGATTTCATGAGGTAGGCCACGTACTGTAACAAAACTTCCAACGGAGAAATTTCAGATTCTGAAGCGCTGGATTGAGCGACATTAGCCGCCCCTCCTCAATATTTTGACGAAAATGCAATAGTTCTCAAAAATAAACGAGCGATATCTCACGAGTCCCACGTAAGAAGATCATCATGTATAACTAGTTGATAAACAAAATTGAGGCAACATATGGTTATGCAGTCGCACCTGGTGGACACAATAATTGTTGTTTGTTAGCCTCGTGAGAAATTAACTGTGGTCTTGAAGTCGATCAGTATATTCTAGAGCTATAGGCTCAGGCAGAGGATTTTATGTATGAATATTTGAGCCAAAATTCATCAGCCACAGCGGCTAGCCGCGTAATATATATTTCATGTCGACAGGTAGCTAGTAACATAAGTCGAGGTAACGGGATAACATACTAAAAGCAGAGGTATTTGCCAAAAGCCCGTATGCGCGTTTCGCCGATATTCTACCGCTTCATGACACAGCTGCATCTCATCGGTTGGCCTCCCAGCATTGACCGTCTACCTTCTGATAGATACTCCAATTAAGAATTTGTTGAGCCTACGGACCTAGAATACACTGATCTATCCCAAGTTCGCAGTTAGTTTCTGAGGAAATTAATAAGCAACAAGTTCTAAATTGGAGTATCTACCAGAAAGCAGACAGGGAATGCGGGGAGACCCACTGATGAACCGAACCATTCGCAGCTGTGCCATGCACCGGCAGAATATCGGCAAAACAAGCGCGTATGAGCCCTTGAATAGTATCTGCGCTGTTAGTATGGTATCCCTTTGCCCTAAAGAACACAATACTGTTGGGGTTAGGACAAACATTTCTCAACCACCTAAAGTATAACCGCAAATTAGCCTTTCTTTGCATACGATTATTTCACCTCGTCGTCAGTGCGCCCCCGTCCCCACCTGTAAAAACTCCCATTACCACCGATCCGGTATTACAGGTGACTGGGATTTGTTTACTTCAGGTGTGGCCACACAACCATATATGACAAAAATCGACATTCAAAGCGTCAAATGACCTGACAGTAGAGCACGATTGCGACGCATATGCTGTACTGCGGTGTTGTGTCGGTCAATCAAAAACAGGCAGTACAGTAAATAATCGTGCTGAGATTGTCAAACGTAAACTAGTCCAGTACCTTGGATTTAAAAAGTTTTCCAATTCCCGAATAATTTTGAACCCGCTCTACCGTCACACATGTAGTCAGTGTTTCGAAACTACAAGCCGTATATTTCCCGCGTACGAAAACCCACACATTTCTCTACGATGATAAAGCGAAACCATATAGGGCTCATAAACTTAAGCAGTAGATTTGATCCGCATTCTTAACTTTACAAGCCACATTGGTAAATGCAGATATATGACGAATTATGAACAGCCATCCCACGATATTTAAAAGTCCCATAGTTAGAAACTTTTTTAAAACTGAATTATGTCTCTCCTTCGAGTAATAAATTAGAAGAAGACGTAATTGTCTTCCGAATTGGCAAAGGAATGAATATTTTTATGCATGTTTTTTATGAAATATAATAGGACATTTAGGTGCATCGAAAATCAATGGGAAAAAATCATGCTAATTAAGTAGCCATTTTTCACAGATTGTAGCTTCTCCATACAGCCAGAAGGAAGTTCATCCGAAAGCCGGCATCCTGAGGTAACTGAAATATCATAGAATTATGTTGCAGGCTGACGAAAACGCACTTCGGAATTTCGGTTGACATTTTATCCGTTAGCCCACCTACTGTAGAGGAGAGGATAGAGATTCAAGGCTTTCAGGCGCTGCTAGTATGTAAAATGTTTGACTTCATTTGTAGCACGTCGCTGTACGCCTTCTAGAATGGCTATATCCTTCCGAAACCACAGCCGTCAAGCCTGTATCGCATAGTCTACATACGGCTGCACAAATGCCCCATATAGCTTTCCAAAGACGTCTACATTCAAGTTAATAAACGTTCCTCGTTTAGCGCTCGTGAATGACACTGCCCTCTTTGCGAATTTCGAACATTGCGCGGTTACCCTTCAGTCGTTTTTAATGAATGCACCAAGGTCTTTTTGCACAATTTCGATATAATATGGCTGGTTGCCCAGAAGATTCTGTCGTGAAAGTGCATATATTTTTTCCCTTCCTGATACTATGTGCATCACCACACATTTCAGATGCTCAGTTTCATGCTCCATTTCTCGTTCCATGCTGGTGAATTCTCCACGTCATCTTGTAGTCTCTCGTTATCTTTTTCGTCTTTTATTATCCTCTACAGTTGGAGATCCCCTGCAAATAGCTCTTTGTCGGATTTCACTTCCCAAACTAGATCATCTGCATAGATAATGGATGGGAGCGGTACGAGAAATGTCATTTGCGGGTCTCCACTTTTAACAGGCGCTCATACTTAGCAGTAGCCATCCGAAGTACCTTTTTGTCTACGACCGTTTAAGAAACCTTAAATCCAGTCCAATCCATTCCAGGAGATTTCGTTCTATCCCTAAATCTCACAACTTTTGAATTATGAGCTTATGTGGAACGCACTCAAAAGCCCTGCCGAGGTCAAAGTAAATGACACCTATTAGGTGATCTTCATCAGCATGTGGTGAACAAAGCTCGAGTGACGTAATCAGGTTTGTGAGGCAGGACCTCTTTTCACAGAAGCCATGTTGAACTGAGATCATGTGAGAGGGAAATGTGTCGAGCGATGTAATCAGTTTTTTAATCATGCCCTCCATCGGCTTGCAGCAAATACATGTCAGATATTCTGGTGAGTTGTCGGTGACATATAAACCTTACCCTCCTCTATGGGTGGGTACGACGTTGCAGGCGAAAACTGGGAAGATCTAGCAAATGTAAATTGGCTGGATGAACAGTGCAAGTGCCCCCCCTCGAGCAATCAATCGATGAATAACAGTTGGCGGCCGTTAAGCCGAACGATGTTCCTCCCCGACTGTATCCCCTAAGTTGCATTGAACGCGGTTGGTTATATTTTCCACTCTGCCAGAAATTACAATACTCCATCCACAGTTAACAACGCGCTGCTAGTATATCGAATAGTCGGCAAAAGAGCAAACAGACCAATTTGAAGAAGACTGCATTTTTGTTGAAGTGTATCCCTCCACTTCATTGACGAGCTTGTTTAGATCAGCTGAGTTGTCCTCAGTGGTGTAACGTGTGATTAACTCGTTAACAATTTGTGTTTAAGTCCAAATAAGTTGTCAGATGTTTGGCGCGGTCAGCCGCGGGTTTGTTTACTTGATTGCTTGTCTAGGCAAAAGTAACAAAACGAGTCGTCTTTTTGTAAGGTAAGTTATGTGCTTATGTCAATGAGTGTTCAAGAATCGCACTGATCGAGTGGGTATAAAAAGGAGGACAGATTGGGTGGCTGCATCAACAAACCAAACGGGACATCACAAGTGATCACAATGAAACCATTCCTAGCAATTCTGCTCCTCGGCGTGCTGGTGCAGGTCGCCCTGGCGACATCGAAGGGGGAGGATGAGGATCTGTCAAAGGATGCGAGGGGGGAGTTGAGTGCGAAAGAGGGCGAGGGTGCAGTGTCTCCAGCCTGCGGCGGCGGCGGTTGGTGGGGTGGCTGTGGCTGTCATCACCACCACCACGGATGTTGTTGGCGTCGCTGTTGTCACCATCACCACCATTGTTGCCACCATCATGGTTGGGGTTGGGGTTGGTAAACACGCATAATATGCCATTTCCTAATGACCAATAAACATATTGCCGCTTATTTTTGTCTTGTCTTTTCGATTGCTTAAACCGAGGACCAAGCCTGTAAAGCCAGCGAACTGATTGCTTTTGAACGGCAATTCATGTGGTCGAAAAACCTGACTTTCCATTAGCAATACTCTGAATTTAATGGGCGAAAAGAATCTGACGTATTTAAGATTTGTTTGTGGGCTTAAACGTTTATTAAACCGAGGTGATGGCGTAGGAAAGCCAAGGTATGGGAATCACGCGATCACAGCTGTGGAACATTTTACTGTTTTTCCGACTGTTTGTCTGCTTTAACTCACCATAGAATGTCAACCAGAGTTTCCGAGGCGCATATTTCAATTGCGTATAAAAGGTGCAACCTTTCTGGTAGTCCCAATTTCAGCCTCTGCGCGATATCACAAGACCTCACAATATAATTTTTCCTGGCAGTTTTGTTTCTGAGAGTCCTGGCGCAAATCACCTTGCTAAATGAGTTTCCCAAGGAAGAGTCAGGTGAGGAGGAGGAGGAGGAGGAGGGGGAGGAGGAGGAGGAGGAGTTCTAGGCGATGGGGAGGTATCGCTCATGGAGGGGTCAATGCGAAGGAGGACGTTGGGGTTTACCCAGACCGTGATTGTGACTGCTACCATCACAGGCCTTGCTGGCACTGCAGTGACTGCTTGACCCTCGTGTTGGGTTGGTCTGCAGGTCAGATCATAAGAATGACTTTCCAATATAAGCGAAGAGACGAGTCCCAGAAACCAGTCTTGAAGAAGGAGACACGATCGCTGGGACAAGAGCTTTATATACCTGACGTTTCGCATTCCTGCTCGAACCCATCATAAGAGACAAGGCGGATACGGATCTGCCTTGTCTCTGATGATGGGCTCGAGTAGGAATACGAAACGTCAGGCTAATAAAGCTCTTGTCCCAGCGATCGTCTTTCCTTCTTCAATAGGAATGCCCATTTTTAACAACCGAAGGCCGTAGTATTTTACCGCTCTATAAGGGGCCCTATATACGCACGCAATGGGTAATTCAAAACCTCTTATCTCTGGAGAATTGAATGCGGTTTAGCATTAGGTGTCTTCGACGGCTAAAAACAACAGCTCGTTTTACGCTCTCACCACAACCTGGTCAACGGCCTTTCAAATTCAAATATTATTTTATGCCTTTGAGGGTCACGGCACCACAGACGACTGTCTCAGTTGCAAGACACAGGTCAGAGGAAGAGACTAGCTAGCGAACAGAGGTCATTCCGCGTGACAGCAGAACCAACCATACGCTTTAGGTCATACTTACCCTCGTCCAATTCCGCGCGTTCCGACGTCAGGTTTCATGTCGATGACGCTCAGGTGGCGTCACACTCAGACTGACCCAGGTCCTGCTCTGGTCATCTCGGTCGAGACCGAGGAAGGCGTAGAAGACTAGTCTTGTAACAAGACTGGCGGCTTCATTTCACAACATAATTGGCGTAGCAACAGGAATTTGAGGCTTTTCAGAACAACTTAACCTTCCACACACAAGTTATCAAATTATTTATTGGTACCACTAGGGCTTCGCCACGTTCTCGAGACCAAAACATTTAGAAGACGATTACTGGAACAAGAAATTTATTGGCCTGGCGTTTCGGATTCTCACTCAAGCCCAGCACCAGAGACAGTCGCAGACAAGGGCAGTAGTGGCACAAAGAGTGCATTATTTATACCACGTGACTGCCGTGGGACCATATGCGGCCTGTAATTAACAGCTCTTGCAATCACCGCTGGGGCCGTAATTGATATTATGGTGGCTTGTCTATCCGCGTCAGAGTCGTTAATCGATGCGATTTCGTCATCCGTATTGGATTGCTCGGCAAATTGGCTCTGTCTCTGGGATTATTGCTTGCCCGCGGCCTCCCCACGTGACCAATTCCCCTGCCCAGGGAAAATCTCAGTAACGGGAAGTTATTGCGCTTGTTGATGGATTGCGGGCCTGAGAACCATGACTCGAGCAGCTTGCGGCTCACGCGGTTTTCACTCCTTGCGAGGATTTCGGCCTCTTGAAACTGTAAAATATGGCTGGGTCCCCTCGAAAGAGCCGCCACCTGAGAGATAGCGTCTCCCTGCCTCACTGCTGCTGCGTTTTCGGCAACTTGCGTCCGGAGTAATCTCCCAGTTTTTCCGACGTAGCCGCTTTGTCCGCAACTGCACCGAATTCGGTTAATGACTCCTGACGTTTCCTGTCGTGGCAGTGGGACTTTTGGTCTCATGACTTGGAGTCCTCGAGCAGCAATCAAAGTAGGTGTCCATCGAC
The DNA here is from genome assembly GCA_902702965.1 of Spirometra erinaceieuropaei. Classification (NCBI taxonomy): domain Eukaryota; kingdom Metazoa; phylum Platyhelminthes; class Cestoda; order Diphyllobothriidea; family Diphyllobothriidae; genus Spirometra; species Spirometra erinaceieuropaei. The sequence goes on along the minus strand of CACRXP010000481.1, from coordinate 127,049 downwards.
TTCGCCAACGGACATTTTCAGTCATTTAGAAGCCACCAACTGGGCAATCGGCTATTAACTTCCGTGGGACTGCTACCATATTCTAGGCAATATTCGGAACACCTTCGGGGTCTCAGGTGGCATTTATTGATTTTACCAAGGATGTGAGTTTTTGTCGCGCGCGCGCGCGCCGCATGCACAACCTGACGCCCTGAAAACAAGCACTAGGATTCCACACAACGGGGGTTAAACGGAGTACCAATCAAATGCGTGAGAGTGCCGTCGAAAAAGCTGTTTCAGCCCGGCTCGCAGCCCACCAGTTCACCACTCCACACAAGCCCACACACAATTGGACGCACTGAGTGGATTGCGTTGGTGCGTCAGTCAGCAGCCTTCTAAGCCACGACGCCTGACACGCCGTGATAGTCTCCAACTCGAATCCCACATGCAGTTGGGGATCCGCATGGAGACGAAGTCAAGACGCACACTTTCAACTTGCGCAGGAGTTGGCATTTGGGTGCTTGTGGTGGGGTATGTTGATGCGCGATGAGATGTTGGTGAGGGAGGATTTGATTGAGCCGGCGGTTGTCCATCGCAGGTTTTCGTGAACGCGCGTGTCGGCGAAATGGCCTATGCGCCGCATGAATTTCAAGTGCAAGTTTGACAGTGGAGGTGGATGCCGCGAGTGTAGGTCTTTGCAGCAGGCACTGGTTTGCCAGTCTGTGTGTGATGGATTCGCTTGTGACCGGCCA
>CACRXP010000481.1:80737-115758 GCA_902702965.1 Spirometra erinaceieuropaei | reverse complement strand
CAAGACCAGGATTTTGACCACAAAACAATGGGGCGGAGGCAGTGGTCCAGTTGAGCGACGAATGCCGACAACAGGGTCCGCCAGCGCACCCCGGGAATGTTGGCATTTGTTATTGCGCACAGATAACGCCTGCCAAAGTCCGATGTGGCCCCCGTGTTGGTCCAGCGCATCTAACACGTGGCCCGTTTTGAGGGCACACACACACACACACACACGACAGTTCGACCGTCGATTTCGACGATGTCCACCGTGTGCCCCACAGCTGCAGCAGCGGTGGGAGCAGGGACGGTGACTTGCGCAGGGGTTTATAGTGCTGGCAGATTTGCACTGCAACTACCGCACTCTCTTCCCCTCTCCCGCCTGAGCCCGGTGTCAAGATAGAGTCAAGAAGACCGGCGACAAGAGAGGCCGCAGGTGGATGGCTCGGACGGATCCTCGCCTTGGCGCTCCACTCCGCACCCCCTGGCCCACACAACAATAACCAGGATTTCAATCAACACAACAGAGATTTGGAGGCTGTCACGACCGAAGCCGCATCTAGGCGTGCCGTCAACGCCTGGCTCGGATCCCACACTGTGGTGGGAGTGCCATAAAGGCCACATTAAAAAGGGACCATTGTAGCCTGACTCTCAGACCATCACCGGTCAAGGAGGAGGTCCAAGTTACCCCGTTACCCCAAACTTACCCCGTTACCCCTTCCAAGCCAGGGCTTTTAGCGCACCGTGATAGCTTCAAGCGCGTCAGATTGTTTACAGTGAGGACAAGTGCGCTGAGTCGTCAGCCTCACTCTCCCTTCCCATTTCCACACCCTAGCAGCTGTCTGAGCCGGTCAGCAGACTGGAGTGGGAAGTGGGTGCGGTGGCTGGCACGGTCGACTGACAATGCCGGCGCGCGCCACGAGCACGACCTGGCAGCCATACACACAAACATCAGGATTTCAGACAACGGGGGTTGAACGGCGTGTCCCTCACTGGCGTGAGAGGGCCGTGGAAGGTGCTGCTTTAGCCCGTCCCCAGCCTACCATTCCGCCACTCCACACAACAGGAGGAGACGCGCGTTTGTCTGCAAAGTGGCCTAACCATATACTTGACGACATATTAAAGAAACACGAAAATGCAGAAAAATTCCACGAATAACAGTCCAAAATTTTAAACGTCACCAGCTTGCAGTAGCATTGTAAGGATGCAGTCGGGTAGGCTGAAACCGCCCTTGGCAGTCTTCCGTCTCAGTAGTCAAATTCCGGGGCATATTAGTCGGATTTCTCGATCAAGTGCAGATTCCAAGAAGATCAAAATAGACCACATAAAAAAGAAGATCTATTCCTCACAATAAGGATGATGAGCAGAAGGAAAAGACCGGGGAGGGTGTTGGAGGGCCCCGTGTGCCACTAAGAGCCTGGCAGTGTGTATGTGAATGTGGGCCTCTATGGCGTGTCCCTCATCAGGCCAGTCTGGAAGTGTGGTGGAGCAAAGGGGGGGGGAGGTGCAGTTTGCGGTAGGACAACCGGGCCACGCAGAGTCAGCGCATTACTCAACAAATGCCCCACTACTGCTGGTTGTGCTCGAGAGAGAGCCCATAAGGCACAACTGAACGAGTGAGTTCCATAATAACGATCGGTGAGTGTTCCCTACCAAATGTCACACACACAGAGACGATAGTCGGCTGTCGCATCCGACGATGCCCACCGTATGCCCAGCAGCAGGGTGAGAACAAGGACGGAAGAGGAAGAGAGTGATTGTTGTTGATGTTTCGGTTTTGGCTGGTTCGACCGTGTGTGTATTGTCTGCGGCCACGGCCAGCCTGCAGACAGCGTGGTTCCCAGCGATCTTTAGGGCACCTATTCTCCCCCCCCCCTCGCCAGGGCAGGCAGCGCATCCCTAAATAGGGCTGCCCGGTTATCCCAGACGGCTGCCGTACTCCACTATGGGCCACGACTTTTTGTTAGTGAGAGAACGACCCGAAGTAACCTAGGACCTCGGTGGTGATGGTGATGTGATGGAGTGAAGTAGGAGATAGCATACACTCAACCAAACGCTATGGGACTTAGAACTAGAGTGGACAAGCAGACACAGTCATCAGTCAGAGACAGAAGCGAGAGGGCACCATTTAAGTTCCAAGCACCGTAACACCTAGCTATTAGGGGAGTGAGGCATAGGTTGACAGACAGACAGTCGCAGCAGGCATCGAGAATTTCATCTAGCTATTAACAGACAGACTAACTTATAGTGGGCAGGCAGCAAGAGCAGCATACGGCACGGAAATTCAACAGACAAAAGGAAGAAGCAAAGCAAATTCACTTACCTGAAGAAGAACTTACCTGGTGGCCTCCTACTATGGTCCAGACAGAGCCTCGCGAAGATCCATCCGACAAGCGCAGACCGCAGTACCGCGCGTGCAGGTGCACGTACGGGTACCCTCACCTGGGTTAACCCGCCGGTCGAGGCGGTTGCCCAGGGTGTGGCCGCTGAGCAGAGCCCAGCTACGTGGAACCACATGTGAGAGCTGAGTGCCAGCAAATGGACGCTAGGCGTAGTCTCACCTGCAAGCCAGTGAGCGACCACTACGACCAGCACGTGAACCTACCGCTGGACAGCCCTACACCTCACACACACACACACGACAGTTCGACCGTCGATTTTGACGATGTCCACCGTGTGCCCCACAGCTGCAGCAGCAGCGGTGGGAGCAGGGACGGTGACTTGCGCAGGGGTTTATATTGCCAGTTGACTTGCGCTGCATCTACCGCACTCTCTCCTCCTCTTTCGCCGGAGTTCGGTGTCAAGACAGAGTCAAGAAGATCGGACATTACGGAGGCCGCAGGTGTCTGGTTTGGACGGATCCGCACCTTGGCGCTCCACTCCGCACCCCTTGGTCCACACAACAAATGACCACAAAACAATGGAGGGCGTGGCAGTGGTCCCAGCTTTTGCGGCGACTGCCGACAACAAGGAATGCCAACGCACTCCCTAGATGTTGGCATTTGTTATTGCGCAAGATAACGCCTGCCAGAATCCGATGTGGCCTCCGTGTTAGTCCAGCGCATCTAGCACGCGGCCAGTTTAGGGGGCCGAACACACACACACACGCGCAGGGAAGTGCAGCACGCCTGGAAGCAGGCTCACGCCGGCCACTGCGTCCACTAACAACATCAAGTGACTGCCTGGCTCGGACAGTGGACTGGTGTATGAGAAAGGGAAGTGAGGCAGGGTGGGATCGATAATGGGCAATACGTCCTCACATTACTTCAGCACATTCCTCACAATAAGAAGTCTGATACGCCTTTAAGCTTTCGTGACGCGCTAAATGTCTTGGCTAGCCAGCTGGTTGGCTAACTGGCTTTTTTTCAGGACGAACAGTTAGACTGCAATGGTTCCTTCTGAATGTGACCTTTATGGCTCTCCTACTTAGGTGGGATCTGAGCCAACTTGTTTTTTAAGAAACCCCAACGCGGGACAGGTGTGCATTTCATGCGCAGGTCTCGTCTCCGGTCGTCCAGACTCCGTCTTGCCACAGGACTTGGTTGGGTTGAGCATTAAACAGCGCGGAAGGCGCTACTGCCTCACCAAGAAGCTGCTTAATGAGCAAGTCACTGCTGTGTCACGTGGTGGATGTCTCTGCGGGAGACGGTTAAATTATCCAGGATGAAGAAGATACGATCACTGGAATAAGAAGTTTATTGGACTGACCTAGCGGCTCATTCGACAGGGCCCGGCCATATTTTCAAGTTTCAACAGGCCGAAATCCTCGCAAAAGGTGACAACCGCATGATCAGCGAACTCCCCGAGTCATGGTACGCAGGCCCACAATACATCAACCAACACAACGACCTTCTGTTGTCATATCCAGTGATAAAACCTTCCTTGGTAGGAGAATCAGTCACGTGGCGGAAGGCAAATGAGAAACAATGCAGCGACAGCGGATCAAATCGCCTTCCCAGCCACTCCGCCAGATCTCGTCTCCGGTCGTCCAGACTCCGTCTTGCTCGGTGGGTCGGGTTGAAAGAGCGCGAAAGGTGCATGCAAGTTCGTCTCACCAAGAACATGATTCATAAGCAAGTCACTGCTGTCAATAGAAGCGTAGAGACGAGTCCAGGACGTAGCCTTGAAGAAGGAAACACGATCGCTGGGACAAGGGTTTTATAAGCCTCATGTTTCGGATTACTGCTCGAATCCATCATCAAAGACAAAAGCAGATATGGATGGTTCATGCACAAGCGGCTGCAGTATTTATAGGATGCAGTCGCCATGCTACCGCATACCTGTGAATATTTACGGCTCCGCCCTTCATCCGGGATCGTCGCGCTTGGTGTGATGGACGACATTCGCGTTGTTAATTGCTGCAACTTTCTCATGTGCATTGGATATTAGCGTGATGGTTGCCCGACCATCTGATCCACTGACCGTGGCGTTGGGAGAAGGCTTCAACTGTGCGCTTCCCGCGCGTCCACGTATGCCGCAAAATTGTGGTGGACTAGAGACCAGTGTGTTCAGGAAGGCGACAAATACGATGCAGGTACTGGACTTCAACAGCAATCATCAAATCGGCCACAAACGCAGTCGAGAAAGGACGCTCTATCAGCTTGTCGAAACGCACTACAGTGAGCCGGAAGACAAGATTGCCGAACTACAATACCTCGACGGGTATTCAAAGCCAATGGCTACCCGCGCAACTTTGTCAACCGGTGCATACGCAAAAGGGACGAAAGGCCTTACCGCACGGACACCAGATCTTGGCAGGCGCTTCCGTATGTCAAGAACGTTTCGGAAGCTGTCGACCGCCTTCTCGCATTACTTGGATTTGGTGTTGCAAACAGGCCGGAGGCAACCATCAGGCGTCAGTTAATGAAAGCGAAAGACTCAATGCCACAGCTATAAACGTCTAGACTCGTTTATCGGATCTGGTGCAGTTGCGACAAAGCAACTACGTCGGAGAAACCGGAAAAGAGCTCCGAACGAGAATGGCCGATCACGCTGCAGCGGTGCGGAGAAATGGCGCCAGCTCTCAAGTTGCGGCTCATTCGACGAGATCCGGCCACACATTAAAATTTGATGAGGCCGGAATTCTCGCAAGAGGTGACAACTGCGTGAGCCGGGAGCTGTTGGCCGCCTTCTCGCGCCACTTGGGTTTGGAGTTGCACACAGACCGGCGGAAGCCATCAGGCGTCAGTTAATGAAACCGAAAGACTCTCTGCCATGGTAAGAAACGTCGGGAGTCGTTTATCGGACCTGGTGCAGTTAATGACAAAGTAACTACGTCCGAGAAACCCGAAGACAGCTTCGAACGCGAGAAATGACGCCTGCTCTCCAGTTGCGGCTCCTTCAACTAGATCCGGCCACACATTCAAACTCGACGATGCCGAAATCCTTGCAAGGAGTAACAACCGCGTGAGCTGGGAGCTGCTTGAGTCATGGTTTACCCCCCCCCCCCCCCCGTCCAGTAACATGTGCACTAATCTTCCCCTTCCATACTCAGTTCTCAGACTTCAACTAAACGAAGTAAGTAGCCACGCGGGGAGCGCACAGGTGAATTCTTCTCCCAACACCAGGGTCGGTGGATCAGAATGTCGAGCAATCGTCACACCAACATCCAACGCACGTGATGAAATTTCAGCAATTAACTTCGCGAATGTCGGTCATCACACCACGTGCAACGATCTCTGATGAGGAAGGGAGCCGTAAATATTCATAGGTATGCGGTAACATGGCGACTGCATCCTATAAATACTGCTGCCGCTTGTGCATGAACCACCCATATCTGCTTTTGTCATTGATGATGGGTTCGAGCAGGAAACCGAAACGTGAGGCTAACAAAGCTCTTGTCCCAGCGATAGTCTCTCTTTCTTTAAGTCACCGCTGCGTCACCTACATGGACCACTTGGTGGATGTCTCAGCGGGAGACGGTTGATCTATAGAGGGGGAAGAAGATGCGATCACTGGAACATGAAGTTTATTGGACTGAACTATCGGATTCGCGCTCGAACCCATCATTAGAGACAGTTGCAGATAAGGATAGTGGAGGCACAAAGGTTGCAGTATTTAAAGCACGTAGCTGCCGTGGGACCACATGCGTAGTATAATTAACAGATCTCCGGATCACCGCTTGTTGTCGTAATTAATACGATCATATCTCGTCAGTCCGCGTTCGAGTGGTTAATTTCCGCAATACCATCATCCGTTTTGGATTTTGGCGGCATGATTACTCGGTCATCGGCGCCCGAAGTAATCTCCTAGCTGCTCCGAGGTAGTTGTTCTACCTGCATCTGCACCAGATTCGGATCTGAGAATTCCTAAGCATGCAGCAGCGATGAGGGGAAAAGACCCTATCATACGACTGGACCCGGTATTATTTTCAAGTTTCAAAAGGCGGAAATCCTCGCAAGAGGTGACATCCGCGTATTTAGCGAACTCCCTGAGTCATGGTGCATCGACAAGCACAGTGACCTTTCGTTGCCCTATTCGATGATGAAACTTCCCGGGTAGGAGAATCAGCCACGTGGTGGAGGATGGGTGAGAAGCAATGCAGCGACAGCGAACCAAATCGCAAAGTAGTCGTCCCGCCAACATCCAGCGCAGAAGACGAAATTGCGGCAATTAACCAATCAAACGCGGGCTGACGAGATACGATCGCATAAATTACGACAACAAGCGGTGATCCGGAGGTCCGTTAATTATACAACGCATGTGGTCCCACGGCAGCTACTTGTTTTAAATACTGCAACCTTTGTGCCTCCACTATCGTTATCTGCAACTGTCTCTTATGATGGGTTCGAGCGCGAATCCGATAGGTCAGTCCAATAAACTTCTTGTTCCAGTGATCGCATCTTCTTCTGAACCGCTTTCTGCAATTCATCCGTTCTTTTCTGTCGAGTATCGAGGGGGAGTCAGTCCGGGCATGGGTTCATGCCACGTTGACCACAAGTGGGTGTCAGTGATTGGCCAGCAAGATAGGTAGGCCAGAGCAAATCTATCTACATCCGCAGTAACCACTAAAAGCCATTTTCAAAATAATATCTAGTTCTTCATCTTATTCTTTCTATCACAAGACCAACTACTGCATATCTTTATAACAGCGACCAAGAAAATACAGTGGACGTGTTATCACATGGAATTCTGAAATGTTTTTTAGTTCGGAAAGATAACTTTAAAAGGGTAGTAATAATAATAATAACCGCGCAGCGGAATCCCAAGATTCTGCAGTCATATCGATGTACCGGCTGTCAGACGAGCTTCTTTTAAGCCGTCTGAAAAAAATACATTCCGCCGAAAATGACCACTCAGTATGCATTTTCGCCATTGATTTTCGGTGCATTTATAAACTTAAATACACTCTGGCAATGATAGAGTGTAGTACCCCCGATTAACTTAAGCTAGCATGTGGACCGTGTCATACGTTGAATGATGGTAGAGGGGGTTTAACGGTTGGGACAAGACACACGACGGAGAGCAAGTGGACACAGAAAATAGATAAATTTCTACCGAAAATCTTATCGTACGCTGTCATTTAGCAATGAAATGATCGCGATGATTAAAGAATAGACAAATACAAAACACATGTACAAATGAAATTTTGAACGTATTGACAATTGTTTTGCAGCCTAGCTGCTAATAACTGCACGAGAGTCTGTATTTGTATAGATCCGCCCTCCACCACTATCGCGGGGCAGCCAACTGACACCGTCATTAGAGCTGAGGTGTTTGCCGAGTTTACCCACATTTACAACCTGTTAGCAGTCTAAACTATTCGCTTTTCGTTCTTACCGACGTACATCAGATATCAAGCACCGCATTAGTTTGTTCTGGAGAACAACTATCGTTCCTTTACTCCGGCTCAGGTAAGTGGTATAACACCTACTGTAAGTGACATAGCGCATGGAATGTGATGGCGATTTCGGGGCACCGTGAGCGTTGTGCGCTTTAGTCCCCCTCTGGAAACGTCCTTTTTCATGCATAGTCCGCTCCAAAGGGATTATATTAAGAAGAAGTCTACGAATTTAGAAAGATATCGACGGTACCTTATATTCAGCCAGTTGGCCATCGTATTGGCTGTCTTAAACGTGCGCATTTTACTCTGAACTTCAATAATGTAGGTGGGAAAATCTTATTGAAACAACATTCCCCTACTTAAAAATAGATTTCGCGTTCCTGGTTTATTCAGATATTTCATTATCAACCATGAAAAGACCCATCATTTGATTAGGAGATTAATCTTCGGTAATTTACAAAACCTAACAGGAAACCTCAAGCAGTGTGAGCTACATGTTAGTGTTTATCTGGCCGATCTGTGGTACACAAATAATCTTTGGAGATTACTATTGTAGACATCACCGAGCATGAGGAGCTGTAGCACCAGTCAGATTCCTCTGCATTCACCGTTTCTCGCAGGGGTACGCAAAAAATCCTTTATTGGTTCTGCTGGGCTTAGAGTAGGTGGGATAACTCATGAAGTGTCAACCAAAACTCCGAAATTCGTTTTCGTTTCGAAAAGATTAATGAAGTAGGATTGCGAAACTGGTCAGTCTGCAACATAATTCTATAAAATTTCACTTACCTCAGGATGCCGGCTTTCAAATGAACTTTCTTCCGGCTGCATGCAAAGAATCACACTCTGTAAAAAAATGATTTCTTATGTTGCAGGAATTTTTCTCATCTATTTTCGATGCCCCCAAAAAGTCCAATTATATTTTATGGACAAAATGCATAAAAATATGCATTTTTTGCTTATTCGGTAGGCAATTACGTCTTCTTTTAACTTTATACTCGAAGGAGGGACATAATTCGGTTTTCAAAATTTTTCCGATTCTCGATTTATTTTGAACCCGCTCTATCGTCACACTTGGATTCAGGGTTGTAAAACAACAAGCCGTCTATTTTCCGCCTACGGAAAACCACACATTTCTTTACGATGATAAAGGAAATTCATATAGGGATCATAAAATTGAGCAGTTGATTTCATCCATTGTGTTAACTTTACAAGCCACATTGATAAATGCAGAGATATGACGATTTATGAACGGTCATTCCACGGTTTTTAAGAGTCCCACAATTAGAACCTTTTTTAAAAAAGAATTATTATCTTCCTTTGAGTATAAAATTGTAAAATGACGTAATTGTCTACCGATTGAGCAAAAAATGAGGTAGCTCTCCTACTGAACATGCTTTTCCCCATTTGCGCTCGTCTGTGGTATTCACTGGTTGGTGAAGTTTCTCCAGACAGGACATCGGGTGCCCTGACAATCGCACTGGGGAGGTCTCAGTAGACCGTCTGGATGACGCTTATTCGCATCCTCACATTCTAGAGGCGTGTCTCCAAATCGCAAATGTTAGAATGGACACATCAGATGTCATGTATGCTACTTTTGTATATCCTGTAGTGAAAATCTCCCCTTACGGCCAGCATACACTGGGGCTAGGGCTGGAGTCTTCGGACATCTCCGTGTACAGCATAACATCGGCCACAAGCAGACTGCACCTAACATACAGGCTCTTGAATATATCCGCTGCAGACTTATAGAGGCAGGCAGATCACTAGAGACTTTACGTATTTACATTCTGAGTGTTTTATTCAGTCCACGCCATCTTGATGGGCTTTTGGGCCCGGCTGTGTGTTGGAGCTGTGTTTACTTTACTGTTTGCTTAGTTAGAAGTAACGAACTTAACCCCCCGTTCCCCTCTCACTTCCGATCGAAGACCAGGCAGTACTTTAAGGCTGGCCCTGAGGACTGACTATAAAGTAGAGGTGATGTTGACAGTTGTGCCGTCAGTCATTGCCCGGCACCTCAACAGTCCACAATGAAAGTCCTCTTTACAGTTTTGTTGCTTGGAGTCCTTGTGCATGTCGCCCTGGCGAAGAGAGTTCCCGAGGCGGAACCGGAGGAAAAGGGGGAGGGGGAGGAGGAGAATCTATCGAGGGAAGCACAAGGGGAGATGAGTGCGAAGGAGGACGAGGGTGCACTGGCTCCGGTCTGCGGCGGCAAACGGGGTAGCTGTGGCTGCCATCGCAACCGCAGCTGCGGCCGCCGCCGCCGCCACCGCCGCTGTTGTCACCGTCATCGTCGCCGTTGCCGTGGTCACAGCCACTGTCGGCGCCGAGGTTGTTAAACGCTCATGACCCATTATTTACTTCTGTCATTAAACGTGTTGATTTTCATCTTCTGCCTTGTCTTCTCAACCTCTTTGACCGCATGCAATCGAAGAACTCGAGGCCATTCTAGTATGTCGCACCTGCCCGGTGTACGCTGACGGTCAACGCCCGAGAGATCCCGCTTGCCCGTGCGTACAGTCACGCATCGCATGAGCTTGCTTGTTTTCATTTCAAGTTTACTAGCCAGGCATCGTTAAAGCGTCGCCCACCACTCATAGCACCCACCGTGCGATACAATTTTCCAAAGTTGGTAGCGACGGACGACGAACTACTGCTCCAGATTACTGTAAATGGCAGCCGTTAGACAGAATAATCACTGCGCGTCAGTCACCGGGTTCATCCTCACCTACGGTTGACCTGACCTGATCTTGTATAGTCATAACAATTTGAACAAATGTACCATACTGCGCCTTGGAAATCAGACCCCTGGTGCGCGGCAATACTGTGTGAACGGAATGCCACTCCGAGAAGCAGAAACGCAGAAAGATCTCGGAGTCTGGGTTGCAGACGGCCTAAAGCCTTCTTCACAATGCTGTAAGGCGACCAAGGCCGCAACTTCAATGCTATATCCCATCAAGCGGGCATTCGCAGTTTTCGATGAAGACTGCTTCTCCGAAGTCTTCGGCACGTTTGTAAGGCCACATCTCCAATTTGCATTTCAGACCAGGAGGCCGTGGACGCATCAGGATTACAATCTGCTCGAAAGAGTGCAGAGGCGAGCAACAAAATTAATAAGAGGTCAAAGTGCACTGCCATACGAGATCCGCTTAACTAACATTAATCTGTATCCTCTGAGTTATAGGTAGGTTCGTGGCTTGAACTGCGCCCTTCGATGCGATGACTTTTTCCAACTCACCACTACAACTAACCTCCGGAGACATCCCTTCAAGCTATGTGTGCCCCAGGGTAGACTGAATGGGAGAAAATATTTCTTGTCCAATCGTGTCGTGGAGCCGTGGAATAACCTGCCCGAGACGATTGTCATGTCTCCATGTGTGGAGACATTTAAATGTCGACTTGACAGATGTATGCTGCAGCAACAAGCGGACTATGTGACTTTTTAGCCATGAAACCAGTGACACATGTGAATCAATGTCTGCATTCACTTAATGCTCTATTTTCTTCACATTTTTGTTTTGTTTATTGATTTTTTATGTACAAATAGGGAGTCCAAAGGCGTTAGCCTATTTCCCTCAAATAAACTGAATGACTGACTGATAAAATTCCTGATCCAGCCGCCTTAGCTCCCTCATAATAGGCAACCAAGGATCCTTCTCAGCTATGCAGACTCACTAGGCGTCGTAGATTTAAATATCGCCGCATGACCGAGAGGCAGAACTTATGTAAGTCCACTGGTCTGCCTTTTGAGGCTGAACTAGTTGTGAATCTCCTCCACTACCAGAAAAGCGAGGGGGGAAGGTCCTGCGTAAGTCCGTTACGTCGCTAACACAGTAGCATGAACGTCACATCTGAGCCGCTTGCGAAGTCAGTCATCAGTCCTGCCAGGTACGATGAGTGAATTTCTTACGGGGGATTGTAATACTGATTAACATGTGACGTAGTCCTGTAGTATTTCGGACTCGCCAGGATGTCGGCCTTTGACTACCCTTCTTTTCGTCCTCCTATAAAAACAACACTCGACAAAAAACGACTACTTAGTTAGCTTGCATTTTTCACATCGATTTTCGCTGGCCTAATCAATTTAAATGTATTTTAGAGAAAACATGCACAAAAACGTGCATTCTTTTGCTCGATTGGTAGAGAATCACGTTGTTTTCATATTTTTTACTCGAAGAAAGGGTATATTTAAATTTTAAAAAAACGTTTCCCAATTCCCAAATAATTATGAGTCGGATCAACTGTAACACTGGCGTCTAGCGATTTCGGTCTGCAAGGTGCGTCCTATTCACGTGAGGAAAACCATCTAGTCTGCTATGTCTTAAAAAAGATGAATGCGGACTATGTTACGCATTTCAGGGGGACCATTGGCAAACGACGGGCACGATGCTGTATGAATGGACGTTGCACGGTCTTAAAAAGCCTCTTAATTAGAAACTTTCTTAAAACCGAAACATAACCTTTTTAGAATATAAAATCAGAAGACGGCGTGATTCTCTATCAAACGAGTAAAAGAAAGCATGTGTTGGTTCGTGGTTTTTACAAAGTATATTTGAATTAATAAGACCATCGAAATCAAGGTAAAAAATGCATACGACTTAAGTGATAATTTTGCTACCGATTGTGGTTGCTATAGAAGGACGTAAAGAAGTGCATTCAAAGGCCGACATCGCGGAAAGTCCGAAAGACTGTAGGATTCTCTTGCACGTTCATCAATATTACGGCCACACCTAAGTAATTGTTCCTAATCGAAAACCCATTTCAGAATTTCGGCTTACCTTTCATGAGATGGCTCACTCACTGTAGTTTCCTCACAATAGACAATCGTGGATTCTTTTCAGCTGCCGCTTGTTGCGATCTTAATGGCCTTGTATGTAAGGCCAAGGGTCTGCTTTTGGAGGTTAGATTAGTTTGAACCTCCCTTTCTGTCAAAAAAACAGTCGAGGTAGATGCTGCTCGAGTCTATTCCGTCATGAACAAAGTAGTATGTGAGCCACATCTGAGCCTCTTGCGAATATAGAGCTCAGTGCTGCCAGTTAGTGTTGATGGACTGTATACGCCTCGTGAGACACTGCGCTTTGTGTCAGCGCCAATAGACATGGCAAAAGGGCCACAATGGATGCAAGTTCGTGTTTGCCGACTGGTAATTCCAAACCAACCAAAGACTATCCACCTACCTGTTGCCTGCTGGGGAAAGCCGATTTTTGTTATAAGCGGGCTGTGAATTTGAGAAATGGTAACTTTTTGGAGGAGCACATACAGTTGAATATAATAACGCTGCTTACATGTATAAAACTCCTTAGCAAAATGTGGACAAAAAGAGGCTCCCACTGCATCCCAGTTTTCACGCAGAGCATATTTCATTGAAGCACTGTATATCAATCCATCGCTATTCGATGATTGATCTCTTGGTATAGCGATTAGCTAGTTGCCGTTTCCGAGACGCGCCATTCGGATCGAATTTCCAATCTGTCGTCGTCATTTTTTGATTTGCAATTAGATCAAGTGTGCTCCCGTCTTCGCCCACTTCATGTTCATGGACGATAACTACCATAACGTGAGAACTCTTGGTGTTATTCCTCGTTTTACGCTGTGTGAGTTTCATTATCGATCGCGTCTGACATCTCCCCGTACTGCTAAGCTTCGCCATGTTCTTCTTCTCGACTGTCTGCGGCAAATTGTATTGCCTGTCAAGCAGAGACCGTTTGAGGTGAGGTCAGTAATCTCGTTCTAGTGGATTCAAGGACGTAATCTTGTAACCTTCCGCGACATCACCCTCATATTATGTAAATGTTTATACCTATCAACAGTGCATTCGGAGTGTGGAGTAGCAAACAGACCGCGGGCTGTAGTCAGGTGTCACATTATGTGGTGGAAACAAGGATGGTTTAATGTTGCCAAGTGGATCTAGTAAAGTTAGGGGGTGGAGGTCGACTAGCGTTTAATTCTCAAGAGGGGTGAGAATCACTTGAATCATGGTTTTTCAGTCCCCAGCATGTCAGTAAGTGCAATGATTTCTCACCTCCTTACTCAGTGCTAGTATTTTCCTGGGTGGGGTAATCACCCACACGGGAGCCTTGCGAGTATGCATTGCTTCCAGTGCAGTAGTTACAATACTAATAAACCACATTAATGGTGAAATTGAGGCAATTGTGGACTTGGTTGCAGGCAAAGTTGAGGGTATAAAAGCAAATGCAAACATTTGTGTTTAACGGAGGGCGTTTTAAACTTGGTGGGTGACAGTTCGAACATCGATTCCGACTATCTCCACCGTGAGCTACACAGCTAGGTGCAGCTGGCGCGGGAATTAATTTGTAGCGATAGTAGACTTGCATAGCATCTACCGCACTCTTTCCTCCACCTGGACCCGGTGACAAGACAGAGTCAAAAAGTCCGAAAGCGAGGGATGGCACCTAGACGTGCCACCACACCCCCCGGGTCCACAACATACAGTTGCCCAGGGTTTTTCACCAACAACAGCAACAACAGCACCCCAACAGGGGCCAGAAGGACGAGAATGATGACTGGGCAGCCATGCCCACCACATGTATACCCCGTGAGACCGCAAGCGCATCTACCGGCAGGGAACCAGGTGTCAGGGCACGGCCAGCGCATTCCAGGCCGTGAGGGCCGCGGTTTGTTGATATTGGCATAGGACACGCTTTCAGACCTTTCGACACATAGTGGGTACGTGGTTGATGGATAGCAGCGTCGTATAATAGCCAAATTGGCAAGGCGTCCGCTTCTTTTTTTTGTTGAACTCTTTGACAAGGGACCCCAGAGTGTATTTGAGGCATCATACGAATAAAATCCCTGTCCCAGCGATGAGGTCTCATTGCTGCACTGGTCAGCAGGAACGGCCATTTGATTTCAGCAGTCACCAAATTTAGAGCTCGTTCACTAGTCACGCGTCAGTCGACTGGTCTGGCATTGCGATCAAACGACTGCATCGCCTTGTACACCCTTGGGCGAGAGGAGGCTATTGGCGACTCACAGTGTCCGCAGGATGCCTTCGTCGCAACGAGGGCATCCCGAGACATGCAGTACCTGCAACCGGATTAAATCCCATTTACGTAACCAATATGACCTACTTTAATCAATTCAGTAGACTGAACATGCGCGTGCCTGTAGAACTTCACTCACAGCCCGTTAGAACGGACTGGCAACGACCGATAAGCCAGAGTTGACCATCGCAGTATACATTGTCTTTGTTGGTACTATTCTTCTGCCTATATAACTATTTCCTGCGCACCTGCCTGGAGGTTATGCACCGCAGTCTGTTGGCGCGGTAACTTTACAAGCATGTTCGCCTGTTCTTGCACTTGAAGTCTGTGGACGATTTGTGCCCGCCTAAAGATGTCTCTCTAACGCACAGCACATGTTGGTCGGGGAGAATCATTTTTCTGACGCGTGGATTAGTCAACACGACGTTGGTACAGACAGAGACAGCTGTTTTGAAATCGTTTCGGCTCATCCGTGCGATCTGTCCCGTATTACCATGACGGCTCTATCAGTCTGTGATCACAAGGCACTTTTCCGTTTAAAAAAGTATCACAAATGTGTCATTAACATCGCTGATTTGAGTTGTTATTTCAAACTGATTTCGAAACAGTTACGCATGCAAAGAAGTAGATCATAGGAAACAAAACGAACTACTGGCCAGATACTTCTTGGACACGATGACAATGCTCGAGTCTGCGCAGCAACCAACATAGTCGAGGTTCGGAAGTACGACCTTGAGCAGTTGCAGCCGACAAGGTCAGGGGACTGCCCATGTTCCTGCCAGTGCTGGCACTTGTGTTTTGTTTGCCATTGATATCTCTGCGGGCCGAAGCTCCTAGGCAAAAAAAGGATCAATAGACGGTATTCTCGTGTGAATTTGATTGTCGTAGCGCTGAGTACAGTTGTGTATTTACAGTAGGTGGGCTAACTCATGAAATGTCAACCAAAATTCCGAAATGCGTTTTCGTTTCGAAAAGAATTGTTAAGTAGGATTGTAGAAATAGTCAGTCTGCAACGTAATTCTATAATATTTCAGTTACCTCAGAATGCCGACTTTCGAATGACCTTCCTTGCGGCCGCATGCAGAAACTACACTCTGTAAAAAAACGGCTACTTAAGTAGCATTCATTTTTCTCATCGATTTTTTGATGCCTCTAAAAGTCCAATTATATTTCATGGACAAAATGCATAAAAATATGCATGCTTTTGCTTATTCGGTGGCTAAGTACGTCTTCTTTTAACTTTACACTCGAAGGAGGGGCATAATTCGGTTTTCAAAAATTTCTCCGATTCCCGACTAATTTTGAAGCCGCTCTACCGTCACACTTGGATTTAGGGTTTCCAACCGACAGGCCGTATATTTTCCGCGTACGGAAAACCCCATATATATCTAGGGTAATAAAGGGGGACCACATAGTACGCATACAATTAAGTAGTGGATTTGATCCATAGTGTTAACTTTACAAGATACATTGGTAAATGTAGAGATATGGCGACTTATGAACAGCCATTTCACGGTACTTAAAAGTCCCACAATTATGGACTTTTTTAAAACGGAATTACCTCCATCCTTTGAGCATAAAATTATAAGAAGACATAATTATCTACCGAATGAGCAAAATAATGAATATTTTTATGCATGCTTTCCATGAACTATAATTGGACTTTTAGAGGCATCGACAATCAATGGGAAAAATGAATGCTATTTAAGTAGTCGTTTTTTACAGAGTGTAGTTTCTGCATGCAGCCGGAAGGAAGTTTTTTTCGAAAGCTGGCATCCTGAGGTAACTGGGTTATCATAGCATTATGCTGCATGATGATTAGTTTTGCAACCTTACTTAATTAATCTTTTCGAAACAAAAGCGCATTTCGGAATTTCGGTTGACATTTCATGAGTATAGCTTTTGCCAGTCCGCTCCCGCCGTTCTGTCACGCAGCTTGTCTGCACACCTCGTGCCCCCCCCTGTCAATTGGCTGAGGGGACAGCGCAAGGCTTCTACGTGAGCTCGAAGCCATTCAATGCTTCTCCTTAGCTAACTGGCTACAGGCGAATGAATGTGAGACAGACCAACGGCGCACACACGCGCTGAGGAGGGCTAAGAAATTCAGCGGTACACACCGACGGCCGCAATAGGCCTGCGACAACTGCTTACTGAAGCTCCTGTAGGCTCTTTCAAAACAGCAGAGATTGTCCAGCACAATCTATCTCCGCTGATTTGTGACATGGGAATCGTGGTACTCCGAAGAAGAGGATGCGATCATTGGAACATGAAGTTTATTGGCTCGAAGTTTCGGATCCCCACTTGACCCCATCATTAGAGACGGCAGCAAATTAAGGTAATGGAGACACAAAGACGGCAGTATTTATAGCACGTAGCTGCCGTGGGACCATATGCGTGCTATAATTAACGGCTCTCGCGATCAGCGCATGGTGTCGTAATCAGTGCGATAATATCTCCTCCTTCCGCGTTCGAGTAGTCAGTTGCCGCAATGTTGTCATCTGTGGGACCACAGACGTACTACAACTAACAGTTCTCGTGATCATCGTTGGGTGTTGTAATTAAGGCGACGGTGGCTCGTCAGTCCGCGTCCGAGTCGTGAACTGCCACGATTGCATCATCCGTGTTGGATGTTGACGTGGTGATTACTCGACCATTTGGCCCGCTGTCATCAGGAGAGCAGAGCGCCTGCGTCATCCCCACGTGACTGATTCCCCTACCCAGGGAATGCCTCAGTACTGAATATGGTACCGGGCGGGTCCTTCGGCCTCATGTCTTGACGCCTGATGGGTGCTTCCGGCCTGCGTGCAACCCCAAATCCAGGTGGAATGAGAAGATAACTGACGGCATCTGAGACATTCCTCACGTACGGAAGAGCCAGCCCAAATTTGGGACCGGTTTGATTTGGTCATTGGTTCCATTCTCGTACACTCTTTATGACAAAGTTGAGCGGTAGCCATTGGCTCTCAGTATCCGTCGAAGATACTGTAATTCACTAACCGTGTCTTCCATTAAACTGCAGTGTGTCTCAACGCGCTTATATAGCGCCTTTACGCAATAGTGTTTGTGACCGATCGGGTGGTAACTGTTGAAAGTCAGTACTTGCGTCGTATTTGCCACCCTTCTGAACACTTTGCTTTTTAGGGCACCACAATCTTTGCAGAAAACTAGGGCATCCAGAAAGGCCAGCTGGTTGTTCTCTTACTCCTCCATCGTAAATTGAGTGTCCGGGAAGACGGCGTGAGACGTTCTTTGAATGTCAGCACCTGCTCTCGTTCGATGACGTCAAAGGTATCATCTACATACCTTACCCAAAATTTCAGTCTGTGGTGGCGGGAAATCAGCGACTCCAACCGTTGTTGGACCGCCTCTGCTATGAGTCCCGAAATCGGTAAACCCACTGGCGTGCCCTTCACCTGCTCGTGGATTGTTCCGTCGAACTTAAAGTACGTTTTGATGCAGAACTACAGGAGGTAGATGAATTGGATGTGTCTGAGGTGATTCTCCGTTTCATTGTATTTGTCTCGCATGAGTATTTCGATGGTCTCGACTGCCAGGTCCTGCGGAATAGAAGTAAAAAATAATACCATGACATCGCTAGGCAGGAGAGCAACTCCTTTAAGTTGCTCTTACAATTGTGTTGACGAGCTGATTGTGGTGTTCGAATCGGAGGTCGGAAACTTGAGACGTCGAAACAGCCACTTTGCCAGTGCGTAGGATGGAGTGCCTTTTAGTGGAACGTGGAGAGAAGAGAATGTGAACTGTGAAGTGATGTAAGCGAGGATGGCGTATAAACACTCCTCTCCCCCTAGTGGCAGAGCCACTCGCTGGATTAAAATGGTTAGGAAGCTGCAAGCACGTGATGTTTGTAAAGTCGGCGTATTCGTATTCACCAAAACCTTTTTAGAAAGCTAACCATACGATATCATTTAAGTGGGGCTGTAAGACCAAACCTCGTCGAAGATGTTTTTATCCTTAATGAGAGTTGAGGGAATTATGCGTGTCTACCAGTCCCAACACCAGCCGTTAACGTTGCTATGGGAATAGAAAAAATACGGTCGAGTGGGTCGTAACATTGTCCTTATCCTAGTGCTCATGACCACATGAGTTGCCGATCAAAATTAATCAGTTCACTGGCTTCAAAGGCTTCGTCCCCGGCTTAGGCAATCAAGAAGACTAGTCAAAAAATAAGCGGCAATATGTTTATTGGTCATTAGGAAATGGCATATTATGCGTGTTTACCAACCCCAACCCCAACCATGATGGTGGCAACAATGGTGGTGATGGTGGCAGCAGCGACGCCAACAGCATCCGTGGTGGTGATGACAGCCACAGCCACCCCACCAACCGCCGCCGCATGCTGGAGACACAGCACCCTCGTCCTCCTTCGCGACGACCTCCCCCTTCGCATCCTTTGACAGATCCTCATCCTCCTCCTTCTTCGATTTCGCCAGGGCGACCTGCACCAGCACGCCGAGGAGCAGAATTGCTAGGAATGGTTTCATTGCGATGGCTTGTGATGTCCTGTTTGGTTTGACGATGCAGCCACCCAATCTGTTCTCCTTTTTATACCCAGTCGATCAGTGCGATTCGTGAACACTCATTGACATGCGCACATAACTTACCTTACAAAAAGGACGACTCGTTTTGTTACTTCTGCCTAGACAAGCAATCAAGTAAACAAACCCAGGGCCGACCCCGCCCAACATCTGACAACTTATTTGGGCTCAAACGCAAATTACTAACGAGTCAATCACACTTTACACTACTGAGGACAACTCAGCTGATCTAAGCAAGGTCGCTTAAGTGGAGGGAAACACTTCAACAAAAGTGTAATATACTTCAAATTGGTCCATTTGCTATTTTGCCGACTATTCGATATACTAGCAGCGCTTCGTTAACTGTGGATGGAATATTGTATTTTCTCGTAGAGTGGAAAGTATAAGCGACCGTGTTTGACGTAACTTAGGGGGGTACAGTCGGGGTGGAACATCGCTCGGCTTAACGGCCGCCAACTGGTATTCAAAGATTGATTGCTCGAGTGGGGACCCCTGCACTGTCGATCCAGCCAATTGCCACTTGCTAGGTCCTCCCAGTTTTTGCCTGCAACGTCGTAACCACCCATAAGAGAGGCTCCTGTCTATATCCCACCAACTACTAGCCGGAATATCTGACATGTATTTGCTGCAAGCTGATGGTAGAGATAGTTAAAAAAAATCAATTACATCACTCGATACATTCCGCTGCCCCATCAGGGCAGTTTAACATGGCTTCTGGGAAATGAGTTCCTGCCTCACAAACCTGCTTACGTCACTCGAACTTTGGTCAAAGGCCGTGGATGAAGAACCTCCAGAAGATGTCATTTACTTTGACTACAGCAATGAGTTTTATTGCGTTCCACATAAGCGCATAATTCAAAGTTGTCAGATTTGGGGATAGGGGGATATCTCCTGGACTGAATTCAAGATTTCTTAAACGGTCTTGGCAAAAATGGTACTTCGGGTGGCTACTTCGCAGAATGAGTGCCTGCTACAAGTGAAGTCTCACAAGGGTCAGTTCTTGGACCGCTCCCACTCATCATCTAGTACGGGAGGTTGAAACGGACATTGCGCTCTTTGCAGATGACCTTAAACGTCCTCCTTCGCACTGACCTGTCCATACGCTCACTTTGAACTATCTGTCTACTTCTCCTCCCTTGACGCCTCCTTGGTACTCTCTTTCGACAGGGCGATCTGCAAGAGGACTTTCAAGAGCAAAACTGTCGAGCTAAATCTTACTTAAGTGTCTTGTAATGCCATAAATGGACTGAAAATTACGACTACCTGAAATGTCAAACCTTGTATACGCAAATAAACTGTGCGCTTTGAAAGTTTAGGTTGGCTTTTTATAATAAGTTAAACTAGACAAACAATCGACAAAGCAGTGCTCTTGATTTTCCTATCCTTTTTGTCCGAACAGGCCATTAAAGCGCCAAAAATTCAGTCCTGCAAAACGTGTTAGACTTTTCTATGCAAGATACTTTGGTTTTATCACGTCAAGACTGTATTTTATTAATTTTTTAAGTCCACAAACAAATCCAAACTATGTCAGAGTTTCTTAGCTCATTAAGTTTAAATTATCGCTTAATGAGAACCTCGTCTTCTAACTACAGAAAGAAAGCAAACCGGATTGAAGTAATAACCTAGAGAGTGCATGACAGCAGGGGTTTGCCACAAAATCTACTGTTCCTTTATTTTGCACGACTTTATGGAGATTTTGCCGATTATGAAGGAGCAACACTACGGCATCCAGCAGGAATTGCGGTGCCATCAGCATCACTTATCGTCCACTGGTAACATACGACTAATGGCTGCTTGCAGGCAGTAGACAAATGGCTACAGATATCGAAAGAATGATTCGATTGGTGAACACATATTTGCCCACGGTGATACACTTCTGCGGGCTCCAGTCGCAAAAAACAGTCGCCTCGACTACACTACACATTTCTGGCGCGAGCAAGTCACAGGGAGAGAAAAATGTTTTTTTTATTCCTAGAGCGAACTCGGTGAATTATTCGTGGCTACCAGCCTCAACTACAACCGAAGCCGTCACCGTTGCTATGGGAACGGGAAAATGACGGTCGACTGAGTCGCTGCGTCGCTCTCATCCTGATCCACATAAGCAAATGAGTTTTTGTTGAAAATTAATCAGTTCACTGGCTTGACAGGCTTTGTCCTTGTCTTAAGTAGACAAGTCACGAATAAGCTCTGACCTCTATTGGTTAGCAGTACATGGCGGATTATGTGTGTTTACCAGCCCCAACCCCAGCCACAGCCCCCACCTATGATGGTGACAAGAGTGGTGATGATGGTGATGACAGTCAGAGCCACCACATTAACCGCCGCAGGCTGGAGACACTACAGCCTCGTCCTCCTTCGCGCTCACCTCCCCTTGTACCACCTTCGACTGATCCTACTTCTCCTTCCGTTCCGGTTCAAAACCTGCCATCTCAGATGCAGTCAGTTTTTTGAGTTCTCTTATTTGGCCTGTAGTTCAAGTAGACAAGGCACAAGCAAGACGCAACCTCCTTATTGGCTAGCAGGAAATTGCGGATTATGCGTGTTTACCAGCCTCAGACATGATGATGGCAACAGTGAGCCAACAACACCGGTGGTGGTGGTGGTGGTGGTGGTGGTGGTGGTGGTGGTGGTGGTGGTGGTGGTGGTGGTGGTGGTGGTGGTGGTGGTGGTGGTGGTGGTGGTGGTGGTGGTGATGGCAGCCACAGCCACCCCACCAACCGCCGTCGCAGGCTGGAGGCACTGCACCCTCGTCCTCCACCTTCGCACTCACCTCCTCCTTCGCCTCCTTTGATAGACCCTCCTCCTCCTTCCGTTTCACCAGCGTGATCTGCATCAGTACGCCAAGCAGCATAACTGTCAAGAGAAGTTGCGTTGTATTTGGTTGTGTTTCAGTGGTAAAGCTGACGTCTTGTCTTGTCCTAATACCCTGCCTTTCATAGCTGTCTGTGGAGATTTACAGCCCTGTTTGACAGTACGGCACATGTAACTTTGGCGCAAGTGCTGTTTTCGTTCCATCACAGTAATCAAACAGGCGAGCTTACACAGCCAGATGAGGGAGAATGCTGCTTGAAGCTGAACTGATTTTGGCGTGAGGTGAGTGATGTTATGGGCAATGACAGGATGTAGTATAACGCACAAATTCTGGACTGCTACTGTAGCTAAATTCGGACAAAGTCCTAGTTATAGGGGAAAGAAATTAAGCATTGTGGAAGAAGATTTGTATTTTAGACAGAAGGGGGCTGCGGATAGGTTGGAGCAGACAGCAGTGGGAATACACGCGCAGTCTGTCTGGAAAACAAAAAGAAGGCAGCATAGATGGAGCAAGAGATGCAACCATCGAGGACCGTCTGGTCTGAAAAGGGGGGCCATCATGGTTGCCATAGCCGCAAATGCAGATGCTGTTTATGCCTCTGATGCAGCGGAGGAACCGGTAAACCCTCTTAAACCGCATTTTCACTCAATCAGTGAAAGTTTAGTTGCCTAACGTCGGACATGTTTGTGACTGGGTTCGAAAATATGATTCCTCTCGCGATAACTTCTCGGAAAGTTTTTCTCCCCGTGTTCAAACTTTAGTTTCTATTCAGCACTTCCCCAGTCCTAACCTTGAAATATCGGACCCTAACCCTCCTAGTTATATTCGAAAATTCACCCCTACTAAGCAAATTCCTGGCTCTAGCTCTAATCCAGATTTTAATCTCCCCTTAAATTTTGGGCCAAGTTTACCCATAATACGTGGGGTCGATATTCTTATGTCAAACCCTGCTTAATGGTCAACTAGAGCACACCGCCAGATCTGCCAAATAGCAGAAGTCGCTGATGCTAGGCTGGCATTGTGTAAAACGGAGATGCTAACACCGAGACGCGGTACATGATGTCGTTCTCGTTTTTTAAAAAAAATTACACCGTCCTGTTTTAAAGTGTCCTCCTGCGGTAAACCTAGCGCTGCCTGCTATCTTTCTTCCAAAAAAATATACTCTTTGCAGCATAATGTGTTCATCGTTGGAATGCACTTACTTCCTCTAAACTTCGTGCATACACGGTTACTACTTACGCGCGTTGAGTGGACGTTTGCGTTTGGTTACCGACTTTGGAAGAGATAATTCAGACAGTGCGTCTAAAATGAACATATGTTTCCACTACAGTAGCCCAACCGACGGCTGGTTACCTACAGGGAAAATTATACATTTGAAAATGTGCCCACCATATTCATTTCCCTGGTGACAGCGTACAACCTAAAGCTGCAGAAAAGGAAAGATGGGGGTTAAGGAAGTGAATACCAGTAATGCTGACGAATAAAACTGTGGATGCTGTCTTCATATTACTCATGTTTCAATCATGGGAGTTTTTAAAATGCCCTTGTTAGCCGTCGTCAGCCATTCATACCCAACGGAACGAGTGGATTCCGTAAAAATGATCGGTGAACGCCCTACCGTTGTATATTCCCTATCGAAAACTGACAGGGCAACGGGCTCGTGCCCCAGTGGTTAGAGGCGTGAACTTCTAACTGACAGGTCGCGAGTTCGAGCCTCGGGTGTTCCACACTCCGGGGTTGGATTTGACTGGCTGACTACGGCTAATAATTCAGAAATGGCCATTCCAGTCTCCCTTGCCTTCTTTGGTAATATCATTCTGCCCTTATCATGCGCGCTGTGTAGCTGCTAGTTGGGCTCGAAAAAGAGTCCGCAAGGCACAACGGAACGAGTGAGTTCCGTAAGAACGATCGGTGAACGCCCCTAAGTCATGGTAAATATCGAGGATTTCGGCATCAAAAAAATTTCCACCCTAAATATTAAGCTCGTAAAGGCAGTCTATCCATGTAGATATAAACTCCAGTATCTATGAATGAAAAATAGTGGCAATAGTTTAAAATAGCGGTAAACCGCGAACCATCGCCTGAACAAACTGTATGAAGTAATCTCGAAATGCTCATACTTTGGAATCTCGTTGATCGCAGACAGACTTTCGCTTGACATCTAACACGTCCGGGTTGAGAAGCACGATAATGAGCCTATATAGACATTTCTGCAGCGCCTGGTTCTCAAGGCGGTTGTCTACATGGTCAATAGCAGAGGCCGACGAAACACGCAGGCCAAGCCAAATTGGTACACGGGAGAAAACGTGATCTAACAACGCCTACTTAAGTAGATGCAGTAAGCAGTCTTCTGTACTATTTGGCAGGGAAAAAGCCATGCTCTTATATAGAGCGCTCCGCTGTAGAGCACTGTGGAGACACACACACACACGACAGTTTGGCCGTCGTTGCCGAAAGTGTCAACCGTGTGCTCCACAACAAGATGGAACAGGAACGATGGCTTGTGCATGAATTAATCTATAGTGAATGAAGACTTGCACGGCATTGACCGCACTCTCTCCTCCCCCACCTGGGCCCAGTTTCAAGGCAGTGTCAAGAAGATCGGGGGCGAAAGGGGACGCTGGTGGATAGCACGGTCGAGCCCGCACCTTGCCGCTCCACTCCACTCCCCCTGATTTACATAGCAAATGACCAGGATATTAACCGACAGAAACACTGGGGTGGGACGTATGGTCCCACTGTACGCTGCGTCTGCTGGCAGCCGGGTCTGCCACCGCACCCCCGAAATGTTGACATTTGTTATGGTGCGCATTCCGATAACGCCTGCCAGGATCCGACATGGCCCCCCCCTGTTGGTCCAGCGCATCTACCACGTGACCCGTTCGTGAGGGACACACACGCACTTGTCTGGCATCTTCATTCGGTTTAGCCGCATTTGGCGGATGGTTACAGGGGAAGTGGTGCCGTGCCGGGCACCACGTCATGGTGCCACAGGTGAGGTCTGCGTGCCGAGATGGGACGACGCGAAACTACCCACGAGGCACATCGAGGTTTTTGGATGTAACTGTTAATATACTGCCTATAGGTGCTCGTTGCCACCTCGGTCGTACCTGCATAATCGGGCCCAGATGGACTCGTCTATGTCACATCCATGTGCGTGTTAATTGCGCAGAGTGCCCTCGTCAGTGTAAAGTCGAGGGATCTGATGTGACCATTAAACTATCCTCAGCCATGGACTCAGTGTCGTATCGATCGCTGAGTGGGACTTATAGGACATATGTATGCCTCCCCTTCTGATTTGGGACTCCATTCAAAATTCATCTGACATAGCCGATCGAAGGCGACACCAAAAGAAGTCAGTGGTAAGCTGGTAGGAATAATAAAAATCAAAAAACCGTTCATTAGAGTCACAGGCCTTCCCAAACCTCAAAGCTGACTGATGGCGCGATGTAAGCCAGAAATAGCCACACCGCCCGTCTCCCTTCAGCGTAAGAAAAAATAGCCGGAGTGTCAGTAGCCGAAATGATGAAACGGCAAGACTTGGACACCACAATCAAAACTAACCCTCCGTCCACAATACCAGCAGTAAACATCAATATGCTTAATCCTCAAAACAAGCCATCCAGCATTCCCCCTACTCCAATCATCTACCATACGCAAAAATCAGCTCAGCCAACTGCAACACTTGCCTTGTTTACTCACATGTTCGCTTACTACCAAGTAGCAAAAGGCTTTCCTGTAGCGCAGTGCCAAACAACCCCATAAATTCTTCCTCCACACCCAGCTATAAAAGGAAGGGTAGTGGTGCGTGTGGTTGAGTCGTCAGCTAGTCTACAGCATCTTAACCTAAGACAATGAAACTGCTTCTCACGGTGCTGTTGTTGGCAGTCCTGGCGCAGATGACCCTGGCGAAAACGGTTAAGAAGGAGGAGGTGGAGGAGGAACCAGAGGGGGAGGTGAGTGCGAAGGTGGAGGACGAGGGTGCAGTGTCTCCAACCTGCGGTGGCTGGTGGGGTGGCTGTCATCACCACCACGGATGTTGTTGGCGTCGCTGCTGCCACCATCACCATCACTGTTGCCACCACCATCATGGTTGGGGTTGGGGTTGGTAAACACGCAAAGTCCGCTACTTCCTCCTATGCAATAAAGTAATACTATCCTACTTTTCCTCTTTTTTGTCCCTTAATCCGGCAAAACATGTCATCTGTGTAGTGATTAATTCTAAACCACAGGCATTCTGCGGGCTGTAAGAATTGGATCCATGTGTACTGTCGACCTCTTCTCAGAGGTTCTGTGATCTCCGGCTTCCAGCGTTGAGGGGTAGACGAAGGTGGTTACGCCTTTGTTCATCCGATTTACACGTTTAAGCGTTCATTTCGTGACATTCCGATGTAAATTACAGTCATAACAGACTATCCGCGGAGTCGTCTTCAGCATTGTGTAGAGGAAAATTTAGCTGAGGTTTTATTTTCAGTTAGTATGATCGTCATTGTTTAGCAATAGACTTGCTGACTCCGGTAGAGTGTAACATTTGTAATAGCAGGGTTTTGAAATCATCCACGGCAGTTTTTGTGTTTCGTGGCCCCTACGCTGGCAGTTCTTACCACTAGCTTCACTTCATTACCCGAAGATATTTCTTCTTTTGGTACACGAACACCTTAATCCGCACATACATTCCCACCTCCTTGGTGGTAGGACCACGTAATTGACCACCGGAGGGAATTGTTAAGTCTGAGGACGACTGGGTTTCGTAGAACCAGCCTAGGCAAAAAACGACTGCTTTCTCTAACCTGACTGCCGCACGATGAATCGCCGGCTTGCATCATCTTAGAGGTGATCGGCTCTCGGAGTGAGCAGTGTCCATTGACATTGCGACAACTTGCATTTGCCAAGGCAGTATGTGCGTTCAGCATGCATCCCAGTAATAATAAAGATGCAAATAGACTGCTAAGACCGGGCAGCTCCGCCATTTGTTTGCTGAAAGAGGATGCATGCTAAGGAGATGACCGATCTGCTTATGCTTCTGGGTGCATTGGCTAGAACTGATGCCAGCTAATCCAGCTCTAGAATTCTCTGAAGTACATGCGACCGCCCGCTGGACCCTCGGAGGCTTTAGGCCCATTGGCGTTCTGTTCCCGCTGGGTTAAGGGTCGTCAGTAGTCTGTCTGCTGTTAGCTGGCTACCACGTCGATGATTTTGGTTCGGAGAGGAGGTTGGAATGCAAACCTCGCGAAGGAATTAACGACCTAACTCAACCGCTCAAGACAGCTGAATTTTTAAAAACCTTTCCAATTCCTGAATAATTTTGAGCCCCGGCCTTTCTTTACACTTGCATTCAGGGTTTCCAAAATATAAGCTGTATATTTTCCACATACGGAAAGTTATCCATTTCTATACGGTATAAAGAGGATACCATTGGTAAATGCAGAGACATGGCGCTTCATGAACGGCCATTTCACGGCATTAAAATTCGCACAATTGGAAACTTTTTTAAAACCGAATTATACTCTTCCTTCGAGAATAAAATTGGAAGAAAACGTCATTTACTGTTGAATGAGCAAAGGAATGAATATTTTTATGCATGATTTTCATGAAATCTAATTGAATCTTTAAGGGCATCGAAAAGCAATGAGAAAAATGCATGCTACATAGGGAATTATTTTTGCTGTTTGTATGCAGCCGAGAAGAAGTTCGTGCGATAGCCGGCATCCTGGGGTAACTTACTTATTTTAGAATTATGCCACACGATGCTTAGAGTTACAACCCTACTTAAATAAACTTTTCGAAACGAACACGCACTTCTGAATTTCGGTTGACACTTCATAAGTTAGCCCGCCTGCTGTATGTTCAACAGATGACCGATGTACTTATGCTTCTGAGTGCATTGGCTGGAACCGATGCCGGCTAATCCAGCTCCAGAATCCTCAGAACTACATGCGAGCTCAGACCCTAACATGCGGATTCAAAGACTTTGACCTCATTGGCGTTCTGTTCCCGATCACAACGGCAGCTGAGTTAAGTATCCTCTGCAGTCTGCCTACTGTTAGTTGGCTACCATGGTGCTGGTGTTGGTTCAGACAGGGGATCGGAATACGGATCCCTCAGACGGATTACTCCATGCTTCTTCGAACGACCTAACCCAAATGCCCGAGAGAGCTGAATATTTTGGCGGACGTCGCCCTGATTAACAGTTAGGTCTCACGTCTGAGGACAGTACAGTGAGCCATAGCCGTAGCACACAGGTTGTCAGCACCACGATCTTCCCTGTGTCAGCAGGGCTTAAAAGCCCGGTTTTTTCAGCCAATGATCAGACGGTATTGTCCGCAGTTTCATAGGCTTAAATGTTTGTCATTTCCAGCCTCTCAAGGCGATCCTGTACAGGTGTGTTGTGGACAGAAAATTTCGCAAGCGGATGCTATCAGACAATTTTTCTTTTTTTCGCCGGCCTTGTACTAAAAGGCAAAAACGGAAACTGGAAAGAGTTAGTATATTTGGAGTAAATGGCAGAAGCCTTTAAAACGCCATGTAAACGGTATGGATGCAGAAAGGTCCGTAAAAGGCATTAAGAAGTTAATTTCGTTCAAGCCTCGCCTCTGCGGTTGACTGAAGCAAGCTAACGACTTCACTATTTTGCATCTGAGGAAATAGGAAAGAACACTTAGTGTTGCATGCCTGACGGTCTCGAGTTAATTCCTACACAACGGTATACTGAAAGCCGACTGAACATCGTTCCGTGAGGGAGCAGGAATTTCCTTCGAAAGCAACCAGCTACTTAAGTAGTTTAGATACTGATGAATGACTTAATGAGTCTGTATAAGTCCATTTCTACTGCATATAAGACTTTTAAGGACATTGCGCTGTCCTCATTGATTTGACCTAAAAGAAATAGCATCCTCATGGCTGGAATATCCGAATGCTTTGAAGGGGGAAAAAGATGAAACCATTTAGTGAACACCGGTCGTCAGGGCTGATCATGCAATGCAACTGCCAGCCTCCCCTCAATCCTTTTTTGCGACCTCATCCGAGCATTATCTTCCATTTTAAAGCCTGTCAAAAAGTCTGGACCAGTGTCACGAGAGATTCGACACTTACCATAAACTAGAGGACGTTTAGGCCATTCTCTTCGGGTTAAGTACCGGTCCTTTCTCGTTTCTGCCCAATCTAGGGTGGTAGCTTGGTAGGACCTAAACCAGACTTTCACATTTTCCGTGTACAAATGAACTGTTTAAAACGCTTTTAGAGGCCATTCATTAACATGTCTTCCCTCGAGAAATTACACGCTAGGAAGACTTTTTGTATTGCGTGCGAAATTTCAAAGCTTTTGTAAATCACCTGATTTTGTTGATTTTATTTACGATGTTGTGCTGTCATCCAACAGGACTCACAGTTACATATTTGATAAGTACACTTGGACTTACATGCGGCATCTCTGAATACCATAATATATTGACGGTTATATGTATCATGAAAAACTTAAGGGTTCACGATCCAATCCCGCAGGAGGGAAGGGACCACGCTCCAATGGGCGGATTTAAAATGAAAACACCAACGCCGTAAGATGATCAGAGAACCTGCACGACCACAGACCTGCTACCTAGCCGATTGCCCTCGAAATCAGGGCACCTTCGGCGTTGATTTAGGCTCCAACAGAACTGGAGACTTTCATTCACATAGGATTAGCTAATCACAATTCTTCTGTAAACGACAGTCCTGTTTATGTATGCTCACTGCCAGCTAACGATCGGTGTCACCAAACAGGCATTTAGCTGGCATGCGCGCATTTCAGAGCTCAGTTCGCAGGGCATCTAATATGATACCTGTCAACTCCCACATCGAGAAAAAGACAACAGTTTTCTATCTCCAGTTTGCATGGAAAAACTGGTTTTCCTCCTGAATCAGGTTTCTTAAAAACAGTAAGGGACAGTCGATTGCGCAAAACGTAAACGCCTTAATCGAAGGCTCTCGTTCAGAACATCCGGGAAATAAAGTACATCATACCCTGGAAAGGTCCCAGGTGGTCTGGACATACTCACATCTCGGCGAGAGGGGTGCGCGTTCCCAGGAGACGGGGTAGTTGGTCAAAAAGTCACAGCACATGGGACAGGCGGATAAACAGACCCGGAAGAGAGATGGAGGTCCCCATACAATTTGGCACAAACAACTTGATAGGGTCCTAGGGACTTTCAAGTTTCCTAAGTAACTTCTCCTGCCCGCGACTAAGAGACCCCATAAGCGTCAACGAATTTCGAAACTCATGTGTCTCTATCATCGATTTACGACCTTAGCCTTGTTACACCACTGACAGTTCGACCGCCCAACACTCAGGTAACTGTGGTTCAGCTTATCAGCAAGGCTGTGATTAGTACGGTCACACTGAGTACGGTAGGCTTCCCCCAGCGCTACACTTCAACGCACCGCCACGTTACATGCCGCTTGGATTCTAAGAAAACGACGGTTGGGTGGTTAGTTAAATTTCGCCCTTCCTAGTCCGCACTCCCACCAGAACTCCAGCTCAAAATTAAGTCATGTAATTCGCATAGCTTAAACTTCATTGTAACCGTTTTGGCCTGATGAAGAGTTACTGAAAACACGTGTTCGCCAAATTGACTTTTCAAAATTAATCACTTGATGTAAATCCAAACAGTTCTCTGACATCACAGATTTGACCTGTAGTTGAAGTAGACAAGGCACAAGTAAGTGACAACCTCTTTATTAGCTAACAGGAAATGACGCACTATGCGTGTTTACCAACCCCAACCCCAGCCTCCACAATGATGGTGGTGGTGGCAACAGTGGTGATGATGGTGGCAGCAGCGACGCCAGCAACATCCGTGGTGGTGATGACAGCCACCCCACCAACCGCCGCCGCAAGCTGGAGACACTGCACCCTCGTCCTCTTTCGCACTGACCTCCCCCTTTGACAGATCCTCCTCTGGTTCCTCCTTCCTCGCAGTCTTCGCCAGGGTCATCTGCACCAGCACGCCGAGAAGTAAAATTGTTAGGAATGTTTTCATTGTGACCGCTTCGTATGTCCTGTTTGGTTTGACGATGCAGCCATCTAATTTGCTCTACCTTTTATACCCATTCGCGGAATGCAGTTCGGTAACATTAATTAACGCGCGCATATAACGGTCCCTGGAAAAGGGTATTCTTTTTGCTACTTCTGCCTACACAAACATTCAAGTAAACAAATTCGGGCTGACCGCACCAACATTTGACAACTTTAGTTGGCATCAAGCACGAAGTTGCAAACAATTCGAACGCATTTCACACGACTGAAGATAGGGCCGCTGAATTAAACAAGATTGCCGATGAGGAGCGACGAAATTCAACAAAAATGCAATTTATTTCCAATTGGGTTCTTTACGATTTTACTGACTATTCGCTATAGAAGCAGCTTGTCGTTATCTCTGGATTGAATATAACAATTTCCCGCAGGCAGCGCATTCCCAGGAGTCGGGGTAGTTGGTTAAAAAAGTCGCAGCACATGGGACAGGTGGATAAACAGACCCGGAAGAGAGATGGAGGTCCCCATACAATTTGTCTCAAACACCTTGACAGGGTCCTGGGGACTTTTAAGTTTCCTAAGTAACTTCTCCTGCCCTCGACTAGGAGACCCCAAAAGCAACCACGAATTTCGAAATTATGTGTCCCTATCGTCGATTTATTACCATAGCCTTGCTATACCACTGACGAATATTACGTTCGAATGAATTTAAGATCATGTCTCCTGTCAATCCTTTTTTACGACCTCATCCGAGCATTATCTTACATGTTGAATCCTGCAAAAATTATGGATGACTGTCTCGGGAGATTCGCCACTTCCCGTAAATTAGAGGACTTTTAGTCCATTCTCTTCTCCTTAAGTACCGGTCCATTTTCTTTTTGCCCAAGCAAGGATGTTGGCTTGGCAAGGGTTTGAGTAGTCGCTCATATTAACCGCGTACAAATGAACTGTTTAAAACGATTTTATAGGTCACTCATTTACATGTCTTCCCTCGAGAAATTACACGGGACGAAGACGTTTTGTATCACACGGGAAATCTCAAACCTTTTGCAGAATACCTGATCTTATTGTGTGTGTGTTTTGAAAGAGCAATGTATGTGATGGTCTGCTGTCACCCAGAAGGGCTCATAGTTTATTATTTGTTAAGTTGACTTGGACTAATAGGCGCCATCTCTGAATACCCTATTAGATTGTCGGTCATCTTTATCATCGGAAACATGAAAGTGTACGATCCAATCCGACAGGAGGGAAGAAAGCACGCTCCAGCAGGCGGATTTAAAGTGGTGACACCAACATCAGCGAGCCTGCACGACAACTGAGCTGCGACCTAGCCAATTTCACTCGAAATCAGGGCTCTTTCGGTGTTGATTTAGGCTCCAACAGAACCGGAGACTTTCATTCACATAAGATTAGCTAATCACAATTCTGCTGTAAACGACAGTCCTGTTTATGTATGTTGTCTGCCAGCTAACGGTCGGTGTCACCAAACAGGCATTTAGCTGGCGTGCGCGCCTTTCAGAGCTCAGTTCGTAGGGCAGTTAATATGATACTTGGCAAATCCCACACCGAAAACAATAATGCAGTCTTCCATTTCCAGTTTGCATAGAAAAACACTGGTTTTACTCCTGAATCCGGTTCCTTAAAAACAGGAAAACACAGCCGAATCCGCAAAACCTAAACCTCTAAATGGAATGCTCTTGTTTAGAATGCCCAGGGAATAAACCACATCATCCGCTGGAAAGTTCGCAGGTGGTCTGGACAGACATACCTCTCGCCAAAGCGTCAACGCATTCCCAGGAGACAGGGTAGTTGGTCAAATTGTCACAGCCCACGGGACAGATGAATAAACAGACCCAGAGGGGAGATGGAGGTCCCCATACAATTTGGCACAAACACATTGACAGAGTCCTGGGGAATTTCAAGTTTCCTAAGTAACTTCTTCTGCCCGCGACTGGGAGACCCCAAACGCGACCACGAATTTCGAAACTTATGTGTCTATATCATCGATTTATGACCATAGCCTTGCTACACCACTGACAGTTCGACCATCAAAATCGACGACCCCTACAGCCACCCTACGCAATGGATGTAGGAGCAGTGACTTGCGCGTTAATTAGTTTACGATAAGGCAGACTTGCTCAGGACCAACCGCATTCTCACATCCTTCATCCACCTTACACCGACACTGTCGGCCCTAAATTTGGCGAGCTCACCCGTACGTGAAGAAAGTCGCGGAAGCTGTCCTCTCACTCCACTTGGAGCCGGGGGTGGCACACAGGCCGGAATCAACCACTAGGAGCCAGACGATGAGGCCGAAAGACCCAGTGTCACGGCAGGAAACGTCTGGAGTCGCTTACCACGATTGGTCCAATTTCGGACAGAGTAAATATATCGGAGAAACTGAAAGATTCCTCCGGACGCGAATAACCGAGCACGCAGCAACAGTGAGGAGGAAGGACGCTCATTCCCTGGCCATTTCTGGCTTATAAGCCGTCGTCAGTCAGTCATACCCAATCCCGAAGTGTAGAATACCTGGGGCTAGATCCCGCGACCTGTTAGTTAGATGCCCAACGCCTCTAACCACTGAGCCTCGTCGTCTTGACGGTATCGATCGGGAATATACAATGGTTCAGGGGTGTTCACCGATCATTTCTGCGGATTTCACTCGTTTCGTTGTGCCTTACGCAATTCTCTTGAGCTCAACCAGCAGCCGCACAGCTACGCATGATATAGGCAGAATGGTATTGCCGACGAAGACAAGGTCGAGTGAGTTCCGTATAAATGATCGATGTGCGTCCTTCGCTCGTTGTATATTCCCGGCCGCAACCGAAAAGACAACGAAACCGTGGGATCGTGGGATCGAGTCCCGGGTATTCCACACTTCCGGATTGGGTATGACTGGCTGACGAAGGCCAACAAGCCAAAAATGGTTATTTCAGTCTCCCTTGTCTTTGTTGGTAATAGCATTCTGCCTGTATCAATGGCCGCTGTGCGGCTGCTGGTTTGGCTCAAGAGAGAGCCCATAAGGCACAACGGGACGAGTGAGTTCCGTTAAAATTATAGGTGAGCGCCCTACGGAAATTGCGGTAAGTAACGACTCGGGTTCGGACTGACAAGCTGTTATCGAATCAATTATGACCCCCACCGGTAATCGCTAGAGCTGTTAATTATTTTACGCACGTGACCCCACGGCAGCTACGTCCCATGAATACTGCAATATTTGTTTCCCCACCACTCTTATCTGCGACTGTCTCTGATGATGTGGTTCTATTGAGAGTCCAAAGCGTCATGCCGCTAAACTTTTGTTCCAGTGATCGCGTCTTCTTCTTCTGAACGGCTTCCTGAAAGTCGGCTGTTTGCGTCTATCGATAATGTCTTGATTTTTTGCAGTGCCGACCTCAATTCCTCTTCGCTCTCTCATGCACCAATCGACTGTCTGGCCCTGCTAATCAACAGGTGTTGGGATTAGGCGCAGTAGCTCGTGCGGCGTGAAAACGTACATTTAATGCGTGCCACCGCATGCATTTATGACAGTAATTATGGGATCGCACGGATTCTGCGTGCTCTGAGCCGGTTTGGTTTTTGCTTCGGTCTAAGGGATCTGCAGCGCAGTCCGTTGTGGGTATGTTTGCCCGTAAATGGTCCATACGGTAGATTAACTAGCCAATCACGAGGCCTCGTTCGGTATCCGGTAGGCGTTATCGGGAATGTGCACCCATACCATATTCCAACATTTGGGATGTTGAGACAGACCTCGTTTCAGGCGCACACCGCGCCAAGTGGGATCAGTGTCGGCCTTCCTTTTTCTCGGTGTAAAATCAGGGTGAGTGTACGCTGTGGACCAGGGCGTGTGCTGTTACGGCCAGGTGTAGGTTTTCGTCATG
>CACRXP010000481.1:53206-80594 GCA_902702965.1 Spirometra erinaceieuropaei | reverse complement strand
CTCAAAAGTCGCAACTATAGAGATTTGATTAGCCGCAGAAATAGAACATTGCCTCTTCGGAAAAGTTAGACATGGCTGTGAACCCGTGATGTTTTCTCAGTTTATGATTCAAATCTAAGGCAAAAGAAATAATTCTCCTATTGTAAACTCCTTCTTGTAGGTCCTAGCCCGCTTATGTCATGGGAACCAAGTCCAGTTTGCGTAATGAGAAACCGTGGTTGTGCAACGTGGAAGGCGGAAAGGCAGAGAGAGAGAGAGAGCGAGAGTTAATCCGAGACTACACAAAACTATCTGTCACTCGAAGCATTATCACTCACATTGCCCCATCATCAAAGATGACAGATTAATCGCATGGTTGTGAAAGTCAGCCATACCCATCTGCCCACGATATCTCGAGAGATAATTTACTGCACCGAAGCTAACAGCGCATCGAGGTCTCGCACACACAAGACAACGACGACGACGATAGTTCAAGCGTCAAGAACGATTACGGCCAGTACCTACCCCATAGCAGGATTGGCGCAGGACAGTGGCTTGGGTGTGATTTAGTTTTTGAGGGCAACAGACTTGCGCGAAGCTATCTCTTCCCTCGTCCATCAGGGTCCGGTGGAAAGACAGTCAAGATGACAGTCGGTAGCTAAAGAGGCTAAATGGACCTGATACTCCCCCCTAGTAGAGACAGGATCCTCTGAGGGTGGCTAGAATCTCATGTAGCTGAGGGTGTCATTAAGGCCACAGTGAGGGGAAGCTCTTTGCAGTCTGACTGTCAGCCCTGTCAGTTAGCAACCTCAAAAGCCATGAATAATATCGCGTCAGATTTATAATAAGTTAAACAATATATTCCCCAGTGTCTGTCTCTTTACCTGTCCGAGTTTGCCAATCACCGTGTGATGCGAGTAGACGCCTGAGTTAAACAGGTGGGTGTTCATGTCTAAGGTGTGTCACATACATACGAGACAATTCGACCATCGTTTCTAACAATGTTCACGTAATTGAAGAAGGAGACACGATCGCTGGGACAAGAGCTTTATTAGCCAACGATCGTGTCATATTCACGACTGCTTCCTGGAACTCGTTTCTTCGCTTCTATTGGCAATGTTCACGTTCAGAGAGTGACCGACCTCATGAATTATCGGCTGAAATTCTGAAATGCGTTTTCGATTAGGAAAGATTACATGATCGCAGTTGTACTACCTATTATCTTGCGGCATAATCTTATAACATTTCGGACTCGGCAGGATGTCAGCTTTTGAATACACTGCTTTTCAATCTTCTGTAGAGGCCCTACTCGGTACAAAATGAATACTTGAGTAGCATGCATTTTTGACATTGATTTTTGATGGTCTCGCAACTTCAAATATATTTTATAGAAACCCCGAACAAAAATATGCTTTCATTCAGTCGTTTAATGGAGAATCACGTCATCCTTAAATTTTATACATGAAGGAGGAGCATAACTAGGTTTTAAAAGGTTCTTTTTCCTGAATAATTTGGAGCCTAGTTAGTCGTTGCATTACCCTTAAATGATTTAAACTTAGAAGGTGCATGCGCTCCGCGTGGAGAAAGTCACATATTCTTCTGTGCCTTTAAAAATATATCACAGTCCATAAAATTTTGCAATGCATGCGGACTATGTTGTACATTTCATGAGGAGCTGTGTTAGAAGGCGAGGTACGATGCTATGTGAATGGACCTTGCGAGGTCTTAAAAATCTCATAATTAGAAACTTTTTCAAAACCGAATTATACTTCTTCTTTGAGTATAAAATATTAAGATGACGTGATTCTCTATCAAACGACTTCAGAAGGCATATTTGTGTTCATAGTTTCTATAAGATATATTCGAATTTGCAAGGCCATCGGAAATTAATGGGAAAAATGCATGCTACTGAAGCACTCATTTTGCATCAAGTAGGGTTTCTACAGGAGACTGAAAAGCAGTGTATTCAAAAGCTGACATCCTGCCAAGTCCGAAATTTTATATGATTATGCCACAAGATAATCAGTATTACAGCCGCGGCCAAGTAATCCTTCCTAATCGAAAACGCATTTTAGAATTTCAGCCGATATTTCATGAGATCGGTCATTCACTGTATGTTTCACAGCAGGGTGAGAGCGGAGACGGTGAATTGTGCGTGAGTTAGCTTATAGTGGTGGTAGACGTTGCACAGCATCTACCGCACTCTCTCTCTTCTCCACTCCGCACCTGGACCCGATGTCAAGACTGAGTCAAAAAGACCAGAGGCGGAAGAGGGCACAGATGACTGGCCCGGCCGGACTCGCATCTAGGCATACCGGAATACCTCCCACCCCCGGTCCATAAAAAGCACTTGACCAGGATCTTAACCAACAACAAAAAGAGGGGGATGACTGGGCAATCATGCCCACGGCCTGCTTACCCAGCAGAAGCGCAAGCGCATCTACTGGCAGGAAACCGGGAGCCAGAGAACTTCCAGCGCACGTCAGGTCGCGAGAGCCATGGTTTTCTGAATCGTGGCATGGCGGACGCTCACAATCCCTGAGGTCCAGAAGGGTGACACACAGTCCTGCATTTAGCCCTGATTATCACGCTTTAAATGCCGGATAAACAGTCAGCCGCCGACCGAGAGAAAATACCCATACACACACTCCTCACATGCGTAAAAGTGTCAAAGAGTCACGTTACGAAGGGGCCGTGGCAGTCTGACTCTCAGTCAAACACTCCACACAACACACACACAGTTGGGCAGACTCGCGGACTGAGTTAAGGCGTCAGGCGGCAACCTTCCCATCCACGGCGCTTGGCACACCACGATAGTTTCAGACTTGGATCACACATGCAGAAGAGGCCGAGAAGCACACTGCCCACTTAACTGAGAGGTGTCAATTGAGTGCTTTGGTTGACGAGCGATGGGTTCGTCCATGGCAAACAATGACGTCCGCCTCGTGTTCACAACATGGCGTAGGTTGATCTACATTGAGTCAGACTTTCACAGCATCCATCCCACTCTCTCCATCCTCGTCCATCCCTTCCTGGTAGCAATGCAGTGCCAAGACAACGGGAGGAGGATGGTACGGAAGTAATTACGCAAACAATCTCTCCCCTCTCGCCCATCTGGGCCCGACGTCAATATAACGTCAAGACAACGGGCGAGGGGCAGACGCCCGGACGTTAGTACGCACACATACGTGGAAGTTGCAATATATAGATATCAATGTGACAGGACATGTGATTAGATGGTGTGCAAATGCGTGTGTGGGAGATGGGTGGATGTTGAATAGCAGGCAACACATAGACATGTAACTAAAGAGCATGATAGGACGGGGGAACGTGGACTTTCGAAGGTTCAATGGCGGCATGGGCAAGGACAGGGAAAAACTGTGGGTTGACCAACGGCTGGATTTGAAATCAGGAGGTCTAACTGGCCATGACCATGCCAGCGCTGCGATCTTTCGCCGGCGGTGCGTACAACTGGTGTCCGCGTTCGTCCTGAAATGGACAGATAGAGGAAAAGAAATGTCCATTCTGACAGCGGTATTCGTTTATGAAAAGAGAACTCCTGGAAGGATCTGTCTATGGTAGGTGCGTAAGCCAGTAGTCCCCAAACGCGTACCAGCTCTAGGCTCCACATTATGCTTTCCTCTTCGCTGAATAAAACTTTCTTTAGTGCGCAGCTCCCGACTGACTGGTTACTCATACGCCACTAATCAGTGACAAAATTGTATGCCATTCTTGTCCCACTCATCCACAGAAGCCGCAAGAAACGGAAATAGTGGGATCATAACTAACCACATCACCAAGAAGTTAGGAGCGAACCCGACCGTTGCAACGGGAATTCTATTCTACTAGGATTTCTGATTCATATGAAGCCATCATCAGGAGACTACATCCTTTGTGTTTGAATACCGGTTAGCGCCGCAGGGCACTGCCCCCCTATTCGGCGAGAAGTTACTGCTAGGATGCAAACGGGAATCAAACCTATCTCCGCGTGAATCCCAATAGCTGAGAAATCTAAAACCACAAGGTCAGAAATTCAAATTGTAAATCGAGAGGGTAAGGACGTTGTGGTGATGAAGGGGGTCTTATCTTTACGGCCTGTTGGTAACCATCGCCAAGCAGGCTTCTGTGTCAAGCGCTTTTGCTGCAGAACCGAAACGTTAGGATATCGTAAGTGGCGCTTGATTCATTTCTGCGACGCCCCAGAGACGACTTTCTCAGGCGAGTGAGTAGAAGTGCTTTACTTAACCGCAAGCGATAAGGTCCCCTTTGACTCAACATTTGGTGCAGTAACTGGGAGAGGAATGGTCTTGTTCGTAAAACCGTGACTAACGGATAAAACGAGGTGAGCCTCCACATTCTCTTTCAGCTTTTGGTAAATAGGAACAGTGATCGGTAAGGAGGAAAAGCTGAGGTCAGAAGTTGGTGATAAGCGCAAAACGCCTGTTAGTATTTTATGGTCATCACGCGATCTCTGTATAAAGGACATCAGACGGCGTACGGATTTGTTTTTATTTCACATACATGCGGTGTACCTTTGGAAGCCCGGAGGGAAATGAGGACGCAGGTAGCGAATGTATCGAAGTCAGAAATGTTTTTAAAAGTGAGGGTAGTTATGATGTTTTGTTTGCCACTTATAGCTGTTGGTTTCGCATTGAAAAACAACAGGAAAAACCCGTTGTTCTCCAATTTTTTTCCAGAGGGGCACCTTTGCAACTGGTTGCCAATAGTTTCAGTGGAAGGACAGTATATCGATGTGTGTAAACTAACTAGGAAAGCACTTTCATGCAATTCACGTAGACAAAATCACTCAAATTGTTTTTCTCACTTTGTCCCATACTCTACATGCAACCTTTCCATTTCTCAAAGCCCCTCTTTTAAGGTCCAAAATAAGTAAAATGGGAAAAGTTTGCGTTTCCTTAAGGGCAAATTTATGTGTTTTTCGATAAGAATAAATGAAGTCTTTGCTGCACTGCTTCTATCCGCATCTTCAGTCAGATTAGGAAAACTTTAATTAATACAATATGCGACCTATCTCACGAAACATGATGGCGGAAATCGAGATGGTCGACTGTATGCAACTAAAATGCTGCATCATTTATTCCGTCTACTAGCCCGTTCCGGAAAATGTGCTTTTGCACTCACAATATGTTTATTAACAATTCCACCAGTGAAAATATTTACACACTTGAGCGACAATGTACGTTAACTTGTATTCCCGTGATTTTTATGTTAGTGGACATCCGACACTAAGCTTGGCACCCGTGTGTGTTTTTTTATGAGAGAGGTATAAGTTAAACACGAGAGTTTTA
This sequence comes from Spirometra erinaceieuropaei, assembly GCA_902702965.1. Lineage (NCBI taxonomy): Eukaryota > Metazoa > Platyhelminthes > Cestoda > Diphyllobothriidea > Diphyllobothriidae > Spirometra > Spirometra erinaceieuropaei. The sequence continues at coordinate 75,306 of CACRXP010000481.1, read as the reverse complement.
CGAAATTTGACCCGCCACACTTCAAACTCAATTTTCTTTTTCGTAAGTAAATCAGACGAAGCAAGGTGGAAAGCAATTTTTAGAAAACCAATGTTTCGTCGACTTTAAAAAGTCGTATTTGTGAATCTGTGTGATTCCGTGCCCACAAATGCAGTAATAACGCCTATAGGCAATTCTCAGTTTAAACCGTCTGATATTTTCCTGCTTTTTACATATACGTAATCGTCTTTTGTACGAACAAGCTTTATCTACAAACTTTCCAGTACAACGACTTTTGATGTTTTTGAAACCTTCCGTCTCTCTAAAAAGTCAGTATTTCTAAACAATTCAACATTAACTTTGATATTTCTTATATGCATTTAATTCTCATAAAGTCATCTGTTATTATTTGATGCCTTCGTTTTTACCGCTTAACGAGTGATTAGTAGTCCCCTACATTCCGGCACCTTTCATACTGTACAAGTCGTCCTTCGTTATCCTGTCACGAAATACCTCCTAGATAGCGGTCATTCTCTCGACCCGAAAACATCCTTCCGAATACTTGTTCGGTCACCGACAATTCAGATACGGCGTTACTTGAGAGCAACTTGTTTATGGCGAGGGAAACCCGGTCAATGCAGACAGCTAGACCATGTGGCCAACCCCTACCTTCTCCGGTACTCCCCCAGTCCTTCGATTTACTCGTCGCCATTTCTCTGTTAACTCTGTCTCTTTTTGTTGCCTAAATTTCGTTTTCAAGTTACTATCTTTGTTGAATAGTACGTGATCAGCAAAAAGTTAACTTGGTGTTTTGTACTGATTTTTTTCTGTGCAGATTCAAAGTGATGTATGCTTCTTATTCGCTATCTGTATTACGAGGCGGCGGATTCCAATTGATATGCTGTGACGAAATTTGTTGTTACCAATAAATTCTGCTGTCCATTACTGTTTTGAATCCCTACTGGGGGAAAAGCCCTTAAAATTTCATCCTGCAGATAAAACAAATGTTTATTTCCAACTTCCTCCGCTCTAACCAAGGCTTCGGAACCTTCCAGAAATATCCCCGTGATCTTAAACTTGAAAAGAAAGATTACTCACGTGATGCGAAACAAGGATCAGGCGTCCTAAATTTCGCTATCCCGGGACGTTTTGGCAAAAATCCCACTTGACGTAAACCCGATTGCAATAATGTCTTAGTCTAAGGCACATTTCCAAGCCTTGCTGAATGAACTGGTTTAGCCTGATTTTAGTTTGGGCCACCTAGTTGCTTAGCAACCGATAGCGCTGATAAGCACCTAACTACACACAATAGGGAAATCCAGGGAAAAACAGCAAAGTCGATTTCCATAAAGTCCTCTTACGCACACGTATGTGCACCTACTGATTTACCACGCTTGACTAATAGAGGCGGTCATTCCACGCTCCATGGCCGCTTGGTTGCATTTGAAGTATGATAACAGTAATGTTCCAGTCGAGTCGAGACGTATCGCTTGGATAGACGAAATGATGGTCTCCTTCGATGTGACGTCGATATTCGCATCCATCCCACCAAAATGGCCCACGAAGTCTTGCGCAAGAGACTTGAAGAGGCGTATGACGAGACTCAGAATGCACTCAAAACTGAACACCTCGTGAGGCTGTTTGAATTCTGCCATCAAACTTGCTTCATTTTTGCTGGAGAGACCGATGAACAAGTCAAAGGGAACTCCAATGGGCTCGCCGGTCTCTGGTTTAGTAACAGAGCTGGTCCTACAGGAGTTAAACAAAATTGCCTTCATCCAATATGAACGGGTGTTTTGGCGCCGTTACGTAGACGACACGTTCGTCATCGTAAAGAAGGACATGATGCAACATTTCCACAGCCCGCTAAACGCAGTCTTCCACGATATAAAATTTTCGAGGAAAGAAGAACAGGAACAGCAGTCGCTCTTCCTGAATGTGACCGCCAGACCGAAGCTTGGCGGTGAACTTGAAATGACGGTTTATAGGAAGGCAGCGAACACCACGCAGCTTCTCAGATTTCACAACAACCTTCCGGTGGCTCACAAACGAAGCTGTGTGGTAACGCTCTTCAAACGGATCCAAACTCATTGCAGCAAACCGGCGGGACGAGCACGTGGGGACCGTTATCTCCACGACCAGTTCGTGCAAAATGGCTATCCGAGGGCATTAATATGTCGCTGCCTACGAGGTAATCCCCAGAGGACTGAAACATCAACGCCACCAACGATATGGCATTCTCTGCTATACATCAAGGACGTTTCAGAATCAACCGAGCGTATTGCTGCAGAGATAGGTATTGGAATTGTACGCCGCCCCAAAGCCACCATGCGCAGTAAGAGCATAAAAATTAAAGACCAGTTAAAGTCTGAGGAGCAATCTGGAGTATTGTATCGCATCCCGTGCCAATCCTGTCCTTGTAACTACACAGGCCAGACTGGACGCAAGCTCGGATCGCGCAAACACGAACATATGCCGGTTGTGCGACGAGGCAACGCATTATCATAAGTGGCCGCTCACACCTACGAAATGGGTTACGAGTTTAACTTCACAGCCACCAAAATAGTCGCCCACACTGGAAACAAAACAGGCCGAGAACTGATTGAAGCCTGGGCCCCGGTCGATCGATTTATCGATCTGGCTCCGGCGTACAGAGCCCTGCGTAGTCACCTTCTGTCTTGCGCCGTCGGTCGATGATTGACCTACATGCTTTATAACTGTCGCTTGTTCTGATGCTGCTGCTGCCTCTGACGGTGGACTCATGTTCGTGTCTGAAAGCCCAGGACAACAAACACAGTGTTCCGGTGCTCGAATCGTCTTCTTCACTTATGCATACACCCGAAACTCGAAATTTGGCCTTCATTTGTGAGTTATAAATGACTCTTTTTCCAAAATTCCAGTCACTGCACCTAAACCAAGATTCCTAATTAATAATACGGAATATGTGTGGGCATTTTCATTAGTCTATACTGTGGAGTATGAAAATAATGAAAACTTAATTGCATGGATTTTCAATCAACAAAAATACATATCCCAATTGCTTTATTAATCAACCGATCCCAGAACGAGCACACAGAAAAAAAGGGAATGGTTTTGCGTTTCCTTGACGAACATTCAGAAATAAAAGAAAAGTCCGGCACCCAAGAAAGTAATCTAACTTGAATCTGCATTTCAAGTTGACGCGCTATAATTCCAATGTACAAGGGAAGGCCACTATGTTCGGCTCAATGTATATGGGCCTTTCGCAGGAATCCAAGTCTTTTACAGAATCAGCATTCTATGTAAAAGTTATTTACGACTGTTGGCATTGTCCAATTATCATTTTTTTGGATCCTGCATTTTTAAAACTTTGGGGAGAGTTAGTTTGTTTGTCATGTTATCTCACCGGGACAAAGAGCTTCTGTTTTGCTATGCAACTTGCATTTTCGTGTCTTTCTGAGAAAATTCACAATCTAGGTCCTATATTTCGTCATACTCGAAAGAAAGGAAAAGGATATTTATGTGTTTTCCCAGTAACCTAGCAGTAAACTAGAGGTGGGTTTTGCCAAGGCCTATCGAGGGGTAAAAAGAGTGGAGGTGCGAAATAACACTCTTTGAAATAAAGTCTATGAGCATGCATTCACATAAACAACAGTGACTCTTGTGAACAATTTGCTCTTTTACTTCCTTGTTGGAATTTATAATCTGTCGGATTCACTTTTTCCAGTGACTTAATATGGCATCTTATAGATGTTTCTGGATGATTGGTTTTAAATATCAGAAATTAAAAAAGATTCACAAAACGCACAGCTGTTGTCTAAGCAGTAAAAAGGCAACTTTGAAAATCAAGTATCGTTGGACGGAAAATCAGCGCTCCACGATAACATTAATCATATTAACGGATGGAGCTGTTTCTCACATCAGAGACGGCGGTGTGGCTTTGCAGCCGGACGTATCCTGGGTCTGACTGACATATGACATGCACACGTAGAGACATGACGCAGCTGGCCCACTTAACGCACATTCCTTTCCCCATGACATCGTTATTATTATTATCTGAAATGTGTCTCATTGAATAGATAAACCACTTTTGCATCGGTTGTTGTGTTACTGAAAATCACTACGGCTTAGAAGGAAGGCATGCCGAATTGAAGAATTCCCAAGATATTTTAAGAATGATCAGTGACATCACTTGTCACAAATGCCAGCTACTGAACATTAAAATAAGCAATGTGTATACATATTTTTGGGGGCCTGAGCGGTAGAGTTTGAAGATAATGAGAATCTTATTTGAAGAAAAAGATAGGCTCACTGGAAGAGGTTTGTTTAGATGCTGACGTCTCGAAGAGTTTAGCCGGCTCTATGAGGCGGTCTCTCGACTCTTACACCCAGCCAGAGTAGGCATAACCCATCGACCCCAGGCAACAATTCGACGCCGCCTGATGCAACCTAAGGACTTATTGCCATCGGTTGTAACCTCAGCAGGCTACAAAATAAATCGCAATGAGGGCGACTGCAACTATCTGGGAGAATCCGAACGTAAATTGCAGACTTGCCTACAAGAACACAAATCGGCCACTCGGAAGTTACACCCAAACTCTCAACTAGCAACATACGTTGAAAAAACTGGGCATACTTTCGCTCTCCAGCGAGCGACCATCATAGGTCTGGGCAACATAAAATCAGAACGGCCAAATCTTAAGGCGTGAAACACTTATGTCCATTCCATCAACAGGCATCTGGACTTTCCTGCAACAAACAAAATTCTACGTCATCACAGCCTCAGAGCTCATGACCAAACAAACATACTGGACTTAAAAAGGCCACACGGAGACAGGTCGACGGCGAGTATACTCGGTGAGAAAGAAAAAGAATCGCCAAGTCGACCATCCGACAAAGGTTCAATCACATTCCTCATCCCCCCCACCGGCGTGGTGACTCAAAGCACACAGATAAAACGCCCGTCAACCATCCCCAGAGAGGCCGAGGCAACAAGAGAAGAGAAGAAAATCGATCAGCATGAGGCCGAACAACGTGACGTGCCAGTTGGGATTTCTGGTCGACTAAGCGCATTTTACGCTCTGACACTGGAGAACCGACCAAGATTTTCGAAACGTCAGCATCTAAACAAACCTGTTTCGGAGAGCCCACATTTCTTCTTCAAATCGTCAAGTCGGGTATCCCAAGTTTGCTAATCTGAAAATCTTTATGACATTATTACTATATTAATAAACTCAGCCCAGGTCGAGCACAAAATAAAACAGGAAATAGTTTTGCGTTCCATTGACGAACATTCTAAGAAATCAGAGGAAGACGGTCTTCAAAGGAGTAATTAAACTCAAGTTTGCATTTCAGGTTGACATGCCGTGGTTTTCGTTTTCACAAAAAAGGTATTAGGAACAGCTCAACGTATATGACCCTTTTGCCGGAATGCAAGTCTTTTGGAGAATCGGCATTTTATGCAGGAATCACTTACGACTGTTAAAGTCATTCGATTATACCTTCATTCAAGATACACGTCCTTTATAATTTAACCGGAATAAGTGTGTTTGGCATGTCTATTCACCCTTATATAACACTCTGGTTTTACAAGACGATTTGAGCTTTCGTGTCTCGCAGCGAAGATCCACAACCTAGGGGCTATACTTCATCGTTCCAGAAATAAAAGGAAGACGATTTTTATGCGTTTGCTTACTAAGCAAACAGTAAACTAATAGAGAGTTTTTGGGGGCCTATCGATGAGTAGAAAAGAATGCCGACATGAAATAATGGCCTTTACAATAATATCTGGGTGCATGCATTTAAACGGACAGCAGTGGCTCTCATGAAGAACTTGCTCTTTTAATTCGCATTTATTTTTCTAATAATTTAGTTTATTGTCGTATGGATGTCTCTTAGTGTCTATTTTTAATATAAGAAATCGAAAAAGATTCATAAAACCCGCATCTGTTCTCTAAACTGGAAACAAGACAACTATCCAAACCAACTATCATTAGGCGGGAAATCAGCGCTCAACAATAACATTAACTATATTGATCCGTATCTGTCACTGTCTCTGATGATGGGTTCCAGCGTGGAACCGAAACGTTCGTCGAATAGTACTCTTTTCCAGCGATCGCTCCTGCTTCTCATCAATTAACCATACTGACAGATGGGTCTCTTGTTAACATCGGAGACGGCGGTATAGCTTCGCATTCTTATCTGGGAGACATGTCCCGGATATTAGTGAAACGTGTCTCGCGGACACAAAGCCAAGATATCGGTGACGCTAATCTGTACCACGTCACTTGCGCAAATTAGCGCAATGATCAGTAATAAATGCTGATACCACCGTATCAAAGATGTTTAAAATGTTGAGCAATGACAAGGCGGCCGCCGTCGTCAATTTTACGAAGGATGTTTAAGATTTACTTGCACCATTATGGATGGCGTATTACTTATCCCGCGGGGATGCCTAATTCATGGACGGGGCCGGATATAAATAAAGAGGGAAACAAGCTGCAATTATCTGGACATGGAGTGGACCGCTACAGGCAATGTTTACCGGAGCAGAAGGCCTGCTTCTAGAAACTGTTTCAGACTGGTAAATAAAATGTAGGTCAAAAGCCACAGAGGGGACATCGTGCATAATCGACATTCTGGCTATCTGAGGTCAAGTCACAAAGCCACTTGATAGACAAGGGTTGCTGAAAAGGTAAGGTAAGAACCTTGGGGTAAAATATGATGCCCTAACTAAACCTTTGCATGAGCTGAAGCTCCTTAGCTAGATATCACTTAGTTGAGGCCACCCTCAGTGACGTGAACAATCGGGCGACGATGTCGATCGTGTGCTGCATTGCAGGGTGAGAGTAGGGACGTTGAGTGGCATGTGAGTTAGCTTACAGTGATAGTAAAATTGCGTGATATCTAGAGCACTGTGTCCTCCTCCTCCATCTGGATCCGCTTTCAAGAGAGGGTCAACAAGACCGGAGACGGGAGAGGGCGCTGGCGACTGGCACGAAGTATACCCCACAAACGCGTGTAACCACCATCCCACCCCCGTCCTGATCCCCAACGCACACTGTCCGGAAATTCATGCATCAAATGTATGCACCTCGGATCTAGCTCCTGTGTTGTTGCAGCGCATCTCCTGCGCTACCCCTTTTAGGGGAAAAGTGCGAACAAAGAGTGACTGTGATAAGATCGCATACATCATCAGGGTTTGATTGCCACTACTAATAATCCGCCAACCACATGCACGTACCTTTGCAACTGAAAAGATTTTAATATGTGTTTTGGATACAGTCCTCTTGTGTGCTTACCGGCTAATGCAGTCTTCTTAATATCTATTTAATCTGAACATGAGAAGGATATATGCGTCATATTTATACCTGAATATGATAATATCATCCCAGAAAAACTAAGCGACAATCGACCCTGCTCTGTGCTTTTGATCGGTTTCAGAAGTTAATAAACGTGGTTGGCGTTCACTACATATAATCCCATGTCATAATAATAGACAACGCTACACTCAGCAGTACGGATTGATTTCTCGTAGTCATTACCTTCTGATTCAATGTGGGTGAGTATAAGTCCCATTTGAACCCATCTGCAGGGTGAGAAGTAAGAAAGGTGGAGAAATATCTGTAATTTGGTTGGAGGAAGGCTAATCACAGTTTGCTCTCTCCCACTAGGCGTGCGATCGTACCACTCGTTTGTATTTGTGCCATGACGACTATTGGCCCATCAGAGATTCCTACGCGAGCACAGAACCGTTATGTTAAGTTCGAATGTCCATGCAAGCTCGCACCCATCTGGTATTTAATACCAAGGAGACAAAGGCGACTTATTTTAATTGTTTCAGCATTGGCCAGTCCCATTGACATCAGCTTCTGCTACACTTTATTCAAACGCTCACCCAACAGTTCGCTACTTAATAACATCTTGTCCCTGATTTGAGGACGTAGAAGCAGGCGAGCAGTAAAAAACCTCAAAAATGTGCGGGTAGAACGTCTTATGCCATGATCTGGTGTGCAGGCTTTTTTCCAAATATGCCATGGCGTCTCCAGGGAACGTTAATCAAACGAATGTGCCTTCGTTCTACCATTACTTTCACAGCTGCTATCGATTTATTAAATATCTTCACACAGCTAAATTTGTCAGACTTGCGTGATGATGCTGGTGCTAATGGTGATGATGATTTCCCGATATTACGGCAGTCCTTTTGGTTGCGTCCGCTTATTCGGCAGATTTATTTATCGGTTATTCATGACTGCATTTATACTACTTAGTATTACATGCGTGGGACACTTAACCTGCCTATTTGCTCACATGCGAGTGCTGACGTCGACTTATAGGCTGGAAATGACCATCCCAATCGAACTAGCTTCAACAATTGGGTTCGATAACCTGGGACAAAGTTATCTAATTGTCGTTATGGGCCAAAGTGAACAAATTGGTTGAGAAGACGCCGATTATGTTCTCTAAAAATCCGAACTTTTACCCAATTCCGTTCAGATAAGAGTGACAAATGTATCACGCTCATTAAATATTCAAGTGTTCCCTTAGGATGTTTAACTGTCTGTCGAGCAATGTGGAATCAAACCTGCATATTGCACGCTGACGTAATTATTTTCCACTTTAACTGTGGTATAAATATCATGGTTTTTTAACAATTAGACGGATCCTATTGCATATGGGTTGGTTATGTCTTGATAATCAATAATAAGAGCCCGAAATTTGCAAATTAAAGAGCCAGTAAAGTAATTTTCACATCTACGGAGAACGTTCAGGTCTATTTAGACACAAATGGAGTTCTTTTAGAAAGAATCTACAGACCCAAGAAATCAGGAATATTTACTTAGAATTGCAGGACATACTTATAAATCTTATATGAAAAACACGAGCAGGCGCTCACTGAGGTAGCTTTAAGCCTCGATACTACTACTGGAATTAATGCACGTCTTGATCTGTTGATTAGAATTCATATTGGCATAGGTCTTCCGATGGCGTCCTTAACGAGTCCTCCAAATGGCAAACGTGCTTATGTATCTACCTACCAAAACAGCATTTCAGGGTGTTTACATCAGGCAAGGCCAAAAAGAAGTGGTCGTGAAGATGTTTGGGCAGTCGGTCCAGGGCATGCCAGGTGCGAAGAAGGAGAGGAGAGTGTCATTGAAATGTACACGATCTCCACCAAGACAATTCGTCTATCTGAAAACCATGGTCAGCATTTAGATGTGGTCGGCCGCATTGATTCTTAGCCCATGAAAATAAATTTAGGGACGTATGGCTTAACCGCCGTCGTCGAAAACCCACAAGGCAGTCACTGAAGAGGGCAACGTTCCTTTCTTGAAAACACCCATCTGCGGCTGACTACATGTTCGAGATTTTTACGACGGTATCTGAGGCGATGTTTGTCAAGATATATTTGGGATAGCATTACCGACCGACCGGACAACGAGCCCGTGGATCAGTGGTTGAGGACGTTGGATTTCTAACCAACAAGTCCCGCTATCGAATATAAAGTGTTCGACATCTAGGGGTTAGGTATGACTGGCCGAAAACGGCTCGTGACCCTGAAATGTCCATCCAAGTCTCCCATGTAATTATCGATAATGCCATTCTGCCTATATCATGCGCTGCTGCGCTGAGGCTGGTTGGGGTCGAGTGAGTTCCCTAAAAGCGATCGGGCCAAATATTCGCTCATCAAATTTTGGTCTGTGCACACAGACCCTAGTATAAACTGATGTACTCCAAGGTAGCTAGTAATTTCTGAGGTAATCAAAAAGCAACAATTTTTGAGCTGACGTATCTACCAGAAAGCACACAAGGAATGTTGGGGGACCCATGGAAGAGAAAAAGAGAAGGCTCAACTTGAGTATTTGAAGTCGCCAAAATATTTGGTCGTTGTCGTTGAAAAGCATGAATGATCAGATGATTCTCTATGTGCTTATAATCTACGGATACCACGACAGACAGTTCAAATTCTTCTGCTTGTAGACGATGTTGATTCTTGTCGCCTACGGAAGTCGGGCAAAATTTGAAACAATAGCAGTCTGAGGCATTTTCTTTACAAGAAAAGGGAATTTGCTTGAAGGGGCTAAACCAGTGAGCAAAATGTGCAATGACTAGTGTGTTCGCACATTACCATATCAGTTTCTACCATCAGGTTTCATGAGATAAGTCAGGTATTGAACCCTATGAAAGCTGTGCAAATTTTGCAACAATAGCCGCGTGACTTTGGCTAGCATATATACGGCACATTCTTGTAGTCATTAAAATCATTCTGGTTGTGACAATGAACGGGTGGCTGGCTTTGCTAAGTTTTTGTTGGTCTGGCCTTTTGACATATGCCTGCAGAAGCTCCATGCAAAAGTTTCAGCCATCTCACAAAACAGGTATGATAAATGATACCCAGGTGGAATGTCACGAACTGATATAAAGTAACTATATATCTCTATTTTCAAGAATTTATTTGCAATGATAATCATTCCATAACTGTGATAATAGCGCAAAACATTTAATACACAGTCTTAGATGATTTAAATCTAGAGAAAACGAAAATAATAGGATAGTGAGTTTTAATCTGCCATGATGGGAAAGAATATCTTTGTCCATAAGTGGATGGTTTTAAAGAAGATAGCCGAGGTGCAAAAGGTGGTACAAAGGTGACTTACATTGAAAACAAATCGTTTCCGTGCTTTATAGGGATAAATATCAGCTAACTGCGATCCTTTCTTTTGAGGTCATTCTAAATTAGCTCTGGAGTATGTCAGACACGACAATGATTTCAGATTTATGTTTAAGACTGTCCTATATTTATATATCACAGTTTTTGCTGTGAATATTTAATTAGATAGTAACCGAGGACGAATGATTTCTATAGGTTACAGGGTTTGGCGAGTAGCATCATTTCAATATATGCAGTCGCCTTTACGTAGTCACGAATTCACCTGCAGAATTCTACACTGCCCAGTTTTAATCAATCCAGCAACGTCCAGTGGACGTAGGTGTAAATTCTGACCCTAAAAACGATTTTGATCAAGATTATGATAATACATATATAAATCCTCCATTGATCTATCAGTGAGCGATAATTTTGGCGGTGTATTCAGTGGGTGGAGGAGGACGATAAAGAAGGTTAGTTGGTACAGTCTCAAATACTTTGAACCAATTTGTGAAAAACGGCGCCGGTTTGGAGGGCTTCTGAATTAGGACAACGATTCTGGGGTTTGCGTATGACGAAAGTTCTAATCGCCTGTGCAAGAGGGTCCAAACGAGCGCTGATTGATGAGTGAGTAAACTAACCCAAACCTGATTTTACGTGCGGTTTGCGGTGGAGACATTGCAGCTCAGACGGTCGGAGCGTTGGTTGTGCACTAGCTCTATGCTCACAGCCGTGGGTTCAGACTCTACCGATGCCGCCGCCGATGTTTTATCAGTTGTTTTAGATAGTGTGAATAAAGCTGCTGGAACAACAAATAAATATCTCAGCTAATTGTCAGCCATTTAAGACCTGTCCACACTCAGAAATGTACTTTGAATGCTGGATTCGTTGTCAGTCAATAATATAAGTTCCGGACACCTGTTTTGAAGCACCATCTAACAAATAAATCAGACTGAGCATTGAATAATCCGGCTAATGTTTATTTTCCGCATTCTTGATGGTGATGCTTATTTTAACCGAAAAGTTGATTATTCATTCTGTGTGTCGCTAAAATGAAAAGTGTTATGCATAGGTGTCGTTTGATTTATGGCCGAAATGTCCTTCATTGATCGCCCACCAATTTGCTTTAGACGACAGAACCAAACCAGTTGAACCGACAAAAATATCAAGAGTCTCACGTGTGCCTTAACATACGGACCAAAAAGCCCCACATTGTATGGTCTGAATTGCAGAGGGGAAATGCTCTGAAGGTGCTAGTACACACCACTTGCTAGGTGTTGGATGACGGTCTAGTAAACAGCAAGGTCAAATGTAACAAGTCCCACTTACACCGCTGGGCGATAGACGGCGTATAATGAATAGTCTCATACTGTAATGTCTGAAAACCGCGGGCACTTGATACTGCTATAAACAAGAAGTCTGTATTGCCCATATATCAATCTTACGGGTAACAGTATTCGTTCACATTTAATTCTCTATTCTATCAATTAAATCAGAATTAAGCAGTCAATAATGCGGCCAATGTTTACTTTTCGAATTCTTGAATGTGATGCTTATTTTTATCCAACAGTTGATTATTCGTTCTGTGTGAGGCTTTATGCAGTCTTATGCCTCCCCACTGACGGGCGATTATGCATATGTGTCGATTGAATTATGACTTAAATTTACTTCATTTTGCGACGGCAAATGGCTATAGAAAACAGAGCCAAACCAGTTGACCTGAGGGAAATACTTAAAGTCTCGTGTGTGCCTTAACATACAGACTACACATCTCCAAATTGCAAGATCTGAGCTAGAGAGGGGAGATGCTCTGAAGGTGCTATTAAACACCACCGCTGGACGACAGACGGCGTATGGTGAATAGTCTCATACTGTACTGTCTAAAAAAACGCGGGTACTTGCTACTGATAAAAGAACAAGAAGGCTGGATTGCACTTATATCAATATCAGGGATGACAGTATTCAATTATTTATTGATTTATTTAATTCGCTTTATTCGAACAGATGAAACAATCTGTGTGCAGGATGGCCGAGACTTCCATCGATTGATCCAACAACTGACATCATACCGACTGATAATTCCTCATGATAAACAGACTTCTACACAATGTCATGTAATCTTTCACGGCGATGCAGTCTCAAAAAACTGCAGGGGCTATGATGCCATCAAAAATATTTCCAATTTGATAGTTTGCGATGTCTACTTTCCAGCACTAACGTTCAACTTTGAACAAAAGGTATCTTAGTGGTGACATATCATTCTAGTTTCTTCTACGGACACTGTCAATCATAAGAAGGCAAAATTAAGTAGGACACAGCAATATTTACAATTTAAAATGGCTGGAATTGCGGTATAAATGTGCAAAACCTCAGGGGACCGTGCGTAGTAGGGCAAACCTGATTGGAGTACACGCTGCGAGCATTTTTCACATAGTCGTTCTCTTATGTACAGGTTTCCAGCGTTAATAAATTTTAAGGGCGATATGCCAGTACCTAATGCATCTGCATCTAGTAACTTGTTGATGAGCTTTCAGCTAGGGCATTATCAGAAGGCAACTTCATACCCTATCTGATGGGACACTCTCACAGCCATAAACATACTACTTGCATGGTTTCAATGGGTCTCATTATTTACACGCACGTGCAGACCCGCCCAACCTACTGGGCTGCTAATTCGCAAATTCTTGATGTTTTAAGACTCTTTTTTCACTCCCTGTCGTATACATTTTGCATACTAAATTACCCGAAGATTAAATTCGACTGAATGTTTTTCACGCAAGCCTTTATCGTTTAAATGGCATTTTCACATGCTTATGTCCTTTACTTCAAATACACTGATTGATCTATTGACACTGACTGCTTATCCACTTGCACATAGTCTCGAAGAAATTCCTCAGCGATAGATCCAGACCCCGACATACTGGACGCTCTGTATTTGCATTTAACTGGAATGCACGGTTTGGCAGTATTTGAACATCAGACTTCCCGACAGTTACATGCGCATATTTCTATGACACGCCTACTCCGTGTCCACTTCTGCGATCTGGTAAAGACTGCTAAGCGTACCGTGGCAAGGCAAAGAAGGAGACCGCTGAGTGAATGGGCTGCGAGCTCGCTATGTAAGTTGCCTCTCTTCATGAGGAAGGTCCTTGCGAAATATGGTCCACACTGTGAAAACTGGTGAGGGATACCGCGAGCGGACGACATCATCTCTTGTTCTTATATGTTACAAGAAAAGTGTTTTCGCTATTCCTGTACCACAGAAATGTCTCACCAGGTATTAATTAATAAAAACGTAATACTGACAGCACATACTGTTTTTTATGAATGCGTAATCTGTTGAAGCTCTTATTTACGGTCAGAAAGTGTTCTGACATATAGAAGCGAAGACGCGGTGGTTAGTCCTTGAGAGTAGTAGCTGTCGTCAGTCGGTTTTTCAAATTTAGCATAAATTTACAAACAAGAAAAAAGAGAATGATTGAGCAACCGCTGATTTTCGTCTAAAATATGGGGTTTAGGTAGCAGTTTAAATCCTGGCTCGACACATTTCGTCAAGACATGGAGGTGATTCTTGGACCTTCGGTATTCGTTCTCCGTCGTTGGCGAAGGGAATGGGTTGAGCTGTCCAGATCTGCTGCGCGGATCGTCACGCGTGGAGAGGTACAGTTCGGGAGATCATCGAGGCCGACTAGATCAGGCATGATCGCAGCCGTATCACGTACGTGTAAGCAAGTTAGGTAGCATCATCCCAAGTCCGTTCGCTCAGTTACGACGCAGAAGTCGACATGCGTGAATAATCAAGGTTTTTCGAAGAGGGCAACTGGTGTCTCGCGCGTGGCCTGTGCTAGGGCATGCCGCAGCGCATACAGCGTGATACCGTAGCAGAATATTAACGATGGTTAATCCAAACCTGACTGAAATTTACAGGCCTGAGTAAAGAGTGTGATTGGGTAGTCGCTAACTGCCGTCTAGAATTTGGGGTTTTAAAATTGTCAGCCCAAATCCTTTCGCTCAGTTACGGCTTAGAAATTAAGACTCACGAATAATCAGGGTGTTGCCGAAGGCGGCAACTGGGATTTTGCGCGTAGACTACGCAAAGACACGTCAAATTGATTGTACGGGGTAATTCGCGTACGAAAGTATTAATGATAGGGGGCGTGATTGCGTATGCGCTAGATATGGAAAGGAAGACTAAGAATAAATACTCTAACTTGCAAATCGCAGCGCTGTTATCAGCTTTCTTAAGTTACCAGCCAACACTGAGGTCTAACTTGTTCCTGCAGGCCACACACACGTTAGTGATCTTGCTGCAACATTCAGTGAACTTGCTGGCTTTTATTCCGCGATGTAAATGACGATCATGAACTTATTTATGATCTCTTGGATGAGGTAGGCGCAACCTGTATTAAACACAAAGCACAAAAATATAGAGAAATGAGAAGTAATTTTTTGGACAATTTAAAAGCGCAAATATGCGAACCGCAAGGCAATCAATATTCCGGGATGAGGGGAAATTTATAGTGGCGACATGACCCTATTCATCTTTTGTTGATGATATTAGGACCGTCAGGCTTGAAAGATATGCCCTTCGTCTCCTAAGCATTACGTGTTAGTATTAACTATACATACAACCAATAAAATGACCAAATTAATTGCGCCGAAATCTTAAACGAAACGATATCGAGGTACTGGGAGGTGTAGTAGTATTGTTAACGTGATACTGCATGAACTGGGATTTGCGATAACCAACTAAACATGCCTCAATAATCTTTTGTAAACAACGAAGCATAGGCGATGCAAGCGAAAATGCGAGTATCATGAGACAGTCAGGTGGAAGCAGACGCGATCACTGAAACAAGAATCCTATACACCTGAACCAAGTGCTGAGTTTTCAAAACAAGACAGTAAACAAAGCCTATTAACAGACGGAAAACCCCTATTGCCCACAAGGTTTCTCAGAATATTGACCACTACACCAAATACAGAGCGTTGTGGGCTGTCAGGAAAAACGGGCCTCTTGAATAACAAACACAGGTACTCAAAAATAAGCAAAATTTTTAGCCAAACAAACGAAGCTTTGTTCTGCTTTCTGTAAATTCTACGGATAACTCCTCCGAAATTTTGGTGGTATTTCACAAGGACCTGGTGATATTGGTTATTTCAATTTCAATAGTTCTCGTAAAACAATAGCTTTCGTGAGAACCACTGAGTTAATTTTCCAGACCTCATTCATACCATATTTATCGGCAGTTAAATCGACTTCTCTCGTAAAAAGCAACTGAAAGAACTTAGATGGATGCTCAGTCTTTTCGTAGTCTTTGTAAAGTCCAGCACAACCCTCCGTTTTTATCGAGGAACTGGGGTCCCTAATTCGAGTGCATTAACTTATGTAGTTATAGGAAAGCCTTGGGTTTTGTGCTCCACATTTCAACATGTTACACTCGGATTATTGGCGGGCGTTATAAATAAGACTTCTTACCCTATTTCTCTGCGTCTGGTACTTATTCATTAACTTTATAGTCTTCTCCCTAGATACAGGTTTTCACAGCTATTGTTTAAAGTTTACTTCGCTTTTTAGTGTGATGTTAGTCCGCCGGGACTTTTCATAATTTTGCATCATATGGAAGTTAGGCTTACCGTTCGTTAGTTATTTGCGGATACAGGACTGTCACCTTTATATATCAGTGAAGTCCATGCAGTCTTCCACTCAGCTGGCAATCTTCCTGCAGCGAGGGAGGCTTGGAGGAGAAGACATAGGCGTTCTACCAATTCTACAGCTATATCCTTCAACAACTTTGGTGGTTTGTTACCAGGACCTGCTGATATTGGGCGTCCCACACCTCCCACTCCCACTCCCTTACAATGTGGCTGAAATATTTTACTAGATAGCCCAAATCCACTGCTAAATTTTATAACCTCATATGGTCTCCTTTTTATATCGCAGAGAAATGCGTGGTTTTCCGTACGCGAAAGGTATACGGCTTGTGGTTTTGTAATCCTGAATGCAAGTGTAACGGTAGGTCGGGTTCAAAATTATTCGAGAATTGGAAACGCTTTTAAAAAACGAATAATACCCTTCGTTCGAGTATAAAGTTGGAAGAAGACGTCATTTCCTACGGAGTGTGCGGGAAAATAAATATTTTTCAGTATGTCGTCCATGCAATATAATTGAATGTTTAAGAGCATCGAAAATCATGGGGAAAGGTGCATGGCACATGAGTAGTCATTTTTTACAGAGTGTGGTTTTTGCCTGCAGCCAGCCGATGGATGTTAATTGTCCCCGAATCACTTATGAGCCATGTAATTCGCATAACTTAAACTTCTATGTAACCGTTTTGGCCTGATGAATAGTTACCGAAAACACGCGTTTGTCAATTTGACTTTTCAGTTGTAACATGAGAATATTTGCTGAACTTAGATAATCCAAAGAAAGAAGTTCGTTCGAAAACCGACATCCTGAGGTAACATAATTATTATAGCATTACGCTGCACGATGATTAGTTTTACAAATCTGCCTACTTAATATTGTCGAAACAAAGACGGATTTCGTAATAACGTTTGACGTTTCATTAGTTAGCTCACCTACTGTATATGGTAGTGATTGCATATGAGTAAACGTAATTACTTAGACTTAGTGTTCGTCTTTCCTTTCTTACCTTGGAGTTCTCTGGGTTAGGGATCCGGGTTAGGTTAGGGATTAGTATTGGCAGTTAATGTTGTGGGATGTGGATAGGGTTTAGGATTAGGATCAGGGGTTAATGTTAGGAGTTTTGGGTTAGGGGTAGGGTAAGGTGAGGAGTCAGGTGTTAGGGTTAAGGTGAAGGGGTGGCGTGAAAGGGTTTGGGGGTCGGGGTTATGGGTAAGGGCTATTGTTAGTTCTATAGTTACGGTTTGGGTTTGAATGAGTATAACCCTAAATCTTACCCTTTCTCTAAGCCTAATCGCTGCGCGGCGACAGGTTGGGCTCCAGAGAGAGAGAGAGTTCTAAGGCAAAACGGAACGAGTGAGTTCCCTAAAAACGGTCGGGTCAAACATTGACACGTTAAATTTCGCTCTGTGCACACAGGCCCTATTATAAACTGATCTGCTCCAAGTTAGCAGTTAACTTCTCAAGAAATAAAAACGTAACAATTTGTGAACTGACGTATCTACCAGAAAGCACACGGGGATGGCTGGCAGACCCATTGGAGAGAAAATGAAAAGGTCCCAATTGAATACGTCCGAGTACGTCAGACACGATAAATATATCAGACCGACGTTTAATATAGTCGACCAATTATGGCTCTAAGTTTTAATGGCGAATACTGAAGTAAATAATAAGTGACGATGAACAATTTCGATTACTTACAGGTTTGACAATTAGCATCATTTTCGGTATATGCAGACGCCTTCGTTAAGCCATGCGATCACTTGCAGAAATCCAGAATACCAGTTTTAGTCAATACAGTAACATTAAGTGTAAATATGCAGGTGAGAATTCCAACCCGAAAGATGATTGCGATCATAATTTTAAAAGTAAATAGCACAGTCATACATTGCCCTATCAGTGAACAATCAAGTTAGGCGGTGTATTCAGGATGTGCAGGAGAACGATGAAGAGGAGGACATCAACTTGGCACCGTTTAAAATCATTTAGATCAATTTATGAAAACACGACGGCTTTTGTAGACTTCTAAACCAGAAATGCGAGTGTATAGCTTGTGCACAGCGAATGGTCTTTCTACTTGAACAATATGAGTCTAAACGAACATTGGTGGATGAGTGGATAAATTGACCGAAACATGGTTTGACGTACGGTTTCCGGCGAAGGCATTGTAGTTCAGGTGTTTGGAGCGTTGGTAGTGAACAACAACTCCACATGCTGTCATAAAATCGAACCCCACCGGCAACGCCAAGGTTTTAACTGTTGAATATGGTGAATTGTATAAAGCTGCCGGAACACCAAATAACTATCTCAGATACTTGTCAGTTATTTAAGACTGGACCTCACGGAGAAATTTACTTTTAATGATCAATTCTCTATCAATCACTAAAACAAATTTCAGACAAGACTTCTTGTCGCATCGTCTATCAGATAAATAAGACTGAGCAATGAATAACGTGGCTAATTTTCATCTTTTGCATTCTTGAAAGTGATGCTTTTTTTTCCCCAGCAGTTGATTATTCGTTCTGCATGATGCCTAATGCAAAGTATTATGCCTTTTCACTAACGGACGATTATTCATGAATGTCGCTTGAATTATAACGTAAATTTCCTTTATTGAGTGTCCGGCATTTTGTTCCAGACAATAGAACCGAACCAGTTGCCCCGACGGAAATAACGAGAGTCTCGTATATGCCTTAACATACGGACTACAAAGGCCCAAGTTGTAAGATCTGAGCTAGAGAGAGGATATGCTGTGGAGTTGCTATTAAACACTAATTGCAAGGTGATGGATGCCAGATTAGTAACCAGCATCTTATAAATATCGCTGGTCTTTCGAGAGTAAAATGCATAGTTTTGGAACACAAAATGTCAGTAAAGATGGGGAGACTTAGGCGACCGTTTCCAGGTTATTACACATGGCCAGGGAATCTTCCATTAAACCCGGGGTTTGCATGACTTCGGATTCGAAATAGGACTATTCTGTCAGCAACATCGGTTAAATCACAATATCTGTAGTTTAAGAAGGGGTCCGTTGTCACTAGGGCTGGTATAATATAGGGAAAGTGCTCGTTAAGCGGACGTCGTATTAGTGTCCAGGCAACACATTTGCATGCGTGGCGTCTCCTCATGCCCTTGAGGCCTTCTTTGTGCAATTTGCTCAGTACAGTAGAAAATCATCACTATTTTTGATGCTGTCTCGTTAGACCATTCATTTTGCCAATTATATTCATCTTTTAGTCCAAAGAAGACAGCATGGCTTTGATTGGGCTACCTAGAGCACCGCACACATTATAAATCCAAATGCAACATCGTTTATTCTCCAAGCGCTCACCTCGATGCAATTAAAATCGTTTTTGGTAAATCTGCTTGGATTTGGACTATTCGTGTACGGCTGCAGACAGTATCAGGGTAACCCTTTCACATATTTCAAATCCACAAATAGTATAAAACGCATTGTGGTTGCAGATGTTTTATAACAGAAGAACAGTTTCCACAATAACCACAATAGTGGGGGTTGCACGCTTTTTGCAGTATGTATATATAATACATGGCAGCTCCCTAAGAAGGCAACAGGCCAGAGGCAGGCAACTGTTTCACGGTCGTTGCTGATATATGTACATATATACATGCAAAGAAGCATGTAGGCCACATAGTAGTGGGAGAGCAGAATGGCCATTTATGGCCGATTTTCCCCACCTCAGTTTTAGGGACATCTGAGTTTCGAACCAGCTCTCAGTGGTTTTTGGTCATCAACCTCTGAAAACGTCCTTCTTAGTACCGAGTAAAATGCTTTACTTCATAAATATTATCTTTCTGATTAAACTGACATGGCGAAAACAAAAACGTGCGGAGATGCATCTGCTACGGCGGATATTGTGCCGAATTTTTAGACGCCTTTATATATTTTCGAAAAAATCTGCTATTTATGTCTGTGGACATAAATAAATTGTTTCTGGTAATGTTTACATTGTTTCATTATTAAACTACATACAGTCAGGACAGTGGTCACACTACAATTAATGTGTCATTATAACAAACCTGAAACTTCTCATTCGGTGATGGTCATTTTGGTGTCAATCCGCAGATTTTGCCGAATGGCAAAACGATATCAGCGCATTTAAATGACGCATTGCCTGTTTGGGGTATAAGTGTTTTTAGGGGCACGAAATCGCATAGATTTACCACTTTTATTTTTGTGAACAGATAAGATTTCTGATTCTCTTAAAATATCCGGCAGGTCTGCAAGCTGATTCTTACTCTTAGCATCAGACAAAAAATAAATTTCGAGGTGCGACAAGCACTTCTTAGTTAATTACTCTGCACCCGATGAAAAACACGCTCAAATACGCGACCAAAGTCTAAAACAGGTATCAGCATATGAATCTGCCCGAATATATCGCAGCGTACATTTTCATTTTGTTTGATAATATTTCGTGAACGACGGTGGATTCTCTGGCCGTTTGGCCCTGTAGGAGCGCGTCTGCGGTAATTCATTTTGAAATTTCATTACTGGTATAAGTATTTCCGAAATCATAACCTACATCCTTGCAGGGACACCAAATTGCATGAATGACGGCACAGACATACGGCACCTACTGCGTCGTATTTCGTCCCCCCGTTTATATATTTATCATTACAGTGACACGTTCACACTTTGCGAAATAGACCTTTACATGGGTCTACACATGGGTTACTGTAACCCTGAGGACCTTCATCCTATGCTGGATATGACCGTCATCTGCAATGTTCACTTCGAAGCCGTTACATATAATTTGGAGCTTCGGGTATGTTTGCTAATAAAATGTGTTTGGGTGTTCAATAGCAAGTGTTGTTGAATCCTAAATACAAGCAACATTTAAGAAGTCGATTAAGATCACTTAGTTAGATTCCATTGGGCAAATAAGAAATTTGTTTGCTAGAACTTTCTAGGTCCTCTACGACCACATCGGTGTTATTGTTTAGTTTATTATGCATTTGGGAGATTGCTGATGAAAAACATGCACTCGTGCACAATTTGCTTTCCATATTTTTTGTTCTCCCTTTTTACGATGTGTTCCTATTTTAATCACTGACATTATTGTGATGTTGAGGCTTTTGCTCTATTTCAACAGAGAAAAGTCGAAGAAACTAATCAAGCAATTGTCGAGCAATATCTGCAAATCAACTTAGGGCGCATGAAGGCCGTGGCTACATTTGAGCGTCGTTTCGAACGCGGCTGGAACTACGACGTTTCTCTACTGCGTCTTCTTGGAATCTTTTTCCACGATCTGGAAACGGCCGTTCAATTTGCATTTGCAAGAATAAATGGAAGTTCACTAACTTTCTGGGCCAATAAATCGATATCAAAATTGGCAATGTATACAAAGAAGTCATTTGAACTTAACCAATTACCCAGTTGTGTCTCCCAATAGCTGAGAGGCCGGGCTTCATGAAAAACCTAGTTGTTCTGTTTGCAAAGACGGCAGGAATTTCGTACGTGTTGTGCAAAATGGAGTATGTATGAGTAAAATATGATGGTTTCTGACTTTCTTTTTCTCCCCGGGTTGTCTTTAATATTAGAAAACAGAAGTCCACAATTTGGTTATCTTAGGTTCTCTAAGCACTTTATACAATGCACGGCAGGCCATGTTTTTGGACGTGAATTTTGTGGGCAGTGTCCAAATAAGAAAACTTACCAATCAAATAAACCTCAACAACTGTGCAACCAATACTCATTTCAGTAGGCTGAGTCCTGATGAGTCCATGTGGAGCGACGAATTCAGTGTTGCTGCTCGATCAAGTTTGGATTTTAATATCGTTTGCAGGCATAAGGCAAATATGCCAAACAATTGACATACTAGACGCCTA
>CACRXP010000481.1:0-35786 GCA_902702965.1 Spirometra erinaceieuropaei | reverse complement strand
GTCTGTCAGGGAAAAGCGAAAGAATTGTTTTCCTTTTCCCTTGAGGACGTTGGGATATAGAAACTAGATTACGAGTCTGCTCATAAACATAGGAAAATCCCAGTTGCCCAGTAATACAAAAGCTTTATATCTGGGAGAGACAACATGACAAACAAACGTACTCTCCTCAACGTATTAAGAATGGGAGATTTAAAAGAAATAATAATTGCATAATACTAACAGTCAAAGATGATATTTACATAAAATTCGGATTCTACAAAATACGTACATTCCTGTAAAAAGCCCATATACATCGAGCCTCTTTTACAAGCCTTATCCGTAAACGGGAAGTAGAACACATCAACCTGTAGTGTTGATTCAAGTTAGATTACTTCCTTGGGTGTCGACCTTTCTTCTATTTTTGAGTATTCGTCAACGAAACGCAAAAGCGTTTCCTGTTGTTCTGTATGCTTGTTCGGGGATCGATTAATTAACAAGATAATTTGCTTACACATTTTCGTTGATTAAGAATCCACAGAATAAAGTTCCCATTATTTCCATATTCCACAGCATAGGCTCTAAAAAACATTCTGTATTACTAATGAAGAATACTGTCTTATGTGCAATGGCCAGCATGTAGGACAAAAATTCACGTATAATACATAACTTTCTTGGAAATGCCTTAAATCCTCATGCTCTGCTTCCAAACAAACAATACAATTGTGGTTTATCTGATCCCTGAGACACATTGCAAATAACAATAGTAGTGTGGTGGGATAATAAATATGTGGTAGGTGGACCAGCAGTGTTATGTATACGTGTGCGCATGTTTGTGCTTTCGGTTCCAGCAGGTGGTCAAGTTTATGACTGCTTCGATGAAGGTAAAAAAGCCCGAAAGAACTATTTATCAACCTCAATCCAAGACTTCATCGCTTAACCTCCGCTATTATACCTTTGCCGCCTTCGGCCCGGCTGGTATCTGCCTCTTCCTGACCAATACGAAATGCGTTTGCTATTGAAAGCCCATGTATCCATGTGTGTCTATTCTTAAGTGGACATATATGCATATACACAAAAAGAAGATTGCGGACAAAGTAAGTAACGATTAGAATGGCTACTTTTATCCAGCTATTTCAACCCCTATGTTTAGGGAAAGCTGAGGCTCGGACCCTAATTCCTTGTTGATCAGGTGTCATGATACTACTTCTATATGGTAGATATTACAATTAGACACCACATATACTATGCGCCAGTTTGTGAGGCCCTTGAGCAAGTCCCAAGACAGACAGGGGGAACCTTCCTTAACCTGATCGGCCAACGTCTTCCGAATATATTAAGTATTCCTGATCCCAATCCATAGAACAACGAGATCGTGGCCTTACAGTTAGAGCGTTGGACGTACTAACGCTCAAAACGAGATCGACGCGGGTTCGAGCCTCATGTTTCTCCAAGGCCGTTGTTTGGAAGGGCTGGCTGACAACAGCTAAGATGCCAACAATGGCCATCCTGTCTTTAACATCTTTCTCATTGAAAGTTGAGAATCAGACAATGTATATTTCTCCATGCATGCGCACGCCATAGTTTTAAATAAACATTAATGTGGCCCTACGCACGCCGCCCCAATGTGAGCGGTTTTTTAATCCAAGTTAACCTACAGTGCTTCGAACGGACGCTAGTCAGTTTCGGTGACATCGGAGGTAGAACGCTCCTACGGGACTAATCTGCTACTGGTGGTGAACTACCAGCTTCTCTCAACACAATTATCAGATCATCTTCGAATGTTTGGCGACTAGAATGCCAATTGTTTGGCCTACTCGCCTTATGTGTGCAAACAATATTAAAATCCAACCTTGATCGAGCAGCAACAGTGAATTCGTTGCTTCCCTATGTACTCATCAGGACTCGGCCTACTGAAATAAGTAGTATTTGTACAGTTGTTGAGGTTTATTTGATTGAAAATGTTTTTTTTGGGACACTGTCTACAAAGTTCACGTCCAGAAACATGACCTGCCGTGCATTCTGGCTAAAAAAAATAAACAACTTGTATAAAGGGCTTAGAAAACTTAACACAGCCAACTAAATGACTCTTGTTTCTCAAATATTAAAGGCACCCCCGAGAGCAAAAGAAACTCAGCAATCATTAAATTTTAATCATAAACACACTTTATTGTTCACAGCATATCTGGAGTTATTTCCGCGTTTTCAAACAAGACAAATAGTTCTTCCGTGAAGCACGTCCTCTCAGCGATTCAGAGGCACAAGCGGGTAATTGGTTAAGTTCAAATGTCCTTTTTGTATACATTGACAATCTCGATATCGATTCATTGGCCCAAAGTGTCAGTGAACTTTCATTTCTTCTTCCCGAAAGTGCAGATTGAACGGCCGTTTCCAGCTCATGGAAAACGAAGCCAAGAAGACGCATCCGGGAGACGTCGTAGATGCAGCCGCGTTCTATACGACGCTCAAATATAGCCACGGTATTCATGCCTCCTAAGGTGAGTTGCAGATATTGCTCGACGATTGTTTGATTAGTTTCTTCGATTATTTTCTGTTCAGATAGAGAAAAAGCCTCAGCAACACAATAAAGTCAAGGCTTAAAATTGGAAAACATCGAAAAAAGAGAGAACAATAGATATGGAAAGCAAATTGTTGCTATTGAACAGGCAAACGACATTTATTAGCAAACATACTCGAAGCTCCAAATTATATGTAACGGCTTCCAGGTAAACATTGCAGATGATGGTCATATCCAGCATAGAATGAATGTCCTTTGGGTTACAGTCACCTATGTACGGATCTGTGTCAAGGTCTATTACGCAACGTGTGAATGTGTCTCTGTGATGATAAATATATAAACATGGAGACGAAATACGGCGCAGTAGCTGCTGCATGTCTGTGTCGTCATTCTTGCAATCCGGTGTCCCTGCAAAGAAGTAGTTTATGATTTCGTAAATACACATGCAGTTAATGAAATTTCAAAAAAATTACCGCATGCGCACTCCCACAGTGTCAAACGGCCAGAGAATCCACCGTCGTCCACAAAATTTTATCAAATAAAATGTTCACATATTTGTGTAAAAATGGATGTTGCGATATATTCCGGTGCTATCATCTGTAAATACCTGTTCTAGACTTCGGTCGCGCATTTCAGCGTGTTTCTCATCTGATGCAGATTCATTAACTAAGAAGGGCTTGTCGCAATTCAAAATGGATTTGTTGACTGATGCAAACAGTGTGAATCAGTGTGCAAACCTGCCGAATATTTTAGACAATCAGAAATCTTATCCATCTACAAAATTAAAAGCGGTAAATTTATGCCATTTCGTGCCCTTAAAGGCACTAATACCCTACACAGGCAATATATCATTTAGATGGGCTGATATTGCTTCGCTATTTGGGAAAAGCTACGGATTGACACCAAAATATCACTGAATAGTTATTTTCAGTTTCCCACTAAAGAAACATTTCTTGTCGTGTGACCACGCTTCTGAATGTACTTAGTTTACAGATGGAACTCTCTAAACATTAACAATTTTAACAAAATTGCAGTATATATGTGGCCATTCCGACGTACATTCAAAATCGTAAAGCACAGCCTAAGTGTAAGGAAAAGTAGTAATATTGGCCAAAAAGATATAGAGAGAAAGGGGTGTATGAAAACATGCTATAACACATCTATGTAGTTGCAAATCCTGTTCGACTTTGAGTTGAATACTGCCTTTAGTATTATCGGCCATATTCAGCGGAGCGTAAAAAACGTCAAGACAATAAAAACGGACCCAACTATTTGACAACAAAACCGGTTGTAGATGCATACTTAATGCAAGCAGTTAACAATCACGCCCCCTGGAATAACTTCTACTGACTTTTAAACTCGTAGCTCAGGTTAAATTCTGTGGCATAACATAGAATTAACTGTTATTAATTAGGGCAAGGTGCTATAATACTAACAGGTTAATAACTATTAAAATAGCCGACAATGGCTCTTTATGATGAAGGGTATTAAAAGAACCTATCATCTCAATATTTATGATAGCGGTTAATTTCATTCAGTTAAAATGAGCGGACAATTGCTTAAAAAAATATGTCGAACATGTCCTTTTTTGTTTTTTTTACGCATACCCTTGAATATCTGCAGTTGTTTCAATCTTCAAAGAGTCTGTTTGAAAATTTGGGTGAAATGTTGCACACAAATGATCGTAACCAAATTGCCAAAATTATTGGAGCAAAGGTGTTGCCAATAAGGTAGTTCGTATCTATATCCACAGACGTAAATAACTGATTTCTTGGAAAGGCTTCTAAAAATTCGTAACAGTTTCCATCATTGTAGATAAACACTCGCACTTTTTAGTTTTCGCCATGTCAATTTAAGGAGAACGGTAATACTCATGAAGTATAACATTTTACTCGGTATGAAGATGGACGTTTTCAGAAGAAGTAGTATCTTGATGCCCAAAAACCACTGACAACTGGTTCGAAACTCTGATGTTCCCAAAACTGAGGTGGGGAGAATCGACCAGAAATGGCCATTCTGATCTTCCATTCCTTTTTTCCGACTTGCTTCCTCGCATGTTTATATGTGCATATATCCGTAACGAGCGTGGAACAGCTATCTGATTCTGACCTGTTGCCTTCTTAATGAGCTGTTTATGTATTATGTATACATACGCCAAAGAGCGTGCAAGCACTATTATTGTGGTTAGTGTGGAAACTGTTCGTCTGTTGTAAAACATCTGCAGCCACAATGCGTTTTATACTATTTGTGCATTTGAAATATGTGAAAGGGTTACCCTGATACTGTCTGCAGCCGTACACGAATAGTCCAAATCCAAACAGATGTACCAAAATCGATTTTAAGTGCATCGAGGTGAGCGCTTGGAGAATAAGCGATGTGGCATTTAGATTTATTATGTGTGCGGTGTTCTTGGCAGCCCAATCAAAGCCATACAGGCTTCTTTAGACTAGAAGATAGATATCATTGGCAAAATAAAAGGTCTAACAAGACAGGATCAAAAAAGAGTGATGATTTCAAACCGTACTGAGCAAATTGCACAAAGGAGGCCTCAAATGCAAGAGGAAAAGCCAGGCATGCAAGGTTTGTTACAATAACACACATACAACGTCTGTTTAACGAGCGCTGGCCCTATTTTCTACCAGCCCTAGTGACAAAGGACACCTAGTTAAACTACAGATCATTTGATTTAGTAGCTTTAGCTGACAGAATAGTCCTATTTCGAATCCTAGGTCCTGACCCCCGGGGGTAACTAGAAGGTTCCCTGACCTCTTCTTCGTTTCCCTGCACATACTAAGTACAAGGCCTAACCTGATTGCTCACTGATAGGCGATGAATGACTGGGACAGTTATTTTCAAAATTATTATTGTATGATTGTGATATTTGTTTCAAAATTATGATATCAATCATGTTTCGGGTTGAAATTCTCATCTGCATATGTACATGTAATGTTAATGCGTTGATTATAACTGGCGTTCTGCATTTCTGCCGGTGAAAGCATGACTTAACGAAGGCGTCTGCATATTCTGCAGTATTCACAGTTAAAACTGGAAGTCATCAATAGTTGACTATATAAAACGTCGGTCTGATATGTGTCGTGTCTATCGTACTCTGACGTATTCAAGTTGGGCTCTCTCTTTTTATCTGCAATGGGTTCGTTAGCATTCCCCGTTTGCTATCTGGTAGATACGTCAGTTCAGAAATTCATATTGATCAAACTGTGATAACTCGGCGCCTCGGTAGGATTCGAACCCACGCAGTAAGGGGAAGGCTTTAGTGCAGCCAACGCTCTAACCACTTGAGCTACGAGGCCCCGCCGGACGACTTGAGTTTTATCACATTTGGGTCAAGTTTACCCGCCGAACCTACTGCAACGTCTAGAATCCACTAAATCTAAAGCAGTATGTTGACTGTTCACGCAGGATTTCCTAAGTAATTTACCTTAAATCCACCAGATGACTACCAGGCTCACGTAATTCATAGGTATTTTGGCAGATTTTGAATACTTCATATTGACCCAACTGCGAAAACATCGGCGCCTCGGTGAGTTTGGAAATCGTTGCTTTTTGATCTCCTCGGAAATTATCTGTTTTTTTGGAGTAGATCAGTTTAAAATAGGGTCTGTGCCCCAACATATAATCGCCGCATCCTCCTCCACTGTCCACACTGTCCACGCACGTTCACTCACATAATGCGCCAATTTAGCCGCATGCGCGCTCACGAAAATCTGAGGTAATTCACCACAGGCGTCACCAAATCGACACACACTTCACACACCAACGCATGCACTCCCCCACCTCTCCACATCACCGACAAATCTAACGTAGGTGGGAAGTGTGTTCGTCGGCTCCTCTGCATATGGCTTCCCAGCTATCTGTGAAATCCGTGCCACGCCAGCCATAATATACAAACATTCGGACCAAGTGAAGGACACGACAGGATGGGGTGTAGCGACACGTAGGCGCACGTCGTGAGAGCTGAGATCCTTTCCGATGCTCCTATCTCCTTACCTTCTTGTTGCTCCTGCCGGTCTTGATTTGTGCAGTAGTTCCGCCGGCCTCGTATTACAGCCGTGTTCGACGCACGGACTTTGGCCTGCCTGTTTGCCGCTGACTTGCCTTGACCACCCCCCCCCCGGACTGACTGCTGACAGGCTTGCACGACCTTTGTTCCCTTTGGGGTAGGCGTAATTGTAGTCAAATCAACGTTCCGGTTGACCTCTCCCACGTCAGCCTGTGGACAGATCGGTCCTTGCTGTTCATGTGGGTAGCGTTTAGCTTCGCGTGCACATCTGTGAGACGGTATTCGGCTTTGGTCATATGACCTCTGGCCCCCAACTCCGTTCTTCTCCGTAAGCGTCGACTCCCTGTCCCCTGTGCTCGCTTGACTTACTGGTCCTGTCTGGACCGACCCGAGTCTTGAACGCAGCGCCTGGTAGAAGGGATGTGGATCTATAGTTCGGTTGATTGTGTCAATCGAGGACCAGCAATAAGCTATGCCTTTATCGCCATTGCATGTAAGACATCTCAGGAAACTACTCTTCCTAAGACCAGTTGCCGCATTACGAATGATAACTTGCACGCCTTCCATGTAAGCGTAGGTAGGCTTTTAAAAGTTTAATGTAAAATTGGCAGTTCGAGGCGCAAGTTCGACGGTGTCCACGGTAAGCCTCACAGCATGGTGGTCGCAACTACAGTGACTTGCATATCGACCGGTTTATGTTGGGGGATGACGGCTTGCGCTGCATCTACCGCACTCAGTCTGACCGGAGGCGCCACCCGGATGCAGTGGCCGACAAATCTTGGCAGCTCGTCTGCGCGTGCCACCCACGCATATTTTTATGCAAAAAATGGAGGACGACATGAATCCAAACTAATCAGAAGTGCCATAAAGACCACTGCATGAGGGACCCACTGCGGTCCGACTCTCTGCTCCGAGAGAAGAATCAATTTGTCACCTTAATTGGTATCCTTCCAAGCCCCGGTTTTGGCGCATCGTGATAGATTGCAGCTCGTTTGCGCGTGCCACCCACGCGTGACAGCCACTCAGACTTTTATGCAAAGAAGTGAGGACGATCCAGATCCAAACTAATCAGCAATGCCATAAAGACCACAGCATGAGGGACCCACTGCGGTCCGACTCTCCGTCCCGAGAGGAGAACCAATTTGTCCCCCCAATGGGCAACCTTCTAAGGCACACCGTGATAGATTGCTGCCCGTCGGATGGTTTCAAGTGAGGGCCGTAGCGTTGGAAGATATCATACTAGCAGCACAGGTGATAGCTTAAAGCCCAGACACGCGTGTTTTGCCGACACGCGTGTTCTGTCGCTACAGGGCTCAGTTGTTAATATGGTATCTCCTTATGCTAAACTATACTACCTGCACGCAGCTAATGAATATTATCCGGTTATCCCAATGTGGCTGACGGAATTCTACCCAAATATCTCTTCATCAAATTTTTGTCTGTGTATATAGGACTTGGCATAAGGTCATCTACACAAACTTAGATGTTAACTTCTGAGGAAATAAAAAAGCAACAATGTGAGAATTTTCTTCAACTGTACAAAGCCTCTCTGTGCAGAGTTAAAGCAATAGTTTACTTTCAGGTGTAAAACAGTGTTAGTGACAATCAGTTCGCTTCCTATATTGCCTTGAGTAATATCGTTCGCTATTGATATGTTGACTTCGTCTCTTCTAGCTCATTAAGTAAAAAATAGCGACTCCCGGTAGGGCTTCGTTGCTCATGCGTTTGAGGCGTTATTTGTACTCAAGTATTTCTTTTGCTTTTGTGGTATCGAAGTTCATCGTGGTTGCCAAGTATTCCACACCCGGGTAAAGTTAATTTTTCAACTTCTGCCAAAAAAAACAAGGAATAAATTGGGCCTGGTGCTCAACTGGTGGATTCTGGATTCATTGTGCAGAAAATCCCACTTGGGCATTTGGCTTACTTTATCAGAATTGTGGGGTTACATAGGCTGAAATAGGTTGGGCGGTTAACGTGGTCAAAAATGAAATTAAATTTATGGCTCCAGATGACGCCTCGTAGATTTGGTGGTTAAAGCGTTGGCTGTACTCAAGCCTTGCCCATTCTGTCGAGATTTCGAATCCCACCGAGGATGCAGAACTTCTCCCAAATGGGTCAAATGACTGATGTTCTGTCCATTTGTTAATATGGGATACTCACAGGAAGAGGGACGGATTTTCTTCATATGAATATACGCACATCCCAGCACTTTGGCACAGAAGGACCTTTAACAGGGATAAGACAATATGAGTCTTAGGGTCGAAACCTCACTAAGGTAAGGGTCGGTGTGGTTTAAATTATGTGAAAATCTACGAAAATCATATTTATACAATGGGCTCCTCATAATGTGTATTGATACAATAGATGTAACACGGCGCAATATGCAGTAGGAAATCATGCGATTCCAAAAAATGTGCAGCAGCACTATTAATGGGAAATTGTTCAGTATCTGATCAGTGAACGGAATGCCTAGTGAGTGTTCGCTAGTTCTGCAAATGCCATACCACACAGTCGGATTCCGCCAATTTCGCATAAATAGAGATTTTATGCTACAGCACTAAAGAGTGTATATATTTATAGTGACCAATGATTTGAATCTATGTAGTCCATGTGTACTCCGTAGCAGTCACTAGCAAACACGAAAAACACAAGAGACCTGACCATGTTATAAGGCATTGTAGTCGCAGATTTGTGAGGTCTTTTCACTGCTCGCCAAACATGTTTATTAGCTTCTGAAACCGATCAAAAATATAGAACAGTGCAGAATGCAGCATAGTTTTTATCTGGGATAAAAGTATCATATTCAGGTATAAATATTTAGTATACAATACGTGACCTATCTCATGAAAGCTAATAACGGAAACTGACGCAAGACTTTTTGGACGTCTTTAACGTTGCGCATTTTGTTCGCTCATCCACATCCCTCAATGAAATGTACTTTTCTTGTGCATAAATTGTGTTTACGCATTTATACCAGATAAAATATAAGTAAATGTTACCGAAAATGGACGTTGGAATATATTCGTGTAATTTCCTATGCTAATGCATGTCCTAGACTCCGGTTACGCATCTAAGCGACTTTTCCATTGAAAGGATAGCAATTTGTCAGCAAGAGTCTTAATAAACAGAGTCAACCGAACATATAAATTTATCTTATGTCCGATGTAAACCTTGGTAACCAACCTGCTAACACAAAGGCTGTTTTAAGAAAACCTGAAACTTTATCAATTTCTGAATGTCAAATTAACGGATATGTGTGATTAGGTGCCCTAAAGTGCAGTGATAACGCAGATAGGGATTTATTCGTTTAACTGGGCTGAAATTGCTTTGTCGTTTGGAAAAGTCTACCTGATGCCACATACATGACCCCCACTGAATTGTAATTTTCAGTTTTGAACCTATGAAACATTACTTGTCGCGTAGTTTAGCTTCTGTGAATACCTTACTCAAAAATAGAACGAGCGAAACATCAATAGCTAAAGATCAGTACCTATTTGGGCGCTCTGCAGTGCATTCATAATCGAAGAACGGGGTCTAAAAGCGAGCAGAAACAGTGAACATGACCTCAATATATAGACGAAGACATGTCCTTAAGCTTGTGGTAGATTGAAGAACATTGCTTAGGAATGTGAGAGAAACGGCCAAGAGTGTCAAATATATGCTTGGCTTCACCGTGCAAAAGTGCAATTTGCGCAGTCATCCGTCAACGGTATGCAGTAATAAAGCACTTCTTAATAAGGTAACTGATTAAGGAAATTTTTATTATTGATCAAAAATATATTCTGTGGGACGTGAGAATGCTGAAACAGTTAAAATAAGTCGCCCGAGTCTCGTTGGTATTAAATACCAGATGGGTGCGAGCTTGCGTGGACATTCAAACTTAACATAACGGGTCTGTGCTCGCGTAGGAATCTCTGATAGGCCAATAGTCGTCATAGTACAAATACAAACGAGTGGTATAATCACACGCCTAGTGGGAGAGAGCAAACTGCGATTAACCTTCCTCCAACCAAATCACGAATAGTTCTCCACATTTCTTACTTATTACCCTGCAGATGTGTTAAAATGGGACTTACTCCCACCCATATGGAATCAGTAGGTAATGACTACGAGAAATCAATCCGTGCTGCTAAGCGAAGCACTGTCTATTATTATGACATGGGATTATATGTAGTGAATGCAAACCATGCGTTTTTGTGCTTGGCGGGTTATTAGTAGTGACAGTCATTATTGTGGCAGGGTACGGGTTTCATGCGGAAATCAAACAATGCTGACGTATGCAATTTTTGCACTTTAAAGCGGTCGTAAAAATGAAGCGATCTTATCAACGTCACTCGTTGTTGACATTTTTCCCCTGAAGAGGATTCACGCGGTAGATGCGCTGGAACAACACAGGGGCGAGATCGGAGGTGCTTGCAACTCTGGGCAGTGTGTGTTGGAGATCAGGGCGGGTATGGGGTGGTGGTGGCACGCGTTGGTGGCGGTCTACGTCGTGCCAGCCGCCGGCGCCCTCTCCCGTCTCCGGTCTTCTTGACTCGACAGCCGATCCAGATAGGATATGAGGAGGAGGAGGAGGAGGAGGAGGAGGAGGAGGAGGAGGAGGAGATAGTGCTGTAGATGCCCCAAAGCCTGTTATCGCTATAAGCTCACTCACACGTCACTCACCGTCCCTACTCTCACCCTGCAGTGGTGCACACTATGGACCTCGTCGCTCGATTTTTCAGTTAACAGAGTTTGGCCTCAACCGAGTGACATCTAACGAAGGGGCTTCAGTTAACGCAAATGTTTAGTTAGAGCATCAGGTTTTACTCCGAGATTCTCACCTTAACTTTTCAGCAACCCTTGTCTATTAAATGGCGTTGTGACTTGACCTCAGATAGCCAGAATGTCGATTATTCACGATGTCCCCTCTGTGGCTTTTGACCTACATTTTATTTACCAGTCTGAAACGGTTTCTATAAGCAGGCCTTCTGCTCTGGTAGACATTGTTTGTTGCGTTCCAGTCAATTTCCAGCTAATTGTAGCTTCTTTCCCTCTTTATTTATATCTGACTTCGTTCCTGAAACAGGCATACTCGCGCGATAATTAACACGCCATCCATAATGGCTAAAGTAAATCTTAAATAGCCTTTGTAAAATGGAAGACGGCAACCTCCTAGTCATTGCTCAATATTATAGACATTATTTATACGGTGCTTTCAGCTTTTCTTACTGATCATTGCGTTAATCTGCTGCAAGGGACGTGGGACAGAATAGCGTCACCGATATTTTGGCTTTGTGACCGCGAGACACGGGTCACTAATATCCGGGACACGTCTCCCAGCTAAGGGAGCGGAAGTTGTACCGCCGTCTCTAATGTGCACAACAGGCCCATCTTTCAGTATGGTTAATTAATGAGAGGTAAAAGCGATCGCTGGAATAGAGCGCTATTCGACGGACGTTTCGGACCCACGCTCGATCCGATCATCAGAAACAATGACGGATACGAGTTGCCATATTTAATGTTATTGTTGAGCCCTGATTTCCCGCCCGATGACATTTGGTTTAGATAGTTGCCTTGTTTCCTGTTTGGACAACAGATGCGAGTTTTGTTAATATTTTTAATTTCTTATATTCAAAACAAGCACTATGAAGCATCCATACGACAGCAAACTAAGTTATTCGAAAAATAAGTTCAATAAAGTTAAAATGCTATTGAGGAATTACAAGAGCAAGTTGGTAATGAGACCCGCTGCTGTCTGTTTCAATGCATGCTCCCAGAATTTATTGTAAAGATTGTTATTTCTCGCCTGCATTCTTTTTTGCGCATGAATAGACCTCGACAAAATCCACCGCTAGTTTACTGTTTGTTTACTTACCAAACGCGTGAGAATTCTTTTCATTTTAGTGCGAACACTGTAAATAATGACCCCTAGATTGTGAATCTTCTCTGCAAGACACAAAATCTCAAATCGCTCTGTAAATCAAAAGTGTTTCATTAGGCTGAATATACATGCCAAACATACTTATTCTTTAAATCATAAAGAATATGTGGCTTGAAAGAAGTTATAATCGGATGACGTTAACAGTCGTAAGTGATTTCTACATAAAATGTCGATTCACCAAACGAATTGCATTCGGACGAAAGGGTCATATAAGGTGAACTGTTCCTAACACTTTTTCGTGTAAACAAGAATCAGAGCATGTCATCCTAAAATACAGATTTGAATTTAATTACTTCTTCGAAAAGTGTTTTCTCCTGATTATTTGAATGTTTGTCAATGAGTTTGCATCAAATTGCTGGTGAATGCATTTGTTTATGGTGAACAATGATTTATACCTAAGTAGTTCATTCGCTTTGTCTAACACTTACTACCACACTCGAAAAACACAGGTAATTTTCCATTTCTGGCGTTTTGGCATGTAGGCCCTACAACCGGTCATGCTGAATAGACTCTAATTGGATGAAGGCCTGGTCGCATACATCGCAATTTCACTTACCGACGCGTACTTGGTTCTTTGTATAGCCGGCATTATGGATTTAATTGAGTAAGTCTAGCATATACTGCATGAAAACGTATATGCTGAAAAAAATAGCTGTATGAAGATATTTGATAAATCAATAGCCACTGTGAAATAAATTGTAGAACGAAAGCACTTCTGTTTGATTACTGTTATATGCAGAAACAATGAGGGAATTTGATAAAAGCTGGAGACGAGATCATAGCATAAGACGTTCTAGGCACACATTTTTGAGGTCATTTAAAAGCTCGCCTGCTTCAATCTCCACAATGCAAGGACGAGTCACTATTATGATGCAATCTGTGCGGCTTAAACGAATGAGCGTTTGAATAAAGTGTATCGGAAACTAATGTCAGTGGGAGTGGGAAATGCTCATACAATAAGAATTACTTGCTCAGGTCCCGTCGGTATTATATACCAGATGGACGGATGCCACATAGGTAACCAGTCACCTAGTGCCAGGGAATTATCAGACAATATTCAGATCATGTGAGATTGCGTGGACATTCGAACGTAGCATAACGGGTCTCCGATGGGCCAACAGTTGTCATGTCCCAATGGAAACAAAAGGTACGGTCACGCGCCAAGTGGGAGAGAACAAACTGGGATTAGCCTCCCTCCAACCAAATCACGAATATTTCTCCAAATTTCTTACTTCTCACCCTGCATATGTGTTAAAATGAGACTAATCCCACCCACATTATATCAGTTGATCACGACTAAGAGAAGTCAATCCGTACTGCTACGTGTGGCTTTGTTTATCATTAAAGCATGGAATTGTATGCAGTGTACACCGACCACGTTTATTTAATGCTGAAACCGATCAAGACCGCAGAAGAGTGTCGAATGCCGCTTAGGTTTTCTGGGATGAAAGTATCATTTTCAGGTATAAATATGAAGCACATATGCTCCTCATGTCAGGACTACATATTTACTACGAAGACTGTATAAGCCGGTTAAACACAAACAGGACTGTGTGCAGAACATATAGTAAAATATTTTCAGTTGCAAATATTCGTGTACGTGGTTTGTGGGTTATTAGTAGTGACAGTCATTATTGGGGCAGGGCACAGGTTTCATGCGGAAATCAAACACTGGTGACGTATGCAAACTTTCACCTTTAAAGGGGTCGTAAAAATGAGGCCATCTTATTAAAGCCACTCGTTGATCACTTTTTCCCGGTAGATGCGCTGGAACAACACAGGGGCTAGATCCGAGGTGCCTAAATTTGGTGCATGCATTTCTGGACAGTGTGCGTTGGAGATCAGGGCGGAGGTGGGGTTAGATCGCTTGCATTGGTGGAGGTCTACGTCGCGCCAGCCGCCAGCGACCTCTCCCGTCTCCGGTCTTCTTAACTCTTTCTTGATAGGGGATACAGATGGGGGAGGAGGAGAGAGTGCTGTAGATGCCACGCAAGTCAACTGTCACTATTAACTAACCCACACGTCAGTCACCGTACCTACTCTAACCCCGCTGTGGATCACACGATGATATCGTCGCTCGATTGCTCACTTGACTGAAGTTGACCTCTACTGAGTGGCATTTACCGAAGGGGCTTCAGCTCATGCAAAGGTTTAGTTAGCCCAATGTTCTCACCTTACCTTTTCAGCAACCCTTGTCTATCAAATGACGTTTTGACTTGACCTCAGCAAGGCAGATTGCCGATTATGTTAGTAATCACCTACGTTGGTTTTGATCTACATTTTGTTTACCAGCATGAAGCAGTTTCTAGAAGCAAGCACTCAATACTTGTAAAATTCGCCTTTAGCGGTTTAGTGCATATCCAGCTAATTGCAGCTTGTTTCCCTCTTTACTTACATTCGACCTCGTCCCTGAATCAGGCATATTTGCGGATTAAGTAACAAGCGATCCGCAATGGTAGAAGGAAATATTCAGTATCCTGTGTCAATGGATAACGGTGATTTCCGATTCATTGCTTAATATGAATAGAAAACAAACAAATATAATTGTGAATTTAGCAGTACATTTAAGCCATATCTTTAACTTTAAAAGCAAATCTAGTAAATGCATTTACAGGACGCTTTATGAACGGCCATTTCACAGCATTAACAAAACTCAAAATAAGAACGCTTTTAAAACAAACTTATAGTCTTTGTTTGGAAATACATAATTTGGATGACGGAGTTTCCTACCGAATGATTACAAGAATGAATAGTTTCATGCATGTTTTCCATGAAATATAATTGAATTTCAGAGGGCATCGTAAATCAATGAGCAAAATGCATGATATATAAGAAGTCATTTTTTACAACGTATAGTTGCTATATGCAGCTGAACAGAAGTTCGTTCGAAAGTCGGCGT
Source organism: Spirometra erinaceieuropaei (assembly GCA_902702965.1). NCBI lineage: Eukaryota > Metazoa > Platyhelminthes > Cestoda > Diphyllobothriidea > Diphyllobothriidae > Spirometra > Spirometra erinaceieuropaei. The sequence goes on along the minus strand of CACRXP010000481.1, from coordinate 20,449 downwards.
CCTAAGATAGCTGAATTGTGATAGAATTATGATGCATAATGATCGGTTTTAAAACCATACCTGAAGAATCTTTTCGAAACGAAAACGGATTTCGGAATTACTGTTGACATTTCATGAGTTAGTCCACCTACTGTATGTCTTTATTTGCAGACGCACGTTTAACTTAGTGGCCGATGTAGGACTAAATCATTTAGTTGGGATATCAGGCACAAGGAATCCGGACGCCAGTGAGGGAAAACAAATCAACATTTCGTCGGCATAGAGAAATGCTCGCCAGCTAGTAAACCAAAAGCTGCATGAATTTGAGCACGGAGTGTCACGAACGGCAGATACATGGTTGCTTTATTTATGAGATGCTGAGTGGAGGACAAACTAGGAAAATGAATGATAGCAGGGCGCTCGTCGATCACGCTGCGCGACATAATCGTCCCGTTGTGCCTCGAGGCTCAATCTATGGCTCAACAAATCGACCAGTGTACGCCTCACCAGCACTGATAAAAAGACAGTTCAATCGTTGTTGTCCACGATGTCCATCGTCTGCTCCACAACAAACTGCTAACAGACACGATGCCTTGTGCGTGGATTAGTTTATAATGGTAGTTGCGCTGCACAGCATCTACCTCACCCTCTTCTCCACCTCCTTCCCGTATTAACCCGGTGTCAAGACATACAGTCAAGAATGCGGCAGGCGTGAGAGGGCGCAGGTGACTGGAACGGCCGATCCTGCAGTCAGGCGTTCCACCACATCCGCTGGTCCATAAAGTGAACACACATGATGAGGATTCTAACCAACTGCAATAACGGGTCAGAAGGAGTAGATGATGGCACGAGTCAGTGCGCAATCCCACACATGACCCGTATATAGCCAGCGGGAGCGCAAGCGCATTCACTGGCTGGGAACCAAGTGTTAGAATACCTCAAGCTCACATCAAGCTGCCAGGGTCAGGGCTTTCTGAATCATGGCATAGCGGATGCACAGGCTTTCGACCTGACCTGATCGGTGTGCGCCCATCCTTAAGTGAACATATGTGCGTATACACAAAAAGGAGTTCGCTAACAAACTAAAGAAAGACTGGAATGACCACTTTTATCCAGCTGTTTCCACCCCCATTTTTAGGGGCATTTAAGGCATGAACATTCATGCCCTCAAGCCTCAAGCCTCATGATAGTACTTCTACTATAATATGTATTACAATTATAAACCATATATGATACGCGACTGTCTGTTAGGTTCTTTTTAATACATGCTAGCCCGCCTTGCTTATCTTCGGTAGATTGTTCGGACAGACGCTGGTCGGATTCGGTAACATCGGAGGAAGAACGCTTTTCTGGTACTAATCTAATACTGCTGGTGTACAGCAAGCATCTCTCAAAAGAAATACAAGACCATCTTCGAATCTTAGGCGTCTGGAAGGCCAGTTGTTTGACACACTCGCCTTATGTCTGCATTCGATATTAAAATCCAACGTTAAACGAGCAGCAACACTGAATTCGCTGCTATCCTAATCAACTCATGAGGCTTCAGTCTACTGAAATCACTATTGATCGCAAAGTAGTGGAGGTTTATATGGTGGAGTATATTTACGTATACAACATTGTCCCCAAAATTCACGTCCAAATTAGGGCATTCCGTGCATCCTGGCCACAAAATAAAACAAGTCCTTTTATAAAGTGCTCAGAAAACCTAACACAACCAACTAATTGACTTTTAATTTTCTAATATTAAAGACACCCCGAGAAGCAAAAGAAACTCAGCGACATTTATCTCCTACTCATAGATACTCCATTTTGCACAACATGTCCGAAATTATTTCCGTGTTTTCAAACAGGACAAATTGTTTTTTTCGCAAAGCGCGGCCTCTCAGTTATTGGAAGGCACAGCTGGGTAACTGGCTAAGTTCAATTGACATTTTTGTATACACGGACAATCTCGATATCGATTCGTTGGCCCAAAAAGTCAAGGAATTTCCATTTCTGTTTGCAAGTGCAATTTGCACGGCCGTTTCCAGATCGTCGAAAATGAAGCCAAGAAGTCGCAGCCGAGATACGTCGTAGGTCCAACCGCGTTCTCTACGACGCTCAAATGTAGCCACGGCATTCATTTGCCCTAAGTTGATTTGCAGATATTGTTCGACGATTGTTTGATTATTTTCTTCTTTTATTTTCTGTTGAGATAGAGCAAAAGCCTCAGCATCACAATAATGTCAGGGATAAAATTAAAAAACATCGCAAAAAGAAAGAACATTAAACGTGGAAAGCAAATTATGCAGGAGTGCATGTTATGATAAACAACCTCCTAAATGCATATCAAACTAAAAGATAACAGGAATGTGGCCAAAAATGACATGGGAAGTTCTAGGTAATTAGTTTCTTATTTGCCCATTGCATTCTAACTAAATGACTTAAAACGATTTCATCTTTATTTTTGTTTGTATTTACGATTCAAAAACAAGTTCTTTTGAACAGACAAATAAGTTTTATTGGCAAACATACCCGAAGCTCCAAATGATATGCAACAGCTCCAAAGTGAACATTACAGGTGATGATCATATCCAGGATAGAATGAAGGTCCTTAGGGTTACAGTCATCTATGTACCGAACTTTATATAGGTCTACTGCGAAACGTGTGAAAGTGTCTCTGTAGTGATAAATATATAAACGTGGTGACGAAATACGGCGCAGTAGGTGCTGTATGTCTGTGCCGTCATTCTTGCATTCCGGTGTCCCTGCAAGGAAGTACGTTATGATTTCGTAAATACTTATGCAACTAATGAAATTTTAAAATAAATTACCACAGATGCGCTCCCATCGGGTCAAATGGCCAGAGAATCAACCGCCGTCCTCGAAATTTTATCGAACAAAATGCTCACATATCTGTGTGAAAATGGGTGTTGCGATATTTTCGGGCACTTTCATATGCTAATACCTGTTTTAGACTTCCGTCGAGTATTTGAGCGTATTTCTCGTCGGGTGCAGAGTAATTAACTGAGAAGACCTTGTCGTAGTTCAAAATGGATTTTTTACCTGATGCTAACAGTGGGAATCAGTTTGCAAACCTGCCGGAAATTTTAAGAGAATCAGAAATCTTATCTATTTACCAAAGTCAAAGTGGTAAATCTATGCTATTTCATGCGCTTAAATGCATTAATATCCCACACAGGCAATGCGATTGGCTGATATAGTTTTGCCATTTGGAAAAATCTATGGATTAACTACAAAAGGACTATCACCGAGTAGTCTTTTTCAGTTTTATTTTTTACTAAGGAAGCATTACTTTTCGTGTGACCACGCTCCTGAGTAAACGTAATTTAGAGATGGAATTATCTAAACTTTGGCAGTTTTTTCAAAATGATAGTACATATATGGTCATTCTGCCGTACATTCATATTCGTAAAACGCAGCCTAAGTGCTAGGTAAAATAGTAAAACTCACCACAATATAAAGAGAGATAGGGATGTATGCAAACATGCAATAAAAATTCTAGGTTATGGCAAATCCTGTTTGATTTTGAGTTAAATACTGCTTTAAATATTAATGGCTATATGCAGCATAGCGTAAAATCGTAATGACAATAAAAGAGGATTCAACTATTTGACGAGAAAATTGGTTTTATGTACTTAATCAAATAGTCCACAAAAGTCGATAAATAACACCCTTGTAATCAATGGAGTATGGGCTAATTTTCCAAAGTCAATAATTTTTTTTACTGCAAAAGATTGATATTATTTGCATTTTTCTGAATGGTCCACATTTTCTTAATTTTCAGTCAGCCATCGAGGGACCAACGTATTATGTCAGCTTACTTTCTACTCGTGTGTGTGTGTTAAACTTGCAAATATGACCAATAGTTTTAAAAGAACCTATCATTTCTATTTCTATGATAGCGGTTCATTTCATTCAGTTGAAATGAGTGGACACTCAAAATAAAGAAGACGGACATGTCCTTTTTTGTTTCTATGTCACATGACCTTGCACATCTGCATTTATATTTGAAACTTCAAACAGTCTATTCCAAAATGTAGATACAATGCTTCATACAAATGGTCGTAACGAAATAACAAAATTATTGGACCAGATATTTTGCAGATAAGGTAGATTGTATCTATATCCACAGACGTAAATGGTAGATTTCTTTGAAGATAGATAAAGGCCTCCTAACATTTGTCATAATTTGCGCCATAATAGATGAATATCCACACTGTTTAGTTTTCGCCATGCCCCTTTAATCAGAACGGTAATACTAATGAAGTAAAGCATTGTACTCGATAGGAAGAAGGACTTTTTCAGAAGAAGTGGTATCTTGACGCCCAAAAACTAGTGAGAGCTAGTTCGAAACTCAGATGTCCCTAAACCCGAGGTGGGGAAAATCGAACAGAATTGACCATTGAGCGGCTTATGTATTTTATGTGGCATGTGTGTCCAATGGCATAACGTCCGTTTTCACAAGCAGGAAGCAGGGAGTGGGTCAATAGAGATTCTAACCAAATATAGCAAGGTCTCGGGCTTAATTGACGCGTCTATATACCTCACCTCGTAATACCTATGACGTACGGATGATCGGCAACGACCGTGAAACGGCTGTCTGAGTCGAACTGTCGCCCGCTTAGTGAGCTGCTCATGTATTCAATGGACATACGTCAAAAGGCGTGCAACGCCTTTGGTTGTGGTCAGTGATGGGAACTGTTTATCTTTTTTGAAAACTTTGCAACAACAATGCGCTTTAAACTATTTGTGAAAGGGTTACCATGATACTTTCTGCAGCCGAAAACTAATGGTCCAAGTCCAAGGAGATGTATCAAAACCGATTTTAATTGCATCGAATTGTGCGCTTGTAGAGTAAACGATGTTTCATTTGGATGTATAATATGTGTGGTGCTCTAGGCAGCCCAATCAAAGCCATGCAGGTTTCATTGGACTAGAAGATAAAAATCAATGGCAAAATGAAAAGTCTTACGAGACGGCATCAAATAGTGGGTAATTTCAAACCATTTTGAGCAAATCGCACGAAGTAAGCCTTAAACGAAAGAGCGGACACCAAGCATGCGAGGCCTGTCGCCTGAAAATTCATACAACGTCTGTTTAGCGAGCACTTGCCATATCTTCTACCAGCTCTACTGACAACGGACCCCACCGATAAACTACATATCGTTTGATTTAGTAGTCTTTGCTGGCAAAATAGTCCTAGCTTAGATCACAAGTTCTGCAACCTCGGGGTTAATGGAAGGTTCCACGGCCATGAGCAATAACCTGGAATCGGTCGCCTAAGTCTCTCCGCCTTTACTAACACCTTGTGCTTCAAAACTATGCTTTTTACTCTCTAAAGGCCAGCGATATTTATTGCATGCTGATAACTAGCCTGGCATCCAACACCTTGCAAGTTGTGTTTAATAGCACCTTAACAGCATATTCCCTCTCTAGCTCTGATCCTACAAATTGGGTTTTTTTAGTCCGTATGTTAAGGCATACATGAGACTTTTGATATTTCCGTCTGGTCGACTGGATTGGTTCTGTTGTCTAGAACAAAATTCCGGGCACTCGATGAAGGAAATTTGTGCCATTATTCAATCGACCTTTATGCATAACCGTCTGTCAGTGAGGAGGCATAATACTTTGCATTAAGCGTCACGCGGAACGTATAACCAACCGCCGGGGGAAAAAAATAAGCATCACTTTCAAGAATGCAAAATATGAAAATTAGCTACGTCACTCACTGCTCAGTCTTATTTTGTTGATAGATGGTGCATCCAAAAGAGGAGTCCGAAATTTGTATTATTGATTGAAAAGGAATCGAGCATTCAAAGTACATTTCTCAGTGAGGTTTGATCTTAAATAGCTGACAATTAGACTGATATAGTTATCTGGTGTGCAGACGGAATTATGCAGTTCACCCGTTTTAAATTTGAAACCCTAATCGGCGGCGCCGGTGTTGTTTGAAGCGAATACAGCAAGTGTAGTGGTTGTGCACGACCAACGCTTCAACCACCTGAGCTACCATGCCTCCATCTGAAACCGTACGTCAAACCATGTTTGGGTCAATTTACCTGGTAATCAACCAGTGTACGTTTGCATTCATCATGTTCAAGTGGTAGGACCATTCGCCATGCACAAACCACACAATGTTTCGAAGGCCAAATTACCGATAAGGCAATTACGATACTAAAGACAAGTGTCCAATGATGAGTGCCGATGGCCGATATAGGAAACAATTTCAAATAAATACAACTGAGGTCAGTTCGAAAGCACTGATTGAATAAAGAAAGAGGATTTACTGGTTTTTGGTCACTAAACTTTGTCTGCCTTAGAACAAGATAGGTTGAGAGCGGAGTTCCTCAGGGCTCCGCTCCTTACCCAATCCTCTTCCTTATACATATTGACGACTGCATCCATGGGTTGGACTGCGAGATCATCATGTCTGCCGATGATATAAGGCTAAGAACATCATCTGTAAGGACTATAGTGACGTGAATCTACAGGCAAACATGGATTGAATGGAGCAGTGGTCAAGCCATTGACTCCTAATAGAGGGTTGGTCTCAGAAGGTTCAAGGTGTTGGATGACGTCTTCAGTGATGCCATCATTCCACTCCTTGGACATAGGTAAATCCGCAATGTCAAACTTCTAGCTCATGAAGCGGGCTTTCAAAAAATTCGACAAAGTGTGCTTTGGCAAAGTCATCGGGATGTACGTGCGATCACAACTAGGATTTGCCACTCAGGCCTGGAGACCATGGACTGCCCATGAAGAAGACCAACAAAGGCAACCAGGCTAGTTGGTGGCCAAGGCTACCTACCTCACGCCTGCCTAGTCTTGACCTCCATTCTTTGGACTACAGGCAGCTACGAGGTGATACAATACAAGCGTCTCTCATGCTGTGGGGTCAGGATTGTGGTCTAGCATCCGCCGGCATCTTCGACCTGGTTGCTCGCCACGAGTTTAAGACGATGTCCTTTCGAACAACATGTGTGTGGGACGATAATCTACGCGAGGAGGTTCCTCTTCAGCAAAATTCTGCTTAGGAATGAGAATGCTCTGCCTGTGGATCTCGTACACACGCCGAATTTGAATTTTGTGTCTTCATACTACTTAGTACATTTCGGTTGTCGATTTTCACACATTTGGCACATCATGCATTCATTGACGCACAAAATTATGCAGCCATCGTTACTTTCCAACATTCCTTATATATTGGTGCTTTATCGAGACGTTGATTTAACCAATCAAGGAATGCAAGTCGTTCGCGTTCATTTCCTCAGTAAAACAGACCCGAACTGCCTAGGCAAAGTTTCAGCAGTAAATGTGAAGTTGGAATCATGAGGCGTGCATCAAACGACTCAGGCACAGTGCGTGACCGATTTCATGAAATGTCGGCCGAAATGCTGAAATGCATCTTCGATTAGGAAGGATTTCCTAAGTGGGGTTCTAATAATGATAAGCATGCAGCATAGGCCTCTATCATTTCGGACTCACAGGGATGTCGGCTTTTGGATGCACTCCTTTTTGACGTTCTGTAGAAACCGCAATTTGTAAAAAAGACTATTTAATTAGCATGAATTTTTCCTATTGATTTTCGGTGGTCCTGTAAATTCAAATATATTTTATAGAAAACATGCACTGAAATATGCCTTCATTTACTCCTTTGGTAGAAAATCACATTGTCTGGATATTTTATACCCGAAAAAGTGTATGTTTGGGTTTTAAAAAGTTTTCAATTCTAAAATAATTTCGTGCCTGATTTGCCATGGCATTAGCGTTTGTCGATTTCATTCTACAAGGTGCATGCTTTCCGCATAAGCAAAATCATGCGTTCCTCTATGCCTTTAAAAAGGTACAACATAGAGTCTCTAAAATTTCGCAATGGATACGGACTGTGTTGTGCATTTCATTAGGAGCATTGGTAAGCAGACATGTGCGGACCTGTATGCATGGACATCTCACGGTCTTCGAAATATCATAATTGGAAACTTTTGTAAAACCCAAATATATACTTTCTTTGGGTATAAAATATCAAGACAACGTGATTTTCTACCAAAGGAGTAAAATAGAGCATATTTTGTGCATGTTTTCTATAAAATATATTTGAATTCATATGACCATTGACAATCAATAGGAAAACTGCATGTTACATAAGTAGTTATTTTTTACAAATTGTGGTTTCTTCAGAAGGTCAAAAAGGAGTGCATCCAAAAGCCGACATCATGGTGAGTCCGAAATGCCATAGGCTTATGCTGCATAGTATCAGTATTACAACCCCACCGGAGTAATCCCTCCTAATCGAAGACGCATTTGATAATTTCGGCCAACATTTCATGAGATCGGTCACACGTTGTATGTGACACTTCTTGGGATAATGTAGGCCTCATTGTACTTGAATATGCGTCCGGGGCCCATCGAATGACCACGCGTGACGTCAGCGAACATTGCCCATTCTTAATTATGCGTTGTTAATGCGTCTGACTGTGAATTCTTAACATAACATCAATTAAATCCTTGTTCTGACAATCGCCTCATGTTTGTTCCGGATCCACGAACTTATCACATTTTCTTCAACTTCCTGCCCTTTCAAATATCCAAACAAATTTATCCCAATCAAACCAGAAGTGCCTATGACAGAGGCCGGTTCAGGAGCCTACTAGCAACATACCTTTTGGTCTAAGTAGTATATGAGGGACGAAAATTAGACCCCACAATTTATTAACATAGTAATATTTTTTATGACGTCGTGGGTGTCGCAAATCCGTGTGATTGTATCACCGTGAAATGTTACGTCGATATGCGTAAATGTCCATTCGTCGTAAGGAAATGAAAGTCGGTATGCTGTCAGTTGGCTGAGCAAACGATGGAGATCTCGTCCCGGTTCTGGCACACCGTGATAGATTGCAGCCCGTCAGATGGTCTCAAGTGAGGGCCATAGCGCCAGAAGATATCATACTAGCGGTACAGGTGAAAGCTAAAAGCCCAGACACTGGTGTTTCGCCGATATTCTGCCGCTGCAGGACTGAGCCGCTAATATGGCATCTTCTAACACTACAATAAACGAATACCTGCCTCTCTGCAGCTAATGAATACTACGCGGGTATCCCACTGTGGCTCATGGACTTCGGTCCAAGTATCCATTCATCGAATTTTTGTATGTGCATATAAACTTTAGTATAAATTCATCTACTCCCAGTTAGCTCTTAATTTCTGAGGAAATTAGAAAACGATAATGTGAGAATTTTCTTCAACTGTACAGAGGCTGTGCAGAGTTCAAGCTATAGTTTTCGTACGCGTGTAAACCAGTTTGAGAAGCGATCATTTTGCTTCGTTGATTTGCCCTCTTTAATAACCTTTGCTATTGATATGATGGTTTCATCTCTTTTAGTGTATTTAGTTAAAAATTCACTCCTCCTAGTAAGGCTTCGTTGTTCATAGGTTTTGGGCGTTGGTTGTATTCAAGTCTTTCCTTTGCTGTCGTGGGATAAAATGCCACCGTGGTCGCTAAGTTTTCCATAGTTGGGCAAAATGAATTATTCAAATTCTGCCAAAAAACCAACTGATTTATTGGGCCTTGTGGTCAGTTGGTGGATACTGGTTTGGCTGTGTAGAAAATTCCGCTTAGGCTTTTGGCTTACTCTACCAGAATTGTGGGGTTGGGCGGTTAACTTGTCCACAACTGAAATTAAATTTATGGCTCCGGGTGACGGCTCGTAGATTGGGTGGTTAAAGCGTTGGCTGTACTCAAGCCTTGCCCGTTCTGTCGCGAATTTGATTCTCACTGAGGCTGTTTAGTTTTAAACAAGTGGGTCGAATGACTTATTAATGTCCGTTCGCTAATATGGCCTACTTACTGTAAAGGGAATGGATTTTCTTCATACGAATATACGCACGCCCCAGCACTTTGGCACAGTAGCATCTGTAATAGGAAAAAGACAATCGTAGTCTGAGGGCAAAACCCCATCAAAATACAATTACTTGAAAACCTACGAAAATCCTACCTATACAATGGGTTTTTTGTAATATGTATAGTTGCTCTAAATGCAACACTGCGCAATATACAGTAGGAAACCATGCGATCCTGAATTGAGTAAATCAATCACACACTGCAGGAGCAACGGGTATGCTGACAAATTAAGCTGTAAGAAGATATTTAATAAATTAATAACAACTGTGAAATTAATCGTAGATAAAAGACCCTTTCGTTTGATCAACGTTCTATGGAGACGCAGTGGGAGATGTGGAAAAATGCGTGGAGACCAGATCATGGCATAAGACGTTTTAGATGCATATCTGTGTGGTGTTTTCACCGCTCACATGCTTCTACGTCCTCAAAGCAAGGACACGAGGCTTTTTTCTAGCGAACTGCAGGGTGAGCGTTTCAATAAAGTGCGGTCGAAACTGGTATCAATGGGACTTGTGAATGCCAAAACAATTAACATAAGTCGCTCCGGTCTCATCGCTATTAAATACCAGATGGATTCGAGCTTGTATGCACATTCGAACTTAGCATAACGGGTCTGTGCTCGCGTGGGAATCTCTGATGGGCCAACAATTCTCATGGATCAAAGCAAACGAAAGGTACGGTCACGCGCCTAGTGGAAGAGAACAAACTAGGATTAGCCTCCCTCCAACAAAATCACGAATATTTCTTCACATTTCCTACTTTTCACCCTGCAGATGTGTTAAAATGAGACTAATCCCCACCCAAAGTGAATCAGTTCATAATGACTACGATAAATCAATCCGTTCTCTTTAGTGTAGCATTGTTTATTAATAAAACATGAATAAGTATGTAGCGAACGCAAATCAAGTTTAAAAACTGCTGAAATCGATCATAAGTACGGAACAGTGCCGGATGCCGCTTAGTTTATCTTCGATGAAAGTATCATATTCCGGTATAAATATGAAGCAGATAACCTTCTCATGTCTAGGCTAGATATGCATTAAGAAGACTGCATTAGGCGGGTAGACACACAACAGGACTGTGTGCAGAACACATATTAAAATCTTTTCAGTTACAAGTCTACGTTTTTGTGCTTGGCGGGTTATTAGAATTGACAGTCATTATTGTGTCAGGGCACGGGTTTGATGCGGAAATCAAACACTGATGATGTATGCAATTTTTCCAGTTTAATGTGGGCGTAAAAATGAGGCGATCTTATCAAAGTCACTCGTTGTTCGCACTTTACCCCTAAAAGGAGTCTCGCGGTAGATGCGCTGGAGCAACACAGGGGCTAGATAGGAGGTGCATAAATTTGGTGCATAAATTTCTGGACAGGGTGCGTTGGAGATCAGGGGACGGGGGAGGGTTAGATCGCATGCGTTGGTGGGGGTCTACGTCGCGCCAGCCGCCAGCGCTTTCTCCCGTCTCCGGTCTTCTTGACTCTGTCTTGATAGGGGATACAGATAGGGGAGGAGGAGAGCGTGCCGTAGACGCCACGCAAGTCAACTGTCACTATTAACTAACCCACACGTCAGTCACCGTCCATACTCTCTCCCCGCTGTGAAGCATACGATGGTATCGTCGCTCGATTGTTCACTTGACTGAAGTTGACCTCTACTGAGTGACATTTACCGAAGGGGCTTCAGCTCATGCAAGGGTTTAGTTAGTGCATCAGGTTTTAGCCTAATGTTCTCACCTTACCTTTTCAGCAACTATTGTCTTTCAAATGACGTTGTGACTTTACCTCAGATAGACAGAATGTCGATTATGCAAAAAATTCGCACTGTTGCTTTTGACCTAAATTTTATTTACCAGTCTTGGGCAGTTTCTAGAAGCAGGCATTCCGCTCTGGTAGACATTGTCCGTAGCGGTCCAATCAATTTCCAGCTAATTGCAGCTTCTTTCCATCTTTATTTATATCTGACTTCGTTCCTAAAACAGGCATACTCGCGCAATAATTAGCACGCCATCCATAATGGCGGAAGTAAATCATAAATCTCCTTTGTAAAATGGACGACGTCGTCCTCCTAGTCATTGCTTAATATTATAGACATTGTTTATACGGTGTTATCAGCTTTTCTTACTGATCATTGCGTTAATCTGCTGCAAGGGATGGGAGACAGACTAGCGTCACCGATATTTTGACTTTGTATTCGCGCGACACGGGTCACTATTATCCGGGACACGTCTCCCAGCTAAGTGAGCAGAAGTTGTACCGCCGTCTCTGATGTGCACATCAGACCCATCTTTCAGTATGGTTAATTAATGAGAGGTAAAAGCGATCGCTGGAAAAGAGCACTATTCGACGGACTTTTTGGATCTACGCTCGATCCCATCATCAGAAACAATGACGGATACGGATTGCTATAGTTAATGTTAGTTTTGAGCGCTGACTTCTCGCCTGATGATATTAGGATTGGATAGTTGCGTTGTTTTCTGTTTGGACAACAGGTGCGGGTTTTGTTAATCTTTTCAAGTTCTTATACTCAAAACAAGCACTATGAAGCATCCATACGAAAGCAAACTAGGTTATTCGAAAAATAAATACAACAAATTTAAAATGCTATTGAGGAATTTAAACAGCAAATTGTTAATGAGACCCGCTGCTGTCTGTTTCAATGCGTGCTCCCAGAATTTATTACAAAGGTTGTTATTTCGCGCCTGCATTATTTTTTACGCATCGATAGTGCTCGACAAAACCCACTGTTATTTTTCTGTTTGTTTACCTAACAAACGCGTGAGAATCGTTTTCATTTATTTCGGGCACAATAAAATATAGCCCCCAGATTATGAATCTTCTCTGCAAGACACAAAAACTCAAATCGCCTAGTTAAGCAAAAGTGTTATATTAGGGTGAATAAACATGCCAAACATACTTATTCTCTTTAAATTATAATGTATTTGCGGCTTGAAAGAAGTTATAATCTGATAACGTTAACAGTGTTGAATAATTTATACATAAAATGCCGATTCTCCAAAAGACTTGCATTCCGACGAAAGGGTCATATACGTTGAGCTGTTCCTAATACCTTTTTGTGTAAACGAGAATCAGAACATCTCAACCTGAAATGTAGACTTGAGTTAAATTACTTCTTTGTGGACTGTCTTCTCCTGATTTTTTGAGTGCTCGTCAATGAAAGGCAGAACTATGTCCTGTTTTATTTTGTACTTGACCTGGCATCCGTTTATTATTAAAGTAATAATTACGTAAAGGTTTTCAGATTGGCAAACTTGGCGATTTGATGAAAAAATGTGAACTCACCGGGACGGGTTTATTTAGATGCTGACGTTTCGAAAATGGCTGGTCCTCTGTCCATTGTCAAAAAGTAAAATGCCCGTAATTGATCAGAAATCCTAACTGGCAACTCACGTTGGTTACCTCATTCTGATCGTGCATTAATTGTCTCGAAAATTAATCAAGGCATATATATATATATATGATGGCAGGGGGCGCTCAGGAGACTCGAGTGTTCCACACTTCGGGGTTGCGTATAATGGGCTGACGGTGGCTAATAAGCCAAAAATTGCCATTACAGTCTCCCTTGTCTTTGTCGGTAATAACAAACTGCATATATATAAACAAAGAAGCAGAAGGCCAGCAAAGACAAGTGAGCCTGGGATAGCCCTTTCTAACATGTTTTCTCCGTCCCCAGGTCAGGAGGCACTTGCGGTTCCGACCCACGTTCTTTGTTTATCAAGCGTAAAGTCGCTTCTTCCACTGTACTATATACTAAAAATATATACCAAATAAACTACGTCTTTTTACGTAACTGCCTGTGAGGGCGTTTGACCAAGTCGGAAGTCAGAGCGGAAGGAGAGCTTTCCGTAACCTGATCGGCAAACGTCCTTCTATCATATTTAAAGCGCTGGACGAATAAACACCTGATGATCAGAAGGACGCGGGTTCAAATCTCCGATCCCAAAACCTGGGGTACGGAAATACTGGCTGACGACTGCTAAGATACCGGAACTTATCGTCGCTGTCTTTCTTATCTTTCTCGTTAGCCCCTTCTCTGCGCATACATATATTTGGGCGAAATGGTATTACCGACAAAGACAAGGGAGACTGGAATGGCCATTTCTGGCTTATTAGCCGTCGTCAGCCAGCCATACCCAAGCCCAAAGTGTGGAACACCCGAGCCTCGAACTCGCGACCTGTCGGTTTAGAAGTCCACGCCTCTACCCACCGGGCCACGAGCCCGTTGCCCTGTCGGTTTTCGATCGGGAATATACAATGGTACCCCCCCCTACCATATGTATATATATGAGAAGATAAGGCGATTACAGGAACCATGGATTTATTTGCCTGACGTTTCGAAAGCAAACAAGCTTCCATCATCGGACGTGGGTTGCGTACTGCACGTCACAGTATTTAAGGGGTTTCTTTCGTGCTGGCGTGTCACCGACTTCCGGCGCGATGCATCACAAGGCCTGACGGCATCGGTTTCTCCTCATCCTTTGTCGGGTTTGGAGAGGGGAGCGGCGTCGGGGTGACCGCGGCCATTTCTCTTGTTTGCATTTTCCGTTGTTCGCCCCACTTATCTTGCCTTCCTACCCGTTCGCACCTGCCCGTAACCGTGTTGACGTTGGTTGTCATGCCAGTGTTGACGTCGGGCTGGGGGGTCCTGTCACTGTTGGGCGTTCTCACTGACTGCTCTCGTCTGTCTGCATTCGCCGCCGGTTGTCCCCTGGTTTCGTTTGTATCCGATGCCTTTCTATGCCCATTCGTGCTCCCGCTTGGTCTGGGTTTGGTTACTGTCGTCTCCGGCCTGACGTCTCGTCGGTAGCCCTGCCTATTGAACTTCACCCGGAGAGCTTGGTAGGCAACCGGCAAACGCAGCGGTTGATCGAGGTAGTTGTGGTGTGCCAGGCTTCGAGCGTCTCCCTGACCGTTTGATTGTTCCCTTGGCCCAAGACTTCGGCGTCTTGGAAGGCGAAGGCGTGACCAAAAGCTGCACAATGTTCTGCCACCAACGAGAGCTGGTCCATTCTTTGTACCGCTCTTGCGTGCTCGTCCATACGGTCTGCAATCTCTTCCCGGTTTCTCCAACGTGGTTTGCCTCGCAGGAACTACACGGGATCCGATAGACGACGTTTGCAGTTTCGCCTCGTGGCAGAGGCGTTTTTGGCCTCATGACCAGACGTCTTATTGTCGCTTCTGGTTTGTGGGCGATGCCGATACACAATGGTTGCAAGATGCGAGCAACTGCCTCGGAAACGTTCGCAATATATGGCAGCGCACGCCAGACTTTCGGCTGATTTGCCGTTGACTTTATGATTGGCCTGGACAGTCTGCTGCGTTCTATAAAGCTGCGGGAGTAACCGTTGGAGGTGAACATCCGCCGTAGATAGTGGAGTTCGGCTACCTTGTCGGCCGGTTCGCCGCAGTGAGTGTCAATTCTCTTGTAGAGAGATCGCACACAGCTTCGTTTGTGACACAGCGGGTGATTGCTGTGGTAGAACAGGACTTGGAGAGTGTTAGTGGCCTTCCTGTAGACTGTCGTTTTTAGACTCCCGTTGACCTTGCGATGGACCAGAACGTCTAGAAACGCGATCTGATTGTTGTTCTCTGTCTCCATGGTGAATTGAATATCGGGAAGAACAGAGTTCAGTAGCGCGTGGAAATTCGAGACCATTTCCCGTTTGAGAACGACGAAAGTGTCGTCCACATACCGCGCCCAAAATTTTGGCTTGTACGTTGCGAACACCAACGTCTCCAACTTTTGAAGAATAGCTTCAGCAATGAAACCGGATAGTGGTGAGCCCATGGCGTACCTTTGATTTGCTCGTACACCGCCCCTTCAAATGTGAAGAACGTCTGGAGGCAATATTTAAGCAGTTGCACCAGGTGCCCCCGCCTAGGAGTATTGTTTGCCTCCGTGTATTGGTTGTCGAGGAGGTCGCTGACAGTTTCAACTGCCAAATCCTTTGGGATCGAGGTGAAAAGCGAGGTTACATCGAACGACACCATGATCTCGTCTGTGTTAATTTGCAGTCCATTCAGTCTTTCCAGGAAATGGACGGATGAGCGGACCGTCGTATCGGTGCCCGAAGTGAGGCAGTTCGGACGTCGGAACATCCATTTGGCCAGGTTGAATGTGGATGTCCCGCGCAAAGACACGATGGGACGGAGTGGGACACCATCTTTGTGTATTTTGGACAGCCCGTAGAACCCTGCCATGGCAGCATCAGTCGGTTTAGTGGCCAGTCGTTCTGCCCTAGTCATCGCGCCATTATTTTGTAGCATGGTGAGCGTCGTGTTTATTTGCGTCACCAGCTTCTTCATGGGGTCTCCATCACACTTGACTTACGCTTGCCTGTCTTCAAGCAAGGCATTGGCTTTCTGGAGGTACTCGGATTTGTCAAGTATAACTGTCGATCGCCCTTTGTCTGCCAGTAGGATAACGATACTCTTGTCCGCCTTCAGCGCCCTGAGGGCATCCTGCTGCGCTAGCGGGTTGACCAATCGCGGTTTGTGCGCAATAACCAGGGAGGTGACTTGTTGCCGAATGAGGTGCTGCGTCTCAGCTGGTTCTTGGGAGTGTTTTAGAACCGACTCGATCCTGGATACGAGGTTCACCGGATCGGCGTCCGAGATGTTGAATCCGGCAGCATGCTTCAGCACTTGAATCTGCTCTGGCTTAAACTCTTTGGAGGATAGATTGTGGACCAGTACATCGTTGTCATCTTGTCCAACTGAGCTTAATTTCTGGAACTTGTCCATCAATTCCTTATCACGTCTGGATCTCAATTCTCTGGCTCGCTGACCGATCACTTGGCTGAGGAGCGTTGTCTCGTTCTCGCCAACGAGCTCCGAGCACTTCGAAGACGACTGGCTCAAAATCCAGACTTGATAAGGAGTTGATGGACAAATTCCAGAAATTAAGCTCAGTTGGACAAGATGACGACGATGTACTGGTCCACAATCTATCCTCCAAAGAGTTTAAGCCAGATCAGATTCAAGTGCTGAAGCATGCTTCAGCAAAACGAAATTCGTTGGTCTCCCAAGTAATTAATCAGGTCTTAGCCCACTCGTAAAAGTAGTAATTGCGCAGTTATTGATTTTTATTGGATGGCAAGAAATTACTTCCGCAACGCTGACGACAAACATCCCGTCCACAAATAGGGCATCTCAAACAACCTAGTTATGACATTTAACAGATCATTTTATCAAGCGTTCAAAAAACCCTAACTCGACCAAGTAGACGACTCCAGCTTTCCTCATATTTTAGATTCCCCCCTGAAAGCCATAGAAACTCAGTCGCCATAACATTCTGCTCATACACACCCATCTCTCATATCATGTATTGAGCACAGCACTTCCGAACTTAGTTTCGTGTTTTCAAACACGACAAATAGTTTCTTCGTGAAGCACGGCCTCTCAGCGATTGGGAAGCACAACCGGGCAATTGGTTGATTTCAAATAATTCCTTTGTATACATTGGCAGTTTCGCTATCGACGCATTGACCCAAGAAGTCCGGGAGCTTTCTGTCCTTTTCGCAAGTGCAAATTGAACGGCTGCTTCTAGATGGTGAAGGAATAGGCGGAGAAGACGCAGTCGATACACATTCCAGATGCAGCCGCGTTCTACACGACGCTCAAAAGTAGCCACGCCATTCACGTGCTCTAATTTGAGATGCAGATGTTGCGTAATGACTGACTGATTGGTTGCTTGGATCGTTCCCTATTAAGGCAGAGCAAAGGCTTCAGCAACACAATATTACTAAGGACTAAAATTGGAAAACCTCGTAAAAGGCGGGGAAAATAATCACGAAAAACAAATCGTGTATGAATGCATGTTTTTCCATCAAAAGTCTCTAAAATTTATATTAAGAGGAAGCATAACAACAGGGAGGCCTAAAAGGACATATAACATTCTGACGAATCCATTACTTTTTTATGCATAACATTTAACGATCAGATCTGAGTCAACTCATTCGAAATTTGCGTTTATAATAATGAGTCAGGAACACTTACACTTGAACACTCATACAAGATTTATCAATAAACATACCCAAAGCTCCAAATTATATGCAACAGCTTCAAATTGAATAGTACAGGTAATGTTTGTATTCAGCATAGGATGGGGGTCCTCAGGTTTACAATCACCCATGAGAGGATCTTTGGAAGGATCTATTGTGAACCGTGTGAATGTATCACCTTTATGATAAATATCCAAACGGAGTGACGAAACATGGCGTAGTAGATGCTGCATGTCTGTGCCGTCATTTTTGCAATCCAATTCCTCTAAAAGCGAGTAGACTATGATTTTGCAACTAAATACATGACACGCTGCAACTAATGAAACTTTGAATTAATAAATCACAGGTGTGTGTGACCACAGCGCCAAACGACGGAGGCATAAAGTAATGAAAAACAGGACCCGACTATCTGCCTAGAACAATGGTTTCAGGTGTATTCGTAGTGCAAGCGACCCACAGTGACGGCCTTCAGAACATCTTCTGTTGACTCACAAGCTCGTAACTCAGGAACCTTACGTCATTTGGCATAAAACACAGGTATTTTATGAATTCAAGAGGTCATATAAGTATATTCTATGTTTAGTGAGTGACTGTGTCCGGGACAGCGTACGGTATTGCCTATTGCTTTTGCAGTGCGGTCAAAATCCGTAGAAATTCGGCTTCTAATAAAGACTTCGGAAATCAAGTGAGTTCTCGCAGAATGCTTGTTTAAATGTGCATGCTTGCCATTTCTTGGCATTACATGGAATTGATTGTTAGTAATTATTAGAAAAGCCGAAAATACCTCTTCACGTAAGCTTTAACAAACGCTGTGGTTAGTCAAGTATGTGCTAGTTTTCCAATGTTTCTTAAGCATCATAAGTGAGAAAGCTTGATATTATTTGCATCGTTTTGAATGGTCCAAATATTTCTAAGTTTGAGTCAGCCGTAGACAGCCCAGCTTCCTAGTTTTTATGTCCCGCACACGTGTGCGTGTGTGTGACTGCGCTTTTCCAGGAGGTGTGGCGTCAAGGTGAAGTCCCGCAAGATTTCAAAGACGCAACCATCGTGCATCTATACAAGCTGGAAGGAAACCGCCAGCTCTGCGAAAACTCCCGAGGCATCTCCTTGCTGAACATAGCCGGGACAAAATCACCGATCGTATCCTCCTCAATCGCCTGAATAATCACCTAGAACAGAGTCTTCTGCCGGAAAGCTAGTGCGGTTTCCGCCATCATCGCGGGACCGCGGATATGATCTTCGCCGCCCGTCAACTTCAGGAGCAGTGCCAAGAGATGCGGACCCATCTGTACTTTACCTTCGTGAATCTGACGAAATCCTTCGACACGGCGAATCGTAAAAGACTGTGGAAGCCCATGCAGACATTCGGCTGTCCCGAGCGATTCATTCAGATGGTGTGTCAGCTCCAAGACGGCATGATGGCGCGAGTCACGGACAACGAAGCTGTCTAAGAGGCATTTTCGGTGACCAACGGAATGAAGCAGGGATGCATCCTGGCGCACTTTCAATCGCGCGTATCCACAACCACAGTTCACGAACTTCTCTTCACCGATGACTGCGGCCTCAACACCACCTCGGAAGAGGACATGCAAAGTAGCATGGCCCTCTTCTCCGCCGCCTGCGAGAACTTCGGTCTGATCATCAACATGGAGAAGACGGTGGTCATGCATCAACCGCCACCAAACGCAACCCTTCCCCACAATGCGCCACAAATTAGCATGAACAGAACCCGACTGCAAGTGGTGGACAACTTCCCGTACCTGGGCAGTACCCCCCACCACAGCACGAAAATCGATGCAGAAATTGCCCGCAGGATCTCAAAGGCCAGTCAGGCCTTCGGCCGCCTTCAAAGCAAAGTTTGAAATCGTCATGGTCTCCAGCTCAGCAAGAAGCTAAAGATGTACACGGCCGTCACCCTCACGACGCTGTTGCACGGAGCAGACTTGAACTGTGTACACGAGGCAGGCATGCCGACTCAACCACTTCCACCTCAGCTGTCTTCGTCGCATCCTCAGGCTGAAATGGCGGGATCGAATCCCCGACACGGATGTACTAGAGGGAACTGGAATCTTCAGCAGCCAAACCATGCTGAGACAACTGCAGCTGCGCTGGAGCGGCTATCTCGTGCGGATGGATGACGAGCGGCTACCCAAACGACTCTTCTACGGAGACGTCGCCAAGGAGTCCCGCCGTCAGGAAGGCTAAATTTGCCGCTACAATGATACTCTGAAGTCCCCCCTGAAATGTCTGAAAATTAACCCGACCAACTGGGAAGACCTCGCCCGCAATCGACCGACCGACCGACCTGGAGAAGTTCAGTGAAGACAGGTGCTGCGATCTGCGAAGCCAACCGCATCACGGCTGCCAAAGCCAAACGTGAAGCACGCAAGTCCCAGCTGCGCCCACCTCGCAATGCTAACGCACAACCTCCTCCAATGTGTCCTCGGTGTCAACGTACATTCCGAGCATGAATTGGGCTTGTTGGACACCTCCAGCTCAACCACACCACTCGGACCGTACCAACCGTCGTCCTTCCGCCCAACATTT